>CM033280.1:39992417-40429981 GCA_019343175.1 Oedothorax gibbosus
CTTGGTGATAGATATTGACCGCGCAACCGAATATCTCCGTGAAGGCCAAGATCTCGATGTGGCCACCATATTCACCTGCTTGGTACATCCTCTGGAGATAGATGGCACGTTCCTCACCGATGAAGTCGATGTACTTGGAAAAGTTGCGGCTGATGTGTCCAGCGATGAGGTGTCGTACGAAGCCGTTTTCTTTTTGGTTGCCGAGGACGTAGTAGGCCATGGCCCTGAAAATATTGTTAAAAATGTAGACAATTTGGTACTTTTTGATATTTTGCGTGGGAAAATCTCGCCAAATGGAATCTTTGGCAACAATTAGAATTTTCTGGCAACAAAACAATATATACACATTTAAAGGTCTGCAGTATACACAGATAAAGTTTAACTGTGTATTCTATTTTGTTACCATTGTAAATATTCTGGGCGGAGATTGTACATTTTTGGCAACTTTACATCATGACTTGCCTCTTTCTTAGTAAACAAATAATAAACACACTAAACAATCAAAAAATCACACTGTGCTACAATTTATGACGTCATTCCAAACTGATATATGACATAAATAAAGTTTGCTTCAAATATTATTTTTAAGTAAATAAAGTTTTTTTAATGCCATTGTTGACGTGGCAAAAGCGATTAAAATTTCTTAAAATTGCATTTTAATCCTAATTGAATGCGTAATTCGACGTAGACAGGGGACAGATGTCCTCCCAGACGTACAGGGAGATGGACAAAAGGCATGACAAATGGGTCTCTGAATTCATACCTCTCTAAGAAAACAGAATTTTTAAGATCGGACGGATAGAACCGATTTTGGAAAGGGGTACGAACGGGCAGATAGACTCACATATGTCAGCATGACAATAACTACTATTAATTTTTTCGAAAAAAAAGTAGTCTTAAAATACACGAACTTTTCTATTTCGCGAGCGCAAATCTCGCCAATTGGAATTATTGGCGACAAAACACAGTGTACACAGTTAAAGGACCACAGTACTAAGTTAAACGTTACCATTGTAAGTGGAGGCGAGGAGGTTGTAAATTTTTGTCTGCTTTATTGCTTGCGTCTACGAAATGTAAAAATAACCAAATAAAATACTGATGCAAATACAACAAATCTATTAAATTATTTTCAGTGTCTAGTCTTGAAAACGCTCCACGTCTTTTGTCGACTTGGACGACCAATGATTGATGCATGCTTTTCAAAAGTCATTAGATTATTAAGTTACCCGGAATAATTTAAATGAAGGCAAAATCATTTTGTAACTATAGAATATTTAAAAATTTCTAATCGCAAATATAATAGCCCTCCGAAATCGTTGCCAAATACCGCTGGAACGCATACTAAAGATTTGACTCAAGCAATTTTTCATCGTTCTTTTTCGAAATGCAAATGAATTTAGTCAATGAAAAAGAATATTACGAAACAAAATGAATGTAAATTGCCAATTTGAGATTTTAAACGAATTAAATTACAAGTAATAGTGTTTTTCGCGATTTTTTTTCCTAAGATGAATCTTGTATAGAAGAGGTTCTAGGTGACTGCTGCAAACCTACGTAATTTCCCATAAGAATTTTAGTGAGTATTAAAGAAACAAGAAACTAGGATATTTTATTCTTAGAACTTCTTTTTATTTATATAGATCAAATTTATTTATGGTGGTTGTCGTTGTAGTAAAAAAAATATGAAAAGTAAATTTATAATTAATAAAAAATTATTATAAATAACTTCATGTGGGTAATTCCATGCAAAATTACCCTGTATGTAGCATAAGTCACTTTTGTAAAAAGTGATTATCACTACACTTTTAACATTAAATGAAAAAGAAAATTATGGGATAGTTGATCTACAGTTATTATAACTAAATAATGTAATGTAATTAATTTAATTTGATTTATATTTTAAATTTAAAAATCTGTTAATCTCCTCTTAAATCGCTTACATTTACAGTTACATGGAATTAGGATATGTGCAATTCTCACTGGATATTATTAAATACCTGTAAAATATTAAAATTTTACTTTAAAAATATTTATCACACAATGATATATAATAACTGAAAGAGACATCCAGAAATACCATGATATATAACTATAAAAGTTAAGTTGCTTAATATTTATATTGGCATAAAAACAATTCAAGATCTGTATCCTCTTTTTTTTTCGCTCTAGTGTATGTATAACGTGGACAGTTGTACAGGGTGTCCGTAAAAGAATGTCCTAGTTCTGTTACCCTGGCCGCCTCGTTCACCTGACATCACGCCTTTGATTTCTTCCTTTGGGGTTTCGTAAAAGATCGGGTCTACGTTCCACCCTACCCCACGATTTACCAGCCTTAAAAGATAGAATTGCACACTTGCACAGACTGTTGCTTCCATTACTCCGGACTTGCTGCAGACAGTATGGGAAGAATTGCATTTTCGTTTGGATGTGTGCCGTATCACTAAAGGCGCACACATTGAGCACTTATAGGAAAAGCTAGGTTAGTTTTGCTTCAATGTCAAGTATGATTTGTTATATTTAGTATAAAATAAACTCTTGTAATATACCATTAAAACTCGGACATTCTTTTACGGACACCCTGTATAATTCACTTCACAACTTCAGGTTACAATTTTTCTTAATACTAACTTTTTTATTATAAACTAAAATGTCCAAGGTATCTTTAACTACCAAAACCGAAGCAGCTGATCAAGTACTTTTATTGAAAATTGGCGTATTAAAAGGTTCGAGCAGATTGCGGAAGTTTACTCAGCGGTTAATTTATCAGACATTTCAGATTAAAACAAGAGTTGAAATGGTCTAATTACTCCAGACTTGCTGCAGATAGTATGGGAAGAATTGCATTTTCGTTAGGATGTGTGCCGTATCACTAAAGGCGCACGCATTGAGCACTTATAGGAAAAGCTAGGTTAGTTTTGCTTCAATGTCAAGTATGATTTGTTATATGTTTGTCAGAAATAAATTCTTTGTAGATGTGCATTAAACGAATTAGGCGACGCTACTTTACTTCAAGTTCAGGTTCAATTCCTAATACATGAACTTTGTGTTTGTCGTCAGTCTTTATACCAACGAAGAGTACGTTGCTGTTAAAATCGTTTAGAGGTCAAGCAGATTCAAGTACCCGCGGTAATTTATCGGAATTCGATTAAAACAAATGAAATGGTCAATTATCGGCTTGCTGCAGATGTTGGTAAGAATTGCATTTTCTTTGGATGTGTGCCATCACTAAAGGCGCACACATTGAGCACTTATAGGAAAAGCTAGGTTAGTTTTCTTCAATGTCAAGTATGATTTGTTATATTTAGTATAAATAAACTCTTGTAATATACCATTAAAATCGGATCTTTTGGATGTTATTCTTAATTGGTCTTCTTACTTTTTTAAAAAAGAAGGTCTTTAAATACAGCAGCGTGTCTTTTGAAACCAAGCACAAAACCTGATAAAGTAATGTTCTACCAAAAAGCCAGCCATACTAAAGGCGCACACATTGAGCACTTATAGGAAAAGCTAGGTTAGTTTTGCTTCAATGTCAAGTATGATTTGTTATATTTAGTATAAAATAAACTCTTGTAATATACCATTAAAACTCGGACATTCTTTACGGACACCTGTATAATTCACTTCACAACTTCAGGTTACAATTTTTCCTAATACTAACTTTTTTATTGAAACTAAAATGTCCAAGGTATCTTTAACTACCGAAACCGAAGCAGCTGATCAAGTACTTTTATTGAAAATTGGCGTATTAAGAGGTTCGAGCAGATTTCGGAAGTTTACTCAGCGGTTAATTTATCGGACATTTCGGATTAAAACAAGAGTTGAAATGGTCTAATAATTACAAAATGCAGACAGAACTTGTTTTTTTTTATTCATAGAACACCAAAACTGTGTATTTTCAATCTACAAAGCGTGACCCTCAGCAACCGCCAAATGTAATTTTTTTTTTTCAAAATTACTTGAAAAACATTTAATACTCGATAACTCGAAGTCCCAAGGGACCCCCAAAAATATTCGACTTATCCGAAGCTCGAGTTATCGAAGTTACTTTCCATTCCTCTCTACTGCCACTTAAAATGGGTCGACTTGGTTTAAATGGTTTGATATGTGTCATAATACTATAGATTTACGCATTTCAATTTTTTAATAACCCATGTAGAAAACAAGAGAAGAATATATGGTCAAACATTTATTAAAACTTACAAAATTTGGCCTCATTACATATCGATTAGTAGACAAACCATGTAAATCTCATTTTGGAAAAAAAAAACAGTTATTTCTTGTTGTTTGTATTTTTTAAGGTTGTTGGCATTCACAGACATTATGGATACAAAATGCTGATTAATTTGAACTGAAATTTAATTTTTAACTGAAATGCGTTTTTACCGGTGAAATCTATCACAAAACTTCGAATTAGATTATGTTAACTTCGAGTTATCGAGACAGTTTTTTAAAGAAAAGAATATAAATGATTCGGGACCTGATTAAAAGTTCGAGTTAGCGGATTATTCGACTTATAGGAAGTCGAGTTATCGAGGTTTGACTGCTTCTAAGTACATAATTTTTTGAAAAATATTTTATGTAAAGAATATATGACTAGGATTTTTTTTTTGCAGGAGATACGAGGATAAATGACTGACAGTAGCTATAAAAAATTTAGGATTTGCCTGTATTCTTATATACCTACCTAAATAGACAGTTGCCGCCTCATTGAATATTATTATATAAATACCTGTAAATTACTTAAATATTACTTTAAAATATTTGTAAATTCTGGATAATAACTGAATAAAATATCGATAAATAAGTTACCTTTAAAAGATAAGTTATTTTATATTTACATTTGCATAAAAATTATAAAATATCTATAAATGATGGACGGCATCTCAAAAACATTTAGGATTTGCCGGTATTCAAATATCCTCTTGACTCTTGAAGAGAATCTTATGCATATATTCTTAATATAAACATATTTTTCAAATAGTTATGTATTTAGAAGTACGTTTTGCAAGTAATTTTGAACAAAAATAGCATTTAGGATTTGCTGAGAGTCACGTCAATTTAGGGGAATCTTAGGTTTTGAGAGTTAAAAATACACATTTTTGGAAAGTTTTTTCTAAAACTTCCGAAATCTGCTTGACCGTCTTGGTACGTTATTTTTCAATACAAGAAAAAAAGCTATAGTCCGCCTGCCACAACTTAGCATGCCAAATATTTTGATTGTGGAAGCGTCCACTTTGTAAAAAGGTAGAGAACCTAAAGGAGGCAGGGTTGCCAATCCCATGGTGTTTGGCGAGCCTGTGGATTGTTGGGTTGGTTTGGTTGGAAATAAAGTGTCACACTAAAACTACACATAATTTATTAGTGAAAGAAGGATTAAAGTTCATTGATGAAGGTGGTCATCAATTGCACATGCATTTCTTTTTTATCTTGACTTGATCGTCAATAGATTTGCATTTCCACTCCTTTCCGGTGCCGAAAATGCACTACCCCTATAGGAGTGGATTTCACTCTTTTGTTTTAAGAGTGTATTACTCACCATATTCAGTATCACTTCGGGGAACGGTATAAGTTAAAAAAATAAATAGCTATGCAATATATTGAGCCATGCAAGTTCGAACTGCCCTTCAGTTGAGAAACTGTTTTTAAACTTTAAAGAAATATGCACCTGCAAAAGCAATGAATCGACAAATATAGTAACTCTGGCGCCGAAACCAAAATCTTCCTGACCCATTTCGCTTTACGAGTGATAGTTTGCACTCGTCTAAAACACACGTCATAGGTGCTAAGAAGTGGTGGGAAGACTATACTTGGTTATCAGTATTTTTGGAAAACTAGAATCTAGTTTATAATAAAAAAGTTAGTATTAAGAAACATAGTAAACCGAAGTTGTGAAGTGACTTCTACAAAGGTACATGTATGTGCACATCTGGAGGGAAGAAGTTATATACCTACCTAAACAGACAGTTTCCGTCTGCTCTCATTGGATAGATCCTGAAAGTCCCGTCTCTTGTATGGTTAAACTTGTTCGGATTTAGCTTCCGCTTATTACTTTGGCTATTGATGTAAACCAGAGGTTTTGGTTTGGTGCGGCGACGTCTTTTTGTTGGAGGTTTGGCCAAGGATTTGTCCATTTTTCAAATCAAATTTTGAAAGTAAATTTTAAATAATGATTTAGAGTCGAATTTTGTAGTGTAAGAAACAAACTAAACAAATATTATGGTAGGTGTGCTTGCAACAATGTTTTGTTTGAGCATTGTTGAGTTTAGAAGTATTTGTAAAATAAACTGTAGCTTTTGACTTTCAGTTCTATTGTTGTTTTAGCATACTGCCCCTTCCTTGAAATTATTTATATTGTTGTGAAACATAATGGGGGATATTGTTTATTTTTTATTTTATAAGGCATAATCAGTTCAGTATAAAACACTAATATTTTTTTAATTAAATAAAAATTTGGAAAACGCAAAATTGCAAATCATAAAAAATGTATATTATAATCTACATATTCAAAAAAACTTCTACACATTCCCAACATTCATAGATATTTTGATATAAAAATATATTTGAGCTATAACCAGTATAGAAATACACATCGAAAATGTGTTTACTATTATACAATAAAAACTAAAAATCCACAAAAATATTAATAGTAAGCATTTTGTTTTAAAGCCAGAAATTCTTTTCTAATCACAATATTCATGTTCACGTCATGAACAGATTTGGTTCAAGTAACGTTGAAACGTCAAAAAACGAACTAAGATAAATTTTGAATCCACGTGCAGATTTCAGCGATAGTACATTTGGGATCTTTTTATTGGGTTTGCAATGTGCTGATCACGCAGGTTAGTTTAGCAGTTGCTCAACTAAGTTCCGAGATTACCATTTGCCCAAATTCTGCAATTTGTAAAAATTAACAACAACTTTTGCGACTATAGTAATGGTTAAAATCATAAGAACGTCTTCTGTTCTTCCTTAATAAGGATAAAATCCTAAATTAAAAAAGTTTTGTTAGTTTATTGACATGGTTAGTCTGATCAGATTTGTTTCAGTGATTAACTCTTCGACTATGAAATAATCAATAAATTTTCATGAATCATATTTTATTTACGTTGTTTTGTTAGAAAAAACTATGAAAATATTAAACGGAAACTATTTGGGCAATTTTAATAGCTAGATAGTTGAATAAAAAAGTAAAATGTACTGCGAAATGCAGTACGTCTGATCACCTGGATATGATTAGTGTGTCTCAAATTTTCCTCACTAAATACTGCCTAGAAATTACTCTAAGAACAAATGTCTGAGCTAGGGAGGGAAAATCATGATTTTTTTTACAAAATAAAAATAAAAATGTCTAATTTTAGCTTCCACACTACGTTTATAACGTAAAAAGTGGAAGGTATTGTAATCGTTCAGTCCGTCTGTCTGTCCGTCACCCACTTTCATAACCCAAACTACAAATTCTACAGACAAGTGTGATACTTCAAAAAATTCAGCGCATCGAAATTAGAATACAATGAAAATTTCAGAAAAGAAATCGAATTCAAGTACTTCAAAAAAACGGCAAAATTTAATGCTCATTTAAAAAGCATAGGAAGCCATTTTTATTAGAATTAAATCACCATTGTCATTCGCAACAATCGCTTTTAGAATTTTTTTTATTCTTTTAGGCAATAAATTAAAATAAATTTATTTTTGCGACATCGATCAGTTTGAAATGACGTCAAAAATTTCCTTACGAGATTCTTTGTACGAGGGCTGGTTTTTTTTCAACCTCCGATGGGCTATAGCAAAAAGACGGGTCAAGATACAAAAAAGATTTTTTTACCAAAAGTAAAGTACAATACTGCTTATTTCTCCAAATAATTATCTTGGCGATTAAGGCATTTGTTATACCTGTAAACAAGCTTTGAAATACCCTCTTCATAAAATGTAGCCGCCAATGATTGGGAGGGAGTTGTGACGGTTTCGTTTAAAAAAGTAAATTTGGAAGTTTTACGTCAATTTTTTTCTGTCCTCCAAGCCACTATACTAGTCCATAATTCACTTATGGTAAACCTTTGAGTTTCCCTAAATACTTGGTCAACTCGTTGAACAATACCGTCTGTAGCGACACACTTGCTTCCTTGGTCCCTTTCTTCATGAACATCAGTATTGTTCAGCGAGTTGACCAAGTGTTTAGGAAAACTCAGTGACGCGTTTACCAATAGGCGTTAGAGGCGGCCGCCTGTGGCCCCAAGATTGCGAGGGCCCCCAAATTTCAAAATTAATAACAAATACCTAGACTTACAACTGTTTGCATACAAACATAATAATTGACCGACCGCCGAATTGTCGCTTTTTCGTGTCTCCTTTTACCGAACTATACAAGCGTGACGTCACGGATTTCGGGGAATTTCCAATTCTTTCAAATATTTATATACTGTCTGTCTACGGTTTGTTGGCCCCGATTTGTTTGTAAACCAAAAAAAAACACCACTTTTATTGTAATAAAAATTACAAAATCTGTTTTTGACGGGAGATTTTAGACAATACAGATATCCATTTTTGTAAATCGATCGCATAGTAACGGTACAGGTACACTGGAGATTTTTTTCAATTTTGATTGAGATTTAATGCATTGTAAACAGAACGCACTGTATTTTTCGACGCACTGTAGAAACGCACTGTATTTTTCGACGAAAACGTGGAGAATGAGATTTTGTTAATGGACGAGAAAACAAAATTAATACCGTTAATGTTATTTGTGATAAGTTGATTTTTGAACTCGATAACAGACTGAAGTCCTATAAGGAAATCAATAGTCTGTTCGGATTGTTTTTTTAAATGATGAGGACTGGAGAAAGAAGATGTTTCAGCTGACGAAGTCGAATCCATGATCACTAAACTTACAACAAAGTAAAGGGAGGATATTAAGTCTAACGACGACTGCAACGAAAGTGTTTGAGACGAAATAAAAAATTTTTAATACTTGCAAGAAAAGAACACCTTTGGTCTCCAGCGGAAATGTATAACTTTCTGCAACACGAATTAAAATAGACTTTAGTATAGTCTAGTTTATAGTATGTAAATATAAGATAAGGGCATTAAAAGTATAAGTGAAATTCTTGTCTCTTGCAATATTTAGACAAGACCATGGTTCTTTTTTTCAGACCCGATTGCGGCACTAGCATTTCATGCTCCAAAAAAGGGGAGGGGAGAATCCCAATTTACAAACTGGTTCATCCTTCATCTTGCTTTTTTATTTGTACGAGTAAGATTTTTTTTAAATTCTAATTTCTTTTTTTTAAGGGGGGGGGGGCGGGCGGAGGGGCCCCAAATTGGGAGGCCGCCTATGGCCCCAACATCTATAAACGCGTCACTGGGAAAACTCGAAGGTTTATCATAAGTGAATTATTGATAAGCATAGTGGCTTGGATTGTAGCTATTCCAAGTTGACATGAAGCTCAAAGAAACCGTCACAACTACCTTCAAATCATTGGCGGCTACATTTTATGAAGAGGGTATTTCAAAGCTTGTTTACAGGTATAACAAATGCCTTAATCGCAAAAAATCTTTTTTGTATCTTGACCCGTCTTTTTGCTATAGCCCATCGGAGGTTGAAAAAAAACAGCCCTCGTATGTTGATATGAAATGTTTTCATTCTATTTAAAATCGAGGAATATTACATATTTATTCTTTGAAATATAAATTAATGTTTGCAAACGATGAGTAATATTTATTGAATTTTCGAAATAAAATAAATGAAACTAGCCAAATTTAGCATGTAAATGTTTAATATATAATTAATGCTGTGTTTGGCGCCTTCTTACCTGTTAAACACAACTGTTGTGTGGAAGCGGGTTAAGTGACAGATTCTGTTACAAACCTACTTGTTTACTTTCAATTACCTAATATGAAATATAAGATAAAGAAAGTAATGCAAAAGGGGTTAAAATATTGCGATGGATCCGAAATGGAAATTTTGTTTTTTTCTACGCGTTTTGAAATGTGCTTATTTTGAAAAAGTGTTTTTTGAACATTGGTCTGTCTGTAATTCTATCTGTTTTAAAATATATATATATTTATTTATTTTTTAAATATTTTGTAAAGTTTACAGTTAGTTTTGTTTTTAGTCTAGAGATGGCGCCTTCAAAACAATATATTATCAATATTTTGAGTAGCGACATCTGTGGAAAGTAAATCAAAACATTTAGAACTTCGCAAATGAAAATATTGAACTGGTATATTTCTTGCTATCTTCTGAAAAATATTTTTAATTGCTAAATATTCATGGATTAATTTTAAAAAATTAGGTACTTTGATATTATCCCGTCAACCTACCAACGCTCGTCAAATCTTTTGGATCTAGTTTTTTGAATTAAATGTTGAAATTTAAAAAATAAGCATTGTAAACACAATAAATTTATTAAATCATAATAACTAATGTATAATACATTCATAACAATAACCATATACATTATTTCCAGGTGATGATATGGGGTTTGGCGAAAATGGTCGACGGGATATTCCCTAAGTCCGAAATTCAAAACTTAAATACACAGAAACTAAGAAGTTTTGCATCAATAAAAGTTACAGTGACATTTCTTTACTAAATCGTTAAGGTATTACAACTATTTTTTAATTTACGCATTAAAATATTTTTAGAGATTAAACAACATTTTTATAGATTAAACATTGTTGCGCATTAGCATTATAAATCGATTACCAGTTTCAACTCAGAGTAGTAATTGAATAGCTGAGTAGAAGAACGTGCTACGTGACATTTTTGAAAAAAAATTTGATTTTTGTGTCAGTGAACCTATTTTACATCCTTTAAGCATAACAGCTTTAAAATTTTTCTTTAAAAAGGATCCTTAGCATCTTCCACGAAATCGTCCCGATTCGGAACGATCGTTTAGTGGAAGAACGTGCTAAGTGACAAATTTAAGCTTGAAACTTTCGCTTTATTTTCATTAATGGCAAAACAAATGGTTCTTTTGTAGTTTTTAACAAAAAGAATTCAACAAAATGTCAGTAATTTTTCCTAATTACCTTTAATTATGAAATATAACCAATGAAATAAAATTTATAGAGTATAACCGGGCTTTGAGTGCATTTAGCAAAATAGGAGGAAAATGAATTTTCATTTTAGAATTCAATCTGAGTTAAAAGTATAAACATTATATAAAATATCGTCTGATTTTAATGTCTTGTGTTTTAGCTTCCACACTACGTTTATAACGTAAAAAGTGGAAGGTGTTATAATCATTCAGTCCGTCCGTCTGTCACCCACTTTCACCGAAAGAACCATAAGTCCCACAGACAAGTGGGATATGTAATTTTGAAGCAAAAAATCAGATTAGGCTACATTGCAAATTTCATTTAAAAATTTAAATTAGAAGTTTATTTAAAATTTAAATAACTAAATTTTTTTATCTACATTGAAATAACATGCAAATTCTATTTTTATTCATATTTTCACTGTTGTCATCCACAAGTCCCACAGACAAGTGGGATACGTCATTTTGAAGCAAAAAATCAGATTAGGCTACATGCCAAATTTCATTAAAAAATTTAAACTAGAAGCTTATTTAAAATTTAAATAACTAAAAATTTAATCTACATTGAAATAACATGCAAATTCCATTTTTATTCAATATTTTCACTGTTGCCATTTCGTTAAACGTACGAGAAACTTTTGTTAAAATAAAAATACACTTTTGAAAAAATATTTATTTATGTGATATAATTCGGTTTGGATTGTTGTATTATCACAATAGAGTTCTTTTAATGGTTCTATATATATGTATGTAGAAAGATGCATAGAGAATTCTAACTTGGCATAAAAAAAAATATGCTAAGTTTCGCTTTTATTTTTAAAGCATCAATTGTACAAATTATAAATTTTTTGAACTGTAAATTAATTTAACAAACTATAAATAAGTGAATTTTCGAAAGAAATGTAAATGGGAATTTATTAAAAAAGATTACATCATTATTCTTCGAACTTCAAACAAATTTAGCAAACGATCAAGTCTAATTATTAAATCGGAGAAAGAAGATTAATGAAAATAGTTAATTTTGGCGTTTAAAACTTTGAATTACAAATAGCTAAAGGCCCTGTTTTTATTAGAATTAAATCACATGTGCCATTCGCAACAATCGCTCGAGAAACTTTAATTCTTTTAGACAATAAATTAAAATAAATTTATTTAGACAATAAATTAAAATAAATTTATTTTTGCGACATCGATCAGTTTGAAATGACGTCAAATATATTTCACTACGGAATCCTTGTATGTTGATATGAAATGTTTTCATTCTATTTAAAAGCTAGGAATATGACATATTTATTCTTTAAAATATAAATTAATTTTTGCAAACGATAAGTAATAATTATTGAATTTTCGAAATAAAATAAATGAAACTAGCCAAATTTAGCTTGTAAATGTTAAATATAGAATTAATGTTGTGTTTGGCGCGTTTTTTCCTGTTAAACACAAATATGTGGAAGCGAGTTAAGTGACAGATTCTGTTACAAACCTACTTGTTTTAACTTAAGTACTCACAGAAATACTTATAGTAGGGACTGACAGACTGACGAACAAAATATTAAAGATAGGTCTAGGTCTCTGAAGTCATACATTTCAAACAAAAAAAAAGAACTTTAAATATCGGACAGGAAGAAAAGAAGTTGTAAGGAAAGGGGCAAACGGACGGATTGACATAAAGTCAGACGTACGAGGCGGACAAACATTATAAAATATATTCATCTGAATTTTTTAGAAATTTCAAAAAAAAAATTAAATTAGACAGTTTAGATTGGAAATTGAAAGGGATATGGGCGGACGGACAAAATGATGGACGGATAGGCAAACAGCAAACAGATAAAAAGTATAAAAGAAATCTGTGAAGTCCTATCTTCCAAACAAAAAAAAAGAATTTTGAAAATCGAAAGGTTAGTACAGAAATTATGAAACGTGTATGGATCAAAATTACATTAAAACCTTCTAACTACTGCTGGTATCAACATTGCTGGTAACAACATATGTACCAGCAATGGACATTCCTTTGACTACGGGCCTGGTACAACGGTGATCCTCCTCCTGGCCGAAACCGTTTTTCGCCGAATTTCGAAATCGCAATTCCCCCTATTCATATGAGTTGACAGGTGTGAAAAATGGATGTAACTGACCTTCCCCTCGTACTGAAAATAATGTCGTAGGTTACCCAGATTTGGCGATAATTCTCATTTTGAGATAATTTCAATGGACAGAAGTTTTTCCTCTCCAAGTTTTATGATTATACTGGGGGTCGGAGGGGGTCAAAGGTTTTTCTTCTCACAATAGACTACTTTACCCCGAATTTCTGAGAATCACGAGAGCGTACACTGATGCCTGTATGTTTTTCACTTGGATCTACCTACATTTTAAAAGTAATCTGCGAAGCCTTTTCAAAACTAAGCTAATAGAAGTGTATTTGATAGTTTTTCAAAAAATATATTTTTAAAAAGGAAAAAATTTCATATATTCTTTTAGATGCTACCGATGTTTTCCATTATTTTATGTCTATTATGTGAATGTGCTGATTTGACCTTTTGATTAAATAAAATGTCCCACGTGGGAGTTAACTTATCGATAAGAGTTATACAGATATTAATCAGTTAAAAAATTCTCTAACTTCTCTAAAAATTCTCTCCCCTTTCTGAATATTCTTGTAATTTAAGCAAAAAATTTCTTTTTCATAAATTTCCTTAGCAATGAAAAGTTTTATTTGGTAATTACATTATTTATCGTTTCAAACAAAAAGTGCAATTTGATATAAAAAAATATCTATTTATAAAGTAAGGTTTTTACCAACAAGAATTTGGATACAATTATTTCCTTTTAGGATATTTCCTGGCGCATATTTATTATATTGTTAATGAGATTTCGTATCATTAAAGGGACACTATATTATAAAATCTTTAACTTATCTATAATAATAAAAGAAAGAGTCTGTCTGTGTGTTTGTCTTCGGATCGTAAAAGACCTACTTATACTGCCCTCAGAAATTCAAAATTTTTAAAAAAAGATTCCCTTTAATACCAACGTGTGCACCTGAGGCTTAGTTTTTTCATATTTGTTCCATTTTTAGAGAAAATTCAAATTTTCCGAAAAAAAATACACCACTTTCGCTCAAATCCGACCATTTTTTCTCTTTCCTGATGCCATCGGCTGAAAAAATTAAATAAAACTTTTAACGAAAACATTTAAAATTCAAAATGTTTATTTTATTCTTTTGGCATTACTTTCAGAAACTAAATTAATTATTTGAAAAATAATTGACATGTTTCAAGTGACGTAATTCCGCCAGTCTTCATTCCCGGATTTTATTATGGGTTTATTTGATGATTTTTTCATTGATTTTTCTGTTGACTGCATATATGCATATTTAGGCAATAAATGTATAGTTAAGCTATTACTGAACTATAATGGTTAATAAAGGCCATCGCACTAGAGCTATTAGTGTTTTATGTCTTTATTTTTTCGCCAAATCCTTTGCCAAACTCGCCAAATTATTAACTAAAATTCGCCAAATAGGCAATTTCTTTTATAAATAATTTATAAGCTGGTCGGTTGTTCGAAGGTCATTGTGTTAGAGCTGTATAATGGGTGTGGGTAACTATATTTTCTCGCCAAATTATTTCCCAAAACGCGCCAAATGAGCTAAAAGGTTTTATGTATTTATGAGGGAATTGTGATTACATTTATGAGTGCATTTTATAGCGTATTTTTCATTTTGGAATTTTAAGCCAATGAAACGGGATTTTATAACTTATAACGAGCGGAAACAATAATAAGTTTATGATCCTATAACAGGGTATATGGTACACATATTTGGAATTTATTTGATATTTTTTTATTCCGTGCGAAGAACGGGTATAAATTTGCTAGTCTATAATAATAAAAGAAAGAGTCTGTCTGTGTGTTTGTCTTCGGATCGTAAAAGACTTACTTATACTGCCCTCAGAAATTCGAAATTTTTAAGATAGATTCCCTTTAATACCAACGTGTACACCTGAGGCTTAGTTTTTTCATATTTGTTCCATTTTTAGAGAAAATTCGAATTTTCTGAAAAAAATACACCACTTTCGCTCAAATCCGATCATTTTTTCTCTTTCCTGATGCCATCGGCTGAAAAAATTAAATAAACTTTTAACGAAAACATTTAAAATTCAAAATGTGCATTTTATAGCGTATTTTTCATTTTGGAATTTTAAGGCAATGAAACGGGATTTTATAATTAATAACGAGTGGAAACAATAATAAGTTTATGATCCTATAACAGGGTATATGTTACACATATTTGAAATCTATTTGATATTTTTTTATTCCGTGCGAAGAACGGGTATAAATTTGCTAGTTCTACATATGTACCACTCACTGCGACCCCTTTTTTCGCCAAGCGAGTTGTCAACTTTGATGAATTGTAGTAACGCCTTCGTGAGTTCATAACAATATGAACATTGTAAAAGGTGAGTGTGTCCTATTCTGGACAAGCCTTGGCGTTCAGTTCTATAAAATTTCGAAGAACTGTTGCCAACCTGTCGCCAATGCTAAGTCTTTCGTAAATTGTAAGTGGTTAAGGACTAGATTGAACATATTTAAAAATTTATTTAAACTGATCATTTTAAAATAACTTTTTTTTAATCTATTATAACATAACAAACTAATGAAACCTTTCACAATTTGAAAAGGTTTTCTTTTAGTTTAGCAGCATGTATAATGGTGTAGAATTTTAAAACAAGTTTCCCAATAGTTTTATTCCCACAAATCATCTATTGGATAAAGTTTTAATGTGATGGAAACTCAAGCAATAGTCTAACACTTAGTTTTAAGGATCTATGGTAAGGAATTTAAAAATAAAAATGAATATTTTTAGAAAAATCGCTATTTATTATTAATTACGTTAGATTATCGATTGACTGTTATTTTATGTATTAAATGCAAATTATGTGTTTCTATTAGTATTTAATGGTCTACCGAATGTTCCAAGGTACACGCGATGTTAAATTCTGTATGTACATTTTGGTTATAAGAAAAAATAACTTTTTAATACTAATCCTGCTCCATTTCATAAAATTGAATGTAGTATTATTATTTGAATTAAATCATAATATCATATTTTTTAAGATTTAAATGAAAAATGAAAAGGTCTTGTTAAGTAACAAGTATGCCGATTCTGAAGGAAATGCTAGATGCAACCAAGATACCTTGAAAATGAAAAATTGTGTAGTGTTCTGTTTCATTGTTATAGAATTATTAAAAAGTCAGACCCAACTAAAGGAGAATCTCCTCTTGTAAATGTTCCTTCATTCATTTAGATCAAATATCAAACAAAGTATAAAATAACTAGTTCCTAAGTTAAAACTATAATTGTAGTTTTTATTTGCAACTTTTCTTTTGGATCTCAAGTGTTTGGGAAAGGGGGACACCAAAGGAGGTATATGATCAATAGGGTTTATTCTGAAGCTCAATGCTCAAGCTAAGAGGAAGGAACCTCTTTTTGTTATACTAGGTGACAGGTTCCAATCATCAGTAATCCGTTTCAGTTGGAACTATACTGTGGGCGTTTGTGAATTTGTCACGCACAATAATTTCTCTCTAAGAATAGGCTTTGTATGTTGTCTGCATTTTTCGAGGAATTCTTTTGGAAACTCTCATAACGTCTTCAATCCATCCATAAGAACTAAACAGTTAAAAATGAAGTAACACATAAACTTAGTAAATAGTATCCAAGGAATGCATATTTGTCGAGGTGTGGATGTTTTATGTAGCAGAGTCGAAATAAGTAAGGAGTTCTAAAATTTTCTGGTCATTTTCAATCATCATTTACATTTAATGAAGTTAAAATAACTAGACTGTATTTTTTAACTTTCAATAAAACAATTTCATAGGGTAGTTAACACTTGTGTTCTCGTCTGATGACTAAGCTTTAAACAGTTGCAGGAATCGCATATAGGGATGAACGCATTAGATAGGTGGAATTTATAAGGATTACGACACGAGCCGTTATTTTGATTTAACACCATGTTGTTTCGTCTATGAAACGAGCAGCTTATATTTTTCTTAACTCTGGGCTTCTGCTTCCGACCAGTCTAAATGCCTGGTTGTGTTCTAAGTAGTCAATAATCAAATGAAATCAATCGAAATAAAGAGTTAAATATTGAGATTTTGAAAAGTGCAGTCTAAAACTATGTATGCCATTTACAAATTTAAAATTCGCCAAAAAATAGATTTGCCGCTATTTGCAGTAAAAACTACTATATTTTGATTTAAAATAATTTGAAGAAATTATATACCAAAAGTGGCTAAGTCGGAGCCACTGGCGATTTTTTAAGAGTCAGTTAATTTTTAAAGATGAAAAATTTTAATGTATTTTAAACCTTTATTTTTAAGTATACAAATTATATAAATATATAATAAAGAATGCTCCGGAACGGGTTAACTTTGTTAACCAAAGATTTTTAATAATTTTCCAAGACTAAAACGGCTAAGCATTTTTTTTACCCAAAATTTTCTTAGGATTTCAAATTTTAGAATGGCAAAATGCTAGTGCAAATTTGAGATTTAGCATTGATATATTTAAATAAAAATTAAAAGGGCATTTGTTTAATATCCCAAGAACAAATGTCTAATCATCCCCCAAGAAAAACTACATTTTTTTAGAAATTTACCACCTGCAATTTAGATTTTTTTTAGCACTTGAAATTTAGAGTTCTGCTGATGGCAAAGTAGAAACGTTCTACTTTGTTAATTATCTTTAAATATTGAAATAAAACTAAAACATTTCAATTCTTGAGTTTATAACAAAAAAATAGATATATTAACTCAAAAGGATCATCACAGGTCAAAGTCATCGACTGCTTCTAATATAACTGTGATAAATCAGTAAGTGTTTACATAATTTTACTTTTAATTGGATATTAAAGCAGTAAAATTAAACATTAAATATGCATCATTTTACCATAATATAAGTGAGAATCCTCTGTATTTTTCTCAATTTTAGTGTCTTTCAGGTCATCATCTGTCAACCTGACCTTGTCCAAATGTCCATAAACAACGGAGCCGGCCAGACTGGTCACGTGTCCGAAATTCCACCTGTTTTCTTCGAACCCACAGGAGGGTGGGTCCGAAGAAACAGGTGGTCCGTTCTTTGAAAAGGCTAACCCCTTTTTGCACTCCCACCCCCTTAGCGTACACAAACCTCGTGTGGGGTGGAATTGCGAAATTTCATATTCTGCACACAAGCGCAGGGATAGCTGAACCTCTATGAGCTGAACTTTAGAAGGTCAGTTGACCAGTTGGACTTTTAACTGCAAGGTGTTAGCAAAACTTGGTTTGGACCGATTTAAGTTATCATCTAAGGAGCTGGTACAATAGCGGTAAGTGATTGTTATTTTAAAATTCATTTTTATGAGTATTGTTTGTCTAAGTATTTGTATTTTACTTTACAATACAAAAATTGACGACCAGCAACATTCCAGAGGAAAAACAAAGATATTCCAAAAGTTAACTAATTTTTTACCAGTCTCCAATACCAGTCTCCAAAGATTTTTCTTGAATTTTTCTACTTTGTTAGAAAATACGACTTAATCTGGAAAAGCATTCCACTCATTTATAACTCGATAGTAAAACAAAATTTTACTTAACCTTCTAATTTAAAGCAAGTTTTCTTTAATTTCCTACCATGTCCTCTAGTTCCACTATAAAAGTTCAAACCTAGTCTCTGCATGTATCCCTGCTTTATGAATTTGAATAACTGAATTAAGTGTCCCATTGTCCTGCTTTTTCCAGGGAATGCATGTTTTAAAGATCTTAATTTGTTATTATAATCAATACCTGATATGTACTATAGGGTTAATTCACCTTCTGTAAATAATTTTTTAGTTCCTAGAAACTTCTTTAAATTAATAAATAGTTCCAGAGCAATCAAAATATCATTTTGACTCACGAATTACTGGTTTCTTTTTGTATTGATTCGTGTTTTTTTCTTCGCCCAACGATGAATTATATTGCGTAAGAAAGTAATATTAAAAAACGTGCATGAATAAAACATGTTTGTGGAATTCATACAATAAAATAACTACATAGGTACAGGCATTTTTTTATTTTAAAGTAGGTAAGCGTATACATTTTCCCGAAAAGGTAAATCATCATTTAGGATTATCGCCAAGCTAAAGGTTGTGTTGTTGCGTGTTGTCATTTGTTTTCAATTATAGTTTATGCACTATTAAAAGGGAAATATATACTGTGTACTAGATAACTACTCCTACTGTGATGCACGTTTAAAGAAGGTGGGATGAGCAAAAGCAAACAAATCATCAATCTACGCATTGGCAGAAAAATATAGCAAGTAGTATATGCCGTTGTTGTCATTCATCCGTCTTGCCAAATATTCTCATTTTAAAAGAAGAATTTAGTGTTGTTTTAAGTTTTTATTACGATATAAAGATGTTTGCGTATTTTTTTCTTTTAACCTTAGTTTTATGCCGAAACGTTATTGAATATTGAAAATAATATAATAAGTGGGTTATTTGCGATATTAAGAAAGCATCCATTTTTTAATCGATTTTTAATTTTTCAATGCAACAGTTTATTTAAGGAAAAAAATAGAACAATAAAACTTTTGGATAATATTTAATATTGACAATTTGAAGTAAGTGTTTTTCCTTATTTTTTAATGTACTAGGCGCGACGCCCACTGCTAGATACGTTCGCCAACAAGTTGGCAAACTTTTTTTTTGCGAAACCCGGTGCCTAAATTTCCTGTCTTTATGGAACTGCCAACGACAAAAAACTGATCTACTACTAATTTCTGCAAAAACAATCTAATGTATGCAAAAAAACGTATATTTAATGTGAAGCATTGCTTCTTCTGAATATAAAGCCTTAAATTAATATGATGTGAATTTGTTTAAGTTTGGTATTTCATGTATCTAATTCAGTTACTAATTCAGAACTAATTAATCTTAGTTCAGTTTTTTTTGTTCAATGAACACTAACATCCCTGAACAACGGGAAATGCTTTCGCTGTTCCCTTTCGATAGCTTTGTTTGCCCATCGTTTACTTAAATATTTTAGTCGAACGTTTAGCAACTTTTTAAAGTAATTTAATAACTATGGTCCATTTTTTAAGTTTTTTTATTTGAAGATAAATTATATAGTAACCTAAGATTATCTGAACAAATTTAAAGATTAAAATATTAAAAAAAAATTAAGACAAACGTAGGGGAAATATTTAAAACATTTGAAAGTTAAATAATAATAATAATGACAACAGCTTGTTAATTTTCTTTCTTTTTATTGTTCCTCAAACCTGATATAACATTAGATAGCTTTCCTAGCACTCATTATTTACCACAGTTATCTACTCAACAAAAGTTACAAGTGTCACTTAAGTCTTAATTCGTAGTACACATAATTTTTTCATAATAGCACAAATTTTTTTTTAAAAAAATCATGTTTTTAAGTCTCAATTCGTAATATATTCATGACCCCAACATCCATAAAAATGGATGTGCCCCCCTGCAAAAATTACAGTTGTATTTTTTCTTTAATTCCTCGCAAAACATATATTTCAAATTCATTTTTTTAGAGTGTTTATATAAAGAATATATCAGTCCGATTTTGCAGGGGACAAATTTGCAGGAAGATATACGGTTTTCAGAATTAAGTAATCAATTAACTTATACTTTTAAAAAACAATTAAAAATCCTTATTTGATTTGCATAAATCTCCTTCCTTAAAAGTGAATAATAAAATTAATATTCAATTTCCAGACACTGAAACATGTCAGGAACATCCCGATTCGACTACCCACCCGACTTTCCTGACTTTCCTCCGATGTCCAATGTCCGGAGAATCATCCTCGACTTCGAGAATCGTCGGCTGCTTCGGGCAGAGTTCGGCCTCCACTCGGGGCTACGACTTCCGGTCCACTCGGAACAGGAAGTGACGTTCCGGGAAGATGACGACGACTTGGGCTTCTACGACCAGATTCCGGATCACGTGATCTACAGGAGCGGAAATGGGACTCCGAAGCATGTTGAAAGGGAATTTCTAAAGAGACAGCACAGTTTGTTGTTTGAATGTAATTGGAAGTAAGTAATTATTTTTAAAAAATTCTGAAAAAATTATTAAAAAAATATGCTAACAATAAAAGTGCATGAAAAAAAAACTTCAAGACATTTCAGTAAAATTCTTTGAATTTTCACTTGAGTTTACTGGATACTTCTAAAGAAGGTTCCTGAAAGTTTGCTGAAATTCTTTGGAATTTTTTTAAAATTGTATTTTGCTTTCCGGAATATTTGTTTCGTTAACAAATATGATTCGTTTAATTAAGGTACAGGTGTAGCAAAGGAGACCAATAAATTTGCAGCATAATCCGAATAATACTTTTTGCTTCAAATATAAGTTGAATATGAATTTTTTTATTAACTCGAAGTGTTAACGATTTTTAATTGCTTGTATCAACAAATAAGACACTGGAAAACTCGATTTTGAAATTCCTTTACTATCAATGGGGTTGTTTCACGTCGTGACTGGAAACAGCTCCAGCTGTCTTGTTTTCATTTTTTTTGGAATTACTACTTTTGTTTCGGCATTTGCGAGTCTGAGTTTTCTAAGAATATTTTACTTATTATTTTTTGTTATTCTGATAATGAAAAATATTTTCTTACCTTACTGGAACGAATGTTGTGTACAAAATTTTCTTTCAGTAGAACTGACGTTTTTCATTGCTCGTTTAATTGCTGTGCCACAATTACAATTAGTTTCTCCGCCTAAGGCAAAATATCATTTAAACCAGTTATCCAACGTTTGCATACTTGAAACTTAATCGAATTCAAACTGATTAAATTTAATAAATAACAAAAATAAAAGCAAGTTACACGGAAAGAACTCTGAAATGGAACACGCAGAACACATACACCGCACCATGAGAGTGAAACCGAAACAACCAGCGAAATCGCAGGACAAGGAAAAATGAAAACAAGCGCGTTACATCATCTGAAACATTCCCATAATCTCCTTCTAATTTTTTGGATATATTATAGTTTAAGATTTATATTATACAGGGAATAAGAAGAAAATTTCGGTTTGGACTCCAGTTTTCTTATAATATTCTAGACTAACATCAGTAGTTTACTTCACCTTAGTTTTTTAGTAATTTATTAAATGAATGTGTTACAATTTCTTTTTGAATTTCAGGTATTCATTCTGAATACTTACATTTTCCAAAGTAGAGCTAAGATATAGGGTCCGGTTCGTTCATTGGCGATTTTTAACGATCGTAAATTCAATTGGACGAAGTCGCCAATGAACTGATCGGACACTATATCTTATTTAAACTTTGGATAATGTGAGCATTACAACTAGGCATTCATTTATTTCGGTTGCATAAAAAATTATAAAATTTTCCGTATTTTTAATACAAAATATTGTAGATATAATAATAATCTATCCTTAATCTAACTTATCAATTAAAGCAATCAAAAATTGATGTTGTTACATTTTGTCTACCATGGAAGATATTTAACTCAGGGAGACGAAAAAAAATATTTTTAAAAGATTTCCAAAAACGTATTTTTTAAACACCACTCGGAATATCTTGAGATTAGATTTTAATTCAGCATTTTTTAAAAATTATTGCATAAACAAGTTATTTAATATTAATTTCGTTTATTTCAGGTTGGAAGAAGAGAAACCTAAAAAATTGTCCTTCAAGAAGAAAGTGAAAAAATTATTTGCTGCTCTTTCATGCAAGTCGAAAAGGACTGAAGATTAACTTTCGAAGACGTATCAAAATGAAGCCACTGTGATCACCAATTTATATTGTACATAAAGTTTGTTATCGAAATATTAAAATTACTTTGTTTAAAGTTTTTCGGATCATTTGTGTACTTTAGGTAATGCTAAGTAGGAAGTTTAATTTTGGTTGAAATTATTTTGAAAGAAATTTAGATGGTATTCAATAAATTACAGAAGTATGTAATTTGTTTTAAAACTATTTTGAACCTCTATCTACTTTGTAATGCAGAGAGTTAATATTTAAAAAAAATTATTGTGAAAAAAATTAATAGTCTTCAATATATTAATTAAAAATAAATTGTTAAAAATAATTTTGGACATTTGTACTTAGTAATGCAGAGGAAGTTTAATTTTGGTTGAAATTATCATGAAAGAAATCTAGATAGTAACCAATATATAATTTATATCACTGCTACATGAAAAATAAAGCTGCATGTCTTTAAAAATATTCATTTTTAAAAATCTTTCGAGGTTTATAAATAGTTTCTTTTTATTATAAAGATGTTGCCACCACGAATATATTATATTAAGGTTATTTTAGTGGCGCCATCTGTGTAAGATATACCGAAACATCGTTCGAAACAATTTCGTTCATAAAAAAATATATATGTGCGATAGTGATATATGTGTCATTTTCCCCATCTTTTGAAATACATAAATTTACTGAATACTTATGGATTAATTAAATTTATGGATTCAATGGGCTTGTTTCACTTCTTGGAATGAAAGTAAACCGTTTCTCTGTGATTAATGAATGAATTTCACGAGTGCGTAGAGCACCAATCAAAGAGGTTAAAGATTTTATTTTTTATTCCCCATTTCTATTGCAACACAAATCGTGAAAAATGTCCATAACTCAGAAACTGAGGAACTTTGCATCAGAAAAAAATTAGTTAGTTTTAATTAATAAATAATTAAGATTGATTAACGATTTTCTAATTCATAAAATTAAATAATTTTGCAATCAAATATATATTATTTGGTTATTATATTGCTCATTTGGTTAATTATATACTATTTAAAAAGCTAAATAAAATTCCGCTCATGTTGATTTAAAATCAAAAAGATCCCCACACTCCAGTTGAAAGCCCAGAGGAACGATTTTTTTTTTAGCTTCTCAACTAATAACTAATGCATTTCGAACCTTTCTAATAAAAAGAAATTTTAGAATCAATGAAAAACTTTCTACGTAATTATTTAAATGCAATGCAATTTAAATTAAATACGCAAAATTTAAGTCAATTGCTATTTTAGTTCGGGTTCATTGAAATAATTATTTTCAATAAAATTATTTGTAGTTCAACGGATTAAAGTTTGGTGCTGCCATCTCTTAAATAAAAAAAAGAACTAAGAGAAAGTTAACATTCATCGGTCCAGCACTCCTAGTTCTCCTAATAGATAATAAAATTTGAATAAATTAGAGAAATTATACTTACTGACTAAAAATTATGACAAAATTTTTGTACCTTTTTATGAATATATTGTACAACAAATCTTTGCATTTTATGTTCAATTAAGAATCACATAGTTATCATACTAATACTTTAAAAAGAAACAATCTAACTCATTGGTTCCCAACCTTTTTGCACCTGCGTACCACTCAACTTTTGGAGAAATTTTGGTGTACCACCAAATTTATAAATATTTTAATAAACGTATAATATTTACTCTTCTAAAAGTGTTCAAAGGATTTTTGAATTAAATTCCTGAGAAAACTAAATATTTAATGGTTAGATATTTGATTATTTAAAACATGCTTATAATAAAGGAGAAACAAAAGATTAAAATGATATTAATTTACAGTTTTATTTATTACCTATAGGTATAAAAACATACAAATAAAAAAAATAGTAGGGGGAACCAGGGATATTTGACCCATAAGGATACATGACCCAACTGGAAAACTTTTATAAGTTGAAAGTGGCATCACTTATTTCCTTTCAGTCAGCCGACCACATGGTGAAAATCCCCAACTAAATCATTGCGTACGTTTTTAGCTATATGAAGAAATACGTTTTCATGCACAGAAAGTAAATTTTTGATGCCATAAGATTTTTGGGTACTACATTTTTTGGTTTAAAGGAAATATTTTTTCAATTACTTACTTGTGCATAATAGTTTTAATGTATTTGTTTGCAAAATACTTTGTTTTGAGCTTAAGCAAAGCAAGTGCAACTAGGGATATTTGACCCAAGCCAATTAAGGATATGCGACCCAAGTAAATAATACAAAAAAGTAGACAGAAGTAGACCAAGTAAAATTTTTCAAATAATCACGGGAGTACCAGAAGTAAATGACTGGGTTCTTACCAAATATTTTGGGAAAATGGAACATAAAAAGATTTGTTGGGAAGTACAAGAAAAAAATTCTGACGAACTTGCAATTCAATTTGAAAAAAGAATCAATTTAAAATGTTTTAAATGGCCTGAAATGGATAATATAGCCCAAGTTTATATTGATAAAATCGAAGCGATTATTCAACCACTTTGTTTTCTCTGCAAAATAAAAGAATCTCCAGTTATTTATTCAAACAAGACTTTACACTTAAAATTGAATAATTCGTTAATATAAGAATAATTAATGGGTTAAAAATATAAGTAATAATTTTGTCTGACAAACATGAACAATTTATAAACTTTTTATGATGTTAATTTTGTTATAATGTAAAAGTATTTTGATAACTTTTAGTCATTTTACCAAATATATTGGTTGGGTCACGTATCCCTAATGGGTGGGTCATGTATCCCTATGCATTGTACATTACCCAAAACTAAAGTTTTAAATAATTTATATTTTACTACTATTGCAGTAAATACGTCAGAAAAATACTAATTTATATCGTGTAATACTTTATGAAGTATAAATTTGACTGCATTTGCACATCCATAAATAATGTTTTTTAAAAGTTACAAGCCAAAAACTACAAGTTGTGTCCCTGGTTCCCCCTACAGAGGAAGTTTTAATTTTCGTTGAAATTATCAAAAATAAATCTAGATAGGCCCCAACACATAATTTATATCACTTCTTCATGAATAAATCTTCTTCAAAGATGCATGTTTGATTACAGTCTTTAAAAAATATATTCATTTTTTTATGTAATTTATGTTTACAGCTAGTTTTTCTTTCAATACAAAGATAAAAGATGTCGCTACCAAAACAATAAGAATGTTTTGGTGGCGACATCTTTGTAAGATAAACGGAAGCATTTAGAATTTCATAAATAAAAATATATATGCATGATAGTGATATATGTTCGTTGAAACTTTCCCCATCTTCTCCAAAATAAATAAAATTACTGAATATTGATGGATTAATGAAAAAGTTAAAACTTAATGGGGGTGTTTTACGTCACGTTTGTATAGAGCACCAATTAAGATGGGGAAAGAATGTATTAATATTCCACATTTCTAGTTCTGCCACTCAAATCATGAAATATACCCATTAATCACAATTTAAGAAGCTTTACGTCAAATAAAAATTACAATAGAATTTCTTGAATAATTGGTTAATTTGTTTTGCAACCATTTCCTAATTCACATACTAATATATTTTTAGAAAACATCAATTTTAGTTGCATAGTATTTAAGAAGCTAAATAAAATTTATCTCGTATTGATTAAAAATCTAAAAAGCTCCTCCACTCTAGTTGAACTGTTTAGAGTTTAACGGGTAAAATTAAAAATGCTTTCAATGAATATAGCAAAATAAAACTTAAATGCCAAATTTTCATTTTTTTATGTATATTAGGGGCCGCTGCTCGCTTACGCTTTCTAGCCAAGAAATAAAGTCTGTTATCAGCTTGTAATAGAAAAATTTACTAAAAGGGCAAAATTTATTATATTTAGCATAAATCACTCTTATTTTCATACACTAATTAAAAATAAGGTTTTATTAAAAACAAATATTCTTCCTTGTTAAAGATTATTTTAAGAAAATAGCCGATTTGATTAACAAAAAAAATATATATTTCAATTTAAAGGTTAATTTTGCTTTTGAATTATTTAAAATCTTGTGTGAAAGTTCGAAAAAGTTTAAATCTTAGGCTGAAGCAATTTGCGTTGGTGCTGCCATCTTTTGCCGGAAAATAAAACTAAACTACTTATAGTACATTTAGGGTCCGGTACTTTAATAGGTAATGGTAATAATATTTGAATAAATCAGATAAATTATTATAGGCATGCTTCACGTCGTGAGTGATAACAGTTACAACGGTATTGTTTTTATTCTTGGTTTTTATGTAATTACATTTGTTTTAAGCAACACAATATTTTTTCTTACCAAATACAAAATTTTATTTCAAAGACAAACATCATCTAAACCGAAGAGTTCTCCAACAACATTAACGTTTTGCTAATGCTTTGCATACTTGAAACTTAACCGATTTAAAACCGATCAAGTTGGAGAAAAAAAACGAAGATTTAAATTTTTCGAAAGATTTTGAAATAAAAATGTGAAAAATATCTATTGAAATTAACAATTATAGTTAAACTCATAGTTTCCTTGCACAGAAGCCGCGACCACGGGCGGAGCTATAAAACGCACGGAGCAATCAGATGAAGAGGAAATTTCAGCCGTTTTATTTTGTCTTCATCTGATTGCTCCGCGCGTTTTATAGCTCCGCCCGTGGTCGTGGCTTCTGTGCAAGGAAACTATGTGTTTAAATATAGTGTTTATTTAACTTTAACAATTACTTTTTATTAATATTTTTATAACTTTACTTGTTTTTTTTTTTAAAAAAACTATTATTTTTAATTATATCTTATTTTAAGCAAAAATATAAGCCTTAAAGCTGCAAATCAACTTATTGATAACATAAAGTAATTTTACACGATACTCAGGAACTCATGAAGTAAATTTGCTAAAACCCCAAAATATCTTACTGAGCCCGATCGACCTCTGGTTTTTCGAAATTCTAATAAAAGTATGAACTGCCTATAAATGTGACAATAACTTTTTAACGGATAATTTTAAGCACATACTTTAAAATGATTTTTATCTTCTCGATCTTGTTGATCTTTTTAAAACTTTTACAGTTAAATGATGTTAACTATATTTAAGGAATGGATTTTCAAATTTTGTAGTTTTTAAAATATTTACTAAAAACTTCTAATAATTTAAAATTAAAAAAAGTAAGATATTTATAGTCAATTCAGGTTTTTAAAAAAACTCTTAAATAGTAGAAAAAATTTAGTAGATACTTACAGTATTTTAGAAAAGTATATGAACATTGAAAAGTAATTTTAGATATAACCGTTTAAGTAAACAATGTGGTTTCTTACCTATAAAACTGACTGGATTTACTAAAAATTTGTTTAAAATATAAAAAATATTCCAACAAATTTTAAGAAATATGTTGAAAAGCTGATATATTCATATTTTAGAAACACATAAAAACATTGAAATGTCCTTTTAGAAAATGTTTGGGGGTCTGGTCCCCCTTAAGTACTTAGTAGTGAAGTGCGCTGTTAAAAAATTTGGTGTAAGATTTCACCGGAACACTGGAACTTGCCACCATCATTTGGAGCGTGAATTTACCACTTTTGCACCGCAAAAATGCTAAATCTGACCTCCAAATAGTGGTGGCAGAAAGTTCCAGGATTCTGGTGCAAAACCTTGCGTTGTGATCTTACACCAAAAATTTAAACTGTGTAGAAAAAAACAAAAAGATACAAAAAAAAGAGCAAAATCAGCCCACCTTAAATTACTACAAAACTACGTAATTTTCTTCAAAAATTGAAAGAAGGGTAAAGACGGACGGAAATTTCCAGGTTATCAAAGTCAATACCTACTTTCTATTTTTAAATACTCTCTAAATGAAAAACAGAAAAGTTTTCTAAATATTCAGACACATCTCGGAGTAATTAAAAACAAGGACATTTTCACACAAAAACATTCGTCTTCCTTGATTAAGACAAGTGGGGATTGACGTTGACGCAAATGACAATCGAATTAGAAAATAATTTCAAAAGAAACCCTAACAATCAAGAATACGAGGAAAATAACATTTTGACAGGACCCGTCAAATAATTCATTATTCGTCAACGTGCTACATTTTTTTTTTGTTTTTTTTTCATATCTTCTAAGAAAATCTATGTTATAATATTTTTTAAGAAATATTTTTTATTGGAGAAGTAAAATAAACTAACACATGGTTCTTTTGAAAATACGTTCTTCGATATTAGCTCTGTGGAACTAAGACCAACTATACATCTACACAGGGCTGGACTTACCAATAGGCCCTATAGGCCGGGGCCTATTGGCGCCCCATGATGAGGGGCGCAAAATAATTCCGCATTTTTTTTTGTCAGAAAATTTCCATAAAATGTTATAGACTACAATCCAATGTTATAGATTTAAATCCAATTTCGTATAAATGTCTGTTTTTTTAAACCAATTTCGTATAAATTTATGATTTATTAGAAGAAAATTTAAGTCTTGTATATTAATATCAGTTTAACTTGAGTAAAATGTAGTGTATATGTATATCTGTAAGTTTATAATGAGTATTAAATGGTTTTACCGAATTTTAATAACTCGTTGTCCTACTTATTTATAGCTTATATACCAAAATTTAGAAACAGTTGATTCTCTTATTATTTTATTTAATTAATTTTACTTCACGATGAATTAGAATAAAATACAAATTATCATCACAAAGACCTTTCTGAGGTCAAATTTCTCCCTCCTTTACGATGGTGTGAAGAGGGGACCACAAAAAACCACGGGCCTAGGGGCGCATAAAATCTAAATCCGGCCCTGCATCTACAACTTTTTAGAAACAAAAGGAACTTGAGCAACTCATGTTTGAGGGTTCATTGGTAATAATAGTTTTAGCTTATTTCACTTTTTTTAAATACGACAGAATTTTAAAATATCGAAAGTAGGTATTGAAATCATGGAGAATTTCGTTCAAAATTCCGTTCTAACAGACTTATTTTAAAAATTCGTTTTTTTTTTAAATAAAAACCATGAGTTTTGTTTCATAACTCATAGAATTTGCTAAAACTATTCATAGCAATGAATAACTGTTCATGAAAACTTTACAATCTTAAAATTTAAATTTGATTGAAGTCTTTGATTCTTTACGAGTAAAAAACAATATTATTACTTTTAAAGCCAAGGTGTGAAGGCCAAATATTTTTCAGAGTACTTTCACAAGTTGTTCTCGAGCGTCTAGTGATGAAATTTCCGCGGGAAATGAAAAGGAATGTCATGGGATGAAATGAAAGGAGGTTTTCATGTTTTACAGAGCGAGTTTTAATAGTTATTTGAGTGTTTGTAAGGGACTCTTGGTAAAGAGAGCTGAAATAGGCACATCAGGTCTTAACCCAATTTGGACGACAAGGTGTCGTGATTTTAAAGGGTTCAACAACTGAGGAAACCGACACCTGAGCAGGCACCCGACCCACCATAACAGCGACATTTAAAATAAAAAACTTTTCAACGCATTATGTCATTTTTATACCCAACGCCATCGTTTAAATATAATTTTATATAAAAAGTATTATTTTCAAACTATAAATGAAGCAAATTTTTATTATTTTTTTTATTCTAACGTTTACCCATAAGTATTTTTTTAATTCTGATAATCATAATTTTATAATAAAACATTACTATATAGAAATGAAAGAAATAAAAAACAAGAAGTTCATAAAGAACTAAAATAGCCTACTTTCCTGTTACTTAAATACTTACTGAAGTTCTAATCGGGAAAAAAAACTATGTTCCAAAAGTAAATATCATCAACAGCCGTTTCTACACTAGATTTATACACATTAGAAAAAAAAAATCGAAACACAGCACCCAGCTATAATTTAAACTTCTAAAAGCCAAAATCAACTATTTTCCTTAATATTCTTTCGCAAATTAATTAAATATTATTTATCATCTGCTCGTGATTTATTTGTAGTTCGAATAATAATTAAATATTTATTAATAACAAAAGTAATGAAACTACTCCGAACTGCATTAAAAATAAGAAATGTAAATTAAAACTAAGCATAATTGCATGCAAAAGTATGCCTTGCCGCTTTCTTGGTAGATAATTAATGAATAATCAAAGAATCGAATTGTGCTACACTTTATGACGTCTTTCCAAACTGATTCATGAAAATATTATTTTGCTTCAAATATGTTTAAATAAATAAAGTTTCTCATGCCATTGTTGATTTGGCAACAGTGATTTAAATGACTCAAAATTGAATTTCAATGTTAATTCAATGGGAAATTCGCCGAAAGATAGTAGATTTATATCCGTCCAGACGTACAGACAGACGGACAAAAAGTATGAAAGTTGGGTATCTGAGGTCATAGCTTTCTAACAAAAAAAGAATTTTTAAGATCCGATGATTAGAACCGATTTTGGAAGGGGGGTACGGACGGACAGACGGACAGACGGAAAGACAGACGGACAGACGGACATCGACCACATGTCAATACCTACTTTTTCATTTTTTTAATTCTTTCGAATTAAAAAAAGAAAAGTAGGCTAATGATTTAGGTTGATAATTATACTAGTATATAGCAGGACTTTTTTTCCTAATATTTTAAATATAATTGCATTCTGATTTTTCAACCGATATTTTAAATGTCCCTTTTATTGCCTGCAATGTGAGCAATGTGGTGTTTGATATTTAGGATGCGAAAATGGGCGATGGGCTAACTATAGCTAACAAATGTTCGTCAAAAATTGCCCTTACGAAATGGTAGAAGCAGAAAACAAAGCGTAAAAGCTAAAAACGAAAGATCTGATCGGGAACTAAACAATTGAAGAGCTTAGAGGAAGAACGTGCTAAGTAATAAAAAGGTGAAAACGAGAAAATGAGCTTTAAAGTTTTTCGTTTGCATGCATATCTGTTGAAAAAGGTACTTGCAATCAGTAAAAAATATACTAAACTGAAAGTTTATGTAAAAGGGGAACTTGTTATCGTTAAAGAAGTTAGTTTCAGTTTAGTTTGAATTATCGTCGCACTAGAGCTACACGAGGGCTATTGGCGACGGGCGTCGTATTTTAGAACCGCAGTCAAGTAACGAGCCGACACCTGCGTAGGCACCCAACGCAACCGTTAAGGGCGACGGGCTGCACGGGCCGTTTATAAGTCAGCAGTTATTTTGGCGATGCCCGGACCCGAACCTGGGACCTTTCGCATGCTAGGCGAATGCCTAACTGACTGGGCTCCCCAGCCTCCGTTTAAGAAGTTAGTAATATGAACGTTGACACAAAAATCGCAATCTTTTCAAAAGTATCACTTAGCACGTTCTTCCACTAAGGTCTTCAATTCACTTTGTCAACCGTGTCCGATCACCGAAGAACAATCGGCTGATTTATTAGCTTCCACATTACGTTTATAACGTAAAAAGTTGTAGGTTTTATAATCGTTCAGTCCGTCTGTCTGTCTGTCCGTCTGTCCGTCCGTCACCCACTTTCACAGAAAGAACCACAAGTCCCACAGATAAGTGGAATACGTCATTTTGAAGCAAAAAATCAGATTAGGCTAAATTCCAAATTTCATTAAAAAATTTAAATTAGAAGTTTATTTAAAATTTAAATAACTAAATTTTTTATCTGCATTAAAATAACATGCAAATTCCATTTTTATTCATATTTTCAATGTTGCTATCCACAAGTCCCACAAACAAGTGGGATACGTCATTTTGAAGCAAAAAATCATATTAGGCAACATTCAAAATTTCATTAAAAAATTTTAATTAGAAGTTTATTTAAAATTTAAATAACTTAACATTTAATCTACATTGAAATAACATGCAAATTCTATTTTTATTCAATATTTTCACTGTTGCCATTTCGTTAAACGTACGAGAAATTTTATTTAAAAAAATACAAACATTTGAAAGAATATTTATTTATGTGATATAATTCAGTTTGGATTGTTGTAATATCACAATAGAGTTCTTTTGATGGTTCATTATATATGTATGAAGAAAGATGCAAAGAGAGAATTCTAACTTGGCATAAAAAATGTGCAAAGTTTCGCTTTTATTTTTAAAGCATCATTTGTACTAATTATATATTTTTCGAACTGTAATTTAATTAAATCTAATTATTAAATCTGAGAAAAAAGACTAATGAAAATAGTTAATTTTGGCGTTTAAAAGTTTGAATTACAAATAGCTAAAGTCCCTGTTTGTTATTAGAATTAAATCACCATTGCCATTCGCAATAATCGCCCGAGAAACTTAATTCTTTTAGAAAATAAATTAAAATAAATTTATTTTGCGACATCGATCAGTTTGAAATGACGTCAAATATATTTCACTACGAAATTCTTTGTATGTTGATATGAAATATATTCATTCTATATAAAAGCGAGGAATAGTACATATTTATTCTTTGAAATACAAATTAATTTTTACAAACGATAAGTAATAATTATTGAATTTTCGAAATAAAATAAATAAAACTAGTCAAATTTATCATGTAAATGTTTAATATAGAATGAATGCAGTGTTTGGCGCCTTTTTACCTGTTTAACACAACTTTTGTGTGGAAGCGGGTTAAGTGACAGATTCTGTTACAAACCTACTTGTTTTATTTTATATTTTTTTACGTAACTAGTGCAATTGAACGAAAGGATGCTAATACACGTGACTCGCTCACGACTCAAGCAAAATTACAACTTTCTTCAGAAACTTCCTTCCAATGAGGCTCACTCACATGGAAGCCACTAACTTCGCCAATATTCCCTACAGGTAAAGAAAGATTTCCCTACAGGTACTTTCTTTTACAAAAATCTTGGAAGAAAAAGCGTGGTGGGAAGTTGACCTATGGAGTTAAAACCTTTTTTTTTTTTAATTTAGCAATTCAAATTAGATACACCTCCTGCTAGTTTCAAAGGTTGCAACAAAAAATGTCTTACAGCCTTGGAATTTTTTCCTGAATGTTCACCTGATTGCTGAATTTTCAATCAATCTTCAACTACTTCAATGTTTGGAAATAACAATAGATGGCATTGAATATTGAACTAAATTGACAGTCGTAAAGTATTGCAGACTAAATTGCACTCTCAGAAATAAATGTCTTAACTTTGAAGATTCTTCATTCAATTCACCCGATGTGCATACTCTCAAACACAAACTTACCATAATGTGACGAGAGGTTTACTCGGAGCATTTTTCTCGACTTTATTTCTTCAATAATGACGAAGTATTCATGAAATTTGATCATCCATTTCTGATTTCAAAGAGTGTGGTATGTTACATTGTACTGTTAATTCAGTCATCCACACCTCAATAATACCAATGCTGACCTAGGATAACAAGTCTAGACTACATTAGCTTAACAAATTCTGAGGGCACCGTTTCAAGAAATGTGTGTATATAATTTTGGAAGCATTAGCTACAAACTAAAAGTAAACTTTTTTTAATGTTATTATTAACCGGAGAAAGTTGTCTGGAGGGGTGGGACATTATGTGCTTCGAAAAATGGAAAACCTGAAAATTTCCAATCCTTAAATACGCGAAATCTACACTCATAAAAGACTTTTGTTGTCTTTCAATACAGAAAATTGCGTTTCCATAGTTACCACTTGCCAGTTTTACAAGTTTTTTTTAAACAATACAAAAATTGTGTTGCGACCAAATAATAATGAATGGTTAGTACACAAATTGTGTTGAAGGCGGAGCACGTATGCATTCTTCCGAAATGTAGTTAAGCATCTCCTAATGTTTCGGAGCTATACTAAAGCTTTAAAAAATATATTACGGTATTTTAAAAGGAATTTTGTTACACATATTTTAGAAAACATTATAGCTTATCGGGGGGTTTCTGTTAATCGCGCATGGATATAATAATCGTCTCCTCTCACGATCATCACTTGTGTTTTAACAATACAAACTTGCGTTCGTATATCATCAACACAATTATAGAATTATAACAACACAAATTTGTGTTTTATATCATCAACACAATACTAGCATTGAAACAACACAATATTGCAAAATTGCCAATTTTGTACAATACTTGTGTTCCACTTGTGAAGTTTTTTCTGAGTGTACCACAATATAAAATAAAAATACTAATTTCTGGGGCTCACGTAATTTAGCATTAAAGCCAGTGAATTTTGGGTATCTAGACCCGTGCCAAAAGTGTCTTATGAAAATAAAGCCCTGAATATATAACACTGCAAACTGCCTGTAAAAGTTCGCGCATATTAGTGATCCATGACTTCTTTTGTAGATTTAAAATGAACATTCACAGCATATTATCTCGGATAAAATCTAACAAAAGTTTCAAATACACGAAAGCTTAATACAATTTATTATGATGGACCTATCTCTAAGAGGAAAGTAAAAACGGAAGTGCAAAAGAAAGAAAAGTGTATCAGCCCAAATTATTAAATCAACCGAAGGCCCCTGTAAAAGTTGCCCAACGGCTTGGATATTGCCAATATTAAAGGAACATTACTTCACAGCTGAAGAGCTTTGTGGAAGAGAACGTGCTAAGTGACATTTTTGAAAAAATTGAGAATTTCGTGTCAATGAACATATTATTCCCTCCTTTGAACATAACACGTTTCCCCTTTCATAAACTTTAATTTAAGTATATTTTTTACCGTTTGCAAGTACCGTTTTTCAACGGATCCAAGTGGGAGCTAAAAACTTGAAATCTCATTTTTTTTCGTTTTCAACTTTTTGTCACATAGCACGTTCTTCCACTAATCTCTTCAGTTGTGAAATTTGAGGTGATGTTCTTTTGTTACGTCATATTCCTGCGCCTGCGGTCCCTCTGAGCCAATCATAAAATTTGTAAGATGTGGTTATGATGGTTGGGTTGCAAAATAATAGAGGTATTCGAAAGGGGCTAGAAAAAGGGAAGCAGTGCACGTGTACCCGAATATATAGATCGATGCGTCTTTCAAAAGTGGTTATACAGTAGAACTCCAATTATCCGTAAATATTGGGATATAACCACTTTCGTATAATCGGAAATTCGGATAATTGGAGTTAATCGGAGAAAAGGTATATTTTAATCAATGACTCAATGTATTGTTGGGTTGTGAGATTATATAGCTCTAGTTTCAATCGGTTATCAACCCGGCCAAATCCAAATTGTAAGATGTCGTTTGGCAGTTTGAGATATAGATTTTTGAATTTTCTTATTCAACTTATGGTGGTCATGGCCGTAGGGAGCCTAGTGGTCAGCGTCTCGGTCTCGAGATCGGAGGGTCCCGCGATCGAGTCCCGGTACCACTGAAGACCTACCGAGTATATGCGGAGTTCGTGCTCGTTAAATTTGTTGGGTCCGAAAGTCCTGTGGTCGATCATTGCGCAGTTTACCACGATTACAGGTCCCTGGAGACTATTTCCCTCCCCTTCAGAGACATGTCTAAATTGTGGAGGTGGCGATAGATGGCAGCATCTGTCTTGTATATGTGTGTTTTTCGTGTCCGTCCTTCTTGACGAAGGTTTATAAGGGGGTCTTTGTGACCAAGCACACAAGCCTGAAAATATATGTCTACCAACCAACCAACCTTATGGTGGAATGTGGTTTTCTTTTAAAAACCGTGGTAGATAATAGATAAAAAGTTTACTGTATACAAAAAAAGATAATTTGCAGAAATAACAGATAAGTAGGCAAAATAAAAGCAGTTACAGTTAGTACAAAAGTTTATATGCGACATATAATCTTTTATACCAGCCTATTTGTTACTGTTCGTCTTAGTTGGAAGTCATGCCTAGTAATTTTTTTGGTTGGTATAAAAAAAATTAAAATACTAGGCATGACATCCAATAAATACGAACTGTAATAGGTAAGCCGTGTGGAAATTTCTGACATTCGGATAATCAGCACTGCTTCGGATAATTGGAGTTCTACTGTATTTAGTTGTAGTTGGTGGCCTCCTAAAATCAATAAATATAACTAGGTCCTTACCACTGAATAGGTCTATTGCCGTTAGTCAGGAAATGTACGAAAATGAAAATTAGTTATGATTTAGTCGGCGACGCATTACTAGTAGCTAACTTATGTGAATCGTTGGGGCCGTAGTGAGCCTAGTGGTCAGCGTCTCGGGATCGGAAGGTCCTGCGATCGAGTCCCGGTACCACTGAAGACCTACCGAGTATTTGCGGAGTACGTGCTCGTTAAATCTGTTGGGTCCGAAAGTCCTCTAAGTTCCCATACCAAATCAATACCTCTGGGGGTGACAAGCCAATTCTGGGGATCCTCTAGTTGGCCTCTGTCTCTAAAAATTAGATGGATCCACTTATGTGTGTGTGTTGTCTGTTGTGTCTGTCTTACTTGACGAAGGTTTATAAGCGGGTCGCTGACCAAGCACACAAACCTGAATATATATGTCTACCATCCGACCAACATAACAACCATGTGAATCGTTAAATGTACAATAGGTCACACTTATTAGGGGTATTATTTGTGGGTATTGCTTGTAGTGCATCTTTTTAGATACGGCATTTTACCTGCCCGTGGCATTATTGGAAAGATCATTGGTTCGAAATCCCAATTTAATAATAGGGCAATTCCAAGCGTGACTTAACACTACACTTTTAAAAATTTGTGCTTGGTTTCACCATGATATTGGTTCCTAGTAGCTGCAACGGCTGTGTGGTGAAATGTTTCACCTTTTTTTCGGTGTTTGGTTGAACCATTTTTCTGGATTTGGAAACAAAAACCTGAGAAATGGTTCAACCGAATATCAAAAATATGGTTTAACGTTTCACCACACCGCCCGTTGCAGCTACTAGGAACCATATTTTTGGTAAAACAAAGTGCATAATTTTTAACAGTGTACACACACACATTTGACGATTTAACAAATATAATTTGCATAGTTCAAAATAATTTTCTATTTATTCACAAAAAAATATTAGTATGTCAGTTTATGCTTTGAACATATAGTATTTTTAGCAATCAGTAAAAACTTTTTTAAATTAATATTTTACTAAAAAATAATAAAATGTCCTGATGTGACTTACATACATGAAAAGGAAGTCGATTTTTGGTTATCATTATAAACTCTAATTTCTTCATCATAGTGCAGTAAATCAACTTTCTACCAGTGCTTATAAGTATATGGTTTGAAACTCAAAAATTTAATTGCAAAAAAGTGTTGAAATATCATAGGAAATAATATATTAACATTTTTGTGCATGACTTACACTACATTCAATTTGTGACTTCATCATGTGAATCTTATCACTACATCATGTGAATTTTATCACAGTTATAGAAATTCAGGCAATAATAACAAAACATATGTAAATAATTTTGAACATGGTAAGTTAAGAATTGCATACATGGTAAAATCATAGTTAGAAAAACTTATACAACGTCCCCCAAAGTAGGTTTCTGGTAATTTCTTAATTCCTTCTTCAATAGCAATTTCTGGAAAATCTTCTTTCTCATGCCACGCAAAAAACTCTTCGCAACCATTGCAGATGTTTCAGTTTTATTGAATAAGCATCTTTACTTAACATTTGCTATAAAATATTTAACGATAATTTTTCCTATACAAAAGGAACTAAAGCTTCTTTTCCAGCATCAAATTTATTTTCAGAAATTTGTTGAGAGGCATTTACTTTTACAACATTTCCATTTGTTTAATCAGCCGTGTAGTATTTTTGGGGATTTAATGAAACATTGGCAATTTTAAGTAGATATTTGTTTAATTTTAAAAAGCAGAGCAATTTTTCAGTGTCAGGAATCAGAAATATTTATTTTCCTTTTGATGAGCAAATATCATTTAATCTATCTATTTCGCCCTTTACACAGTTGTTAGAAATGTATAATAGTGATATGTTTGGGTAGATTTCTTATGCAAAGTGAAAAAATCTTCAGCAGAATGTGGTTCAATTTTCCTGGAAAGTGTGGCTTCTTTGATCCCCTCTTCACTGTATCACCAAGTCCATCAATTGGTCCTTTATCATGACTGAAGGCAAAGATGACCAACATTATCGGCAGAGAAATGCCATTTAATGTTGTCTAACGGTTAGAACATTGCAATAGAGATGGAGTATTTTTAGTTGTAGTGTTGTCCGTAAAGTGGTTTTTGCTTTCATTTTCTTTAAAGGTTTGAAATTTACCACATGCTTAAAGTCTTTCCCTTTGTTCTGTGTGTTGTCTTTCCCTAAGTTTGCTGATTTAGCCATCTTAAATCAAAATTATTAAAATATAAGAATTCTACAAATATTATAGCTTATCTACAACAGATATATCAAATAGAAGCTGTGACTGACATACGTTGTAAAAGTTAAAATGTTTTATAAATAGAGAAAATGCTTTTTATTTTAAAATTTAAAGATGTGGAATTATACAGAGGCAAATACAAAAAGAAAATAACTTAAAGGTTTTGAAGCAAAGCTTTATTTTAAATAATTAGAGGAACTTTTACATCTTTTCGTGACTTACACTACAGCAAAATCAGGGGATTTTTATCTTTTTAATTAAATAACTTTTATTTATAAATGCCTATTAAAAATGTGTTTTTAAGATAGTTATTATAGTGTATTTAAATAATTTAACTTAAAAATTTGATAAAAAGTAATGCTTGATTTAAAATTCAAGAATTCAAAATGATGAAAAACCATAAACCATGCTTTAAAAACAAAGCAGCCACTTTGAAACTTCAGTGTTGCCACATATAAAAAACAATAATAGTTTTTGATGCAAAATTTTTACAATTAAAACTTTTCTAAATCACATATAAAAGTTTGAAGTGTAATAAAAAAATATTTTTTAAATTCACCTGATATGTATTTACATGGACTTGACCAATAATGTGACGTCGGTCAATTCAGTTATCAGGCCATCTTTTTGGAGAAACGCCAAAGGAAGATCCTGTATTTTTGACAACCAGTACTTACATCACAATTTTTTAAAGTTCTAAGTTCGATTAACACATATTCAGATGAAATTTGGACTTGGAAATAGTCAGAAGATTACTTACGTGTGATCGCCCGACCATTCCAAAGGAATTCCGCCATCTCGAAACTCTTAACAGATATCAGATCGAAGTTCTCGAGATTTTTGCTAAAAATAACTTAGTCCAAAATAACCCTTGAGTCCCTTTTCTCTTCCAATCAACTCGACCCACAAAGATAAAACACCATTTGCAAACTAATTTTTTTATGACTGACGCTGCAGTGAATATGTAGACGTTGCTTTTATCGTTTATTGATTGGAAGTCACGTCTGAAAATAACCATTTTAAATCTTGGAATAATTTTTTTTTATCGTTTATGCACGTTTTTAACATGATTTCTATTTTAATTTGAAATAATTAAAAAATGGAAAGTATAGGGTACCGAGCGAACCCTATTTTGTTATCAAAAGCTTGTTTTTATGCATCTGCAAAGGAAGGTTTAAAAAGTTTAGTTATATGGTAAACTTCCAACTGAAACAAGAATTAACAAATTAGAAAAACTATAATGAACTTTTTATTTATTTATTTTATTCTTAAATTTAAGTCTGATCATTTAAAAACATAGTAGAGGGTGTACTAAACAAAGTGCAATTTAGGTATTAAATCTTTTTTTCCATCTTGGCTGTATATTATATAAAATATTTATTTAGTTTCTTGAAGAAATACAAGCAAAATTAGGTTTATTTGTCGTCCCATTAGACCCCACAGTGTTATTATTTATATATGATCCAACACAGAACCACATGCATTTTGCCACAGTATTTGACGTATCTAATACTAATTTAGGATATGTGTACTACCTAAAACTATAGTTCAATTCATTAAAAGTGTTTATTTAACACTTTAAAAATTCAATTAAAGAACATTTTTAAACTTAATTTGGATTTCCATAAACAACAAATCTTCTCTCATCTTTAACGCATGCCTTCAATGGCTGATCTTCGGCAGTTAAAAGATGAAGTCGAACTGTTGCTATGCTGTAGTGTAGAAATATTTGTAAAAAATATATTATTCACCCCTTTTGGCCCCTTGTCCCATTAGCCCTGCGTCCCATTAGAACCCACTCTCCCCTCCGAATTTCTATGTGTATTAAAGTAACAGGAATGTAGGCCTTTTAGTAATGTGATAACTTCGTATCATTTATAAATTATAATCATATATTCGAGTTATTAAGTAGAACAACGTATGGGTTATACTACAAACTAAAAAGGCTACTAAGGGTTATATACAAAACAAAAAGGCGCCAAACACAGCATTAATTCTACATTAAACATTTACATGCTAAATTTGGCTAGTTTCATTTATTTTATTTCGAAAATTCAATAATTATTACTTATCGTTTGCAAAAATTATTTTATATTTCAAAGAATAAATATGTAGTATACCTCGCTTTTAAATAGAATTAAAACATTTCATATCAACGTACAAAGAATCTCGTAGTGAAATATATTGACGTCATTTCAAACTGATCGATGTCGCGAAAATAAATTTATTTTAATTTATTGTCAAAAGAATTAAAGTTCCTCGAGCGATTGTTGCTAATGGCAATGGTGATTTAATTCTAATAAAAATGGCTTCCTATGCTTTTTAAATGAACATTAAATTTTGCAGTTTCTTTAAATAATTGAAGTGCTTCGAATTGGAATTATTTTCTGAAATTTTCAATGTATTCTAATTTTGATGCGCTGAATTTTTTGACGTATCACACTTGTTCCGTAGCATTTGTAGTTTTGGAATATCCATAAAAACATTTATGGATTTTACGATTTTTTCAATCACATAGCTTTTTGAAGTTAGATTGTAACTTCACGTTTGTATATGAATGAGGAAGTTGGATACACATAAAATATGGCTATTAATCCATTTTGTTTCGTGAATAAATGACAAATAGGACGCCCGATTTACAAGATCCATGCCGTACATTTTCTCACTATTCTAAATCTATTATTCATTTAAGATTAATTTAACTTCCAACTTAAAGTACACTGTTAAAAAAACCCTGAAATTTCAGGAGAAAAATTACTGATTTTAACGGAACTTTCCCGTAACGACTGAAAACGGGTTTTTTCCTTCTGAAAACGGGTTTTTCCTTGTAAAAACGGAAAATTTTGGTAAACCACGAGCGAAGAGATGAAAACGGAATTTTCCCGTTTTTAGAGCTGCTATACTTTTATTAACCTATCGTAGAATTGGCGATAATGCACTAAGAATACACACATCGAAACTCGAACATCAAACACCAGTATTACTTGGCCCGTCCGTGGCCGAGTGGTTAGGGCATCAGCCTAGAGATTCAACCTTCTCAGGAGTGTGGTGGTTCGAATCCCACCTACTGCCAGTCATCCTATAAATCGGATCTGTGCTGGAAATAGTAGAAAAATCCTCAATTCACGGATGGGCCCGAGTACACTGGGACAGACGTGCTCGTTAAATCAGTGGAGTCCAAAGTCCCGACGGCGTTAGCGTACGATGTCGCTCGAAGTTCCGTTGGGGGCCCGCTCAGGTGTCAACCTCGTGACTTGACCAGGGTTCTAAATTACGAGGCGTTATTGGCTGTGTTAAAGCTCCTAAAGGAGGCTAGAAATAGGCAGCCGGAAACGATTACCTTACCTTACCTGTACGGGGAAATGCAAAATGGAAATTTTTAATAACGGAGAAATAAGAAACGGAACTTAAGTAGAAACACGGGAAAATGCAAAATGGAAAATTTTAATAACGGAGAAATAAGAAACGGAACTTAAGTAGAAACACGGGAAAATGCAAAATGGAAAATTTTAACAACGGAGAAATTAGAAACGGAACTTCTGTAAATACACGGGAAAATACTTAACGAAACGGGAAAGTCCCGGCAACTCTGCTGCCGGTACTTTTCCCGTTAATTTCAGTAAATTTTTTTTACAGTGTAAATATTCGTAATGGAAGCGGTTAGTTTCTTCGTAAGACATTTAATTAGTAAACATTTCATTATAAATTAATGGTTTTAATATTTTTTTGTCAGAATAAGTAAGCGAAATACCAACCAAAATATTAAGAAGTAGAAGAATTTAAGAAGAATCTCGATAGTTATTGGAAACTAGTAAAGAATTAGAAATATTTTGGACCAACCTTGCTGGGCCTCTGGTTTGTTATTGGTCGACAATTTTTGTATTTGTATTTAAAATTATTTCTAAATTTTAGCTGAACTTTACTATTCTTACTATTCTCTGACATTTTGAAAATCCTATATGTATAGCTAAGAAGATTTTTCAAGTCAACCCCTGCAATTTAACGTTTATATCAGTCAGGGAAATAATTATAATTAATTTTTTTTCTATAACTCATTTTCAGGCTTCATTTTGTTCCAATTTTAATAAAATTTTACTGTTTATAATTATTATTAATATTTTTCTGTTTCTTAAAGCAATTATAACAATATAATTTATATAAAAAATTCAATCAATTGTATCTAAAATTTCAATCAGTTAAAATTCTAGCATAATATATATTATTTTCTCATGTTATTGTTTTTAGTCCTCTTAAAATACTTATTTTAGAATTTATAAGGGATACAAGAAGTCCTCGATTTCGTCCTTCTTTACCAACTTACCATTGCCTAGCTAGATTTTAAAAAATAAATAAAAAATGTAGCTTAAATTCGTTTGCATGTTCATCCTCCAATTTTTTTATTATTATTTTCTCCTTCCTAATAAAATTTATTGGAGTCGTGATTACACTTCATATGTACCCCAAATAAAAACTAAATAAAAAAATAACTTTTAATTCTTAAATATTTTTAGCAATCAGCAGTCAAAATAACTGCACAAAAGAACAAATATATTTTTAGACAATTTCAAGCCACTTTAATCGCGAAAAATCTCTTATCTAGACGTAACTCTTGTATCCGGTTAACAAAAATAACCGTCCATGGTCCAAATAGCGCGTGTTGGCAGACAAAATGCGACGTAAGTTCCGGGGACTTTTAACTTACGTTTTCCGACGAACTTTGCTCAAATCTTACGATGAAGGGTTAAGAAGGATTCTTTTATCAAGAGATGTTGCCTTATTTATTATCTTTTTATGCATAATTGGAATTGTGATTCATGATAAGGTACACGTGGGAGTCGTTGTGATGAACAGATGACATCGCGTCATGACGTTTTGAACCTTCGCTTCGTTCAAAATCCAATATTATTTAATAGGATGTTCTATGATTCTTGAAACTGAATGTCGTTTGGACTAATTGGATTGCAGCTTTTTTTTTGCTACATAAATACATACTAGACTACTTATATTATTAATAAAAAATTTAAACATTTCTTAGTTAGCATGACCAGATTTTTAGGGCGACCCAACGCAACTTTTAAGGGTGACATCGTATTTGGCGTCGAGACTTTTGAAGCATATTTAACGTGCACTTCCCCTAAACGGGGTATTATTCATCGGACTGTTTGGTTGCACATGCCGTTTATGGTTCGGCAGTTATTTTGACTATGCCCGTTCCCGAACCAGGGAGCTTTCGCATACAAGGCAATCGCCTTACCGACTGGACTTCCTAGTGTACAATAAATTCATTAGTAACTAAACACAAGGCATCAAGAACCTCACATTATTTTGTTACTTAAAAAAAACGACTTTCAATTACCACTCTATAAATCAATACATTTAAGGGGGAATGGGCGCGCTGGATCGCGGGTCTCCAAACTCAAGTGCCTCAGTGTTAAGTTAATGGGAAAAAAACTATTTTCTCTGATACATTTCACCGGCTGTATTAAATATTTTTACAAACGGGTTTTTTTTTAAATAATAAATGTAGATAACTTACAGGTCTCTATCTTCCCACGTTTTGAAATTGCTTCGAATATTTAGTGTAAAATTATTTATTGAAAATTAAAAAAAATATTCGAACCAATTTCAAAAAATGGGAAGTTGGGGACCTGTAAGTCAGCTACATTTATCATGCACACAAAAAAATATTCAATACAGCGCCGGAGAAATGTGGCAGAGAAAATATTTTTTTCTCCATAGGATTAACACTGATGCACTTTGCTTTGGAGACCCCCATTTCCCCTTAAAGGTAATTGTATACCCAATAAAGGTAATTCCAATAACTTTGAAACCTAAAACGCTCTATGTGGCAGCAACTCTTTGCACCAGCGCGATTTTCTGAAAAACCTTATTATAACGTGACACAGGAACTAGGAACTCGTATACCGAATTCGAAGTCAGTAGACCTTTCAGTTTGAGTTGTAGAGTGGCTTCAGACAGGCGGACCAATGTTCGAAAATCACTTTTTATAGAACCATCAAATCCTCCAAAACGTGTAGAAACACAAATCTGTATTTCGGATTTTAGACCCCATCGCAATATACTTTGATCACTTGGATTTATTTCATATAAGGTATGTAATTGAAAGTAAAAAAGGTATGAGTAGCCCCCATTCCCCTTTAAAGGTAATTGTATACCCAATAAAGGTAATTCCAATAACTTTGAAACATAAAACGCTCTGTGTGGCAGCAACTCTTTGCACCAGCGCGATTTTCTGAAAAACCTTATTATAACGTGACACAGGAACTAGGAACTCGTATACCGAATTCGAAGTCAGTAGACCTTTTAGTTTTAGTTGTAGCGTGGTTTCAGACAGGCGGACCAATGTTCAAAAATCACTTTTTTATAGAACCATCAAATCCTCCAAAACGTGTAGAAAACACAAAATCTGTATTTCGGATTTTAGACCCCATCGCAATATACTTTGATCACTTGGATTTATTTCATATAAGGTATGTAATTGAAAGTAAAAAAGGTATGAGTAGCCCCCATTCCCCTTTAAAGGTAATTGTATACCCAATAAAGGTAATTCCAATAACTTTGAAACCTAAAACGCTCTATGTGGCAGCAACTCTTTGCACCAGCGCGATTTTCTGAAAAACCTTATTATAACGTGACACAGGAACTAGGAACTCGTATACCGAATTTGAAGTCAGTAGACCTTTTAGTTTGAGTTGTAGAGTGGCTTCAGACAGGCGGACCAATGTTCGAAAATCACTTTTTTATAGAACCATCAAATCCTCCAAAACGTGTAGAAAACACAAAATCTCTATTTCGGATTTTAGACCCCATCGCAATATACTTTCATCACTTGGATTTATTTCATATAAGGTATGTAATTGAAAGTAAAAAAGGTATGAGTAGATAAAAAACGTCGTTAATGTAACACAGGAAATCCCTTTTGACAGGTACAAAAAAACATGCAGTGAAAGTTGTTTTAGGTCAACTTTGCGGCTAGTTTTTTTTTTTCGTCGATTTCTCAACTTGTTGTTCCTACCTTTTTTTGTGGAGATTGAGGGAAAAGAACACGGGTCACTCTTTTCGCTTGTTCGGCGAATTCAGTTCCAGATCGTTTAATGGACAACTGGAACGGCCACGCCTAAAGTGACATCGCAGTTATGTTTAACGTTGTATCAAACCCCACAAACACCCGGCCGCTAATTAATCTAAACTAGAACGGTTAAGCCAAGAGTGTGGTTGATCGACTTTAAAATACGTCGCACTACAGAGTGCCAGTTCTATGCTGTGCTTTTTCAATCTTCTTCAGGCTATCGGCAGAGAGCGCTTGAGATATTGATGATGACTCGGGATCTTTCCTGAGGGGTCAGGTCAGAATAAAAAGGTGTCTCTCTCATCGCGGCCACCCGTACATTTGTATTGACATTGTCGATTTCTGTAGATACTAGCGCCACCCAAAAAAAACGTGTGTAACTTCAAGGAAAAAAACGTCGGATGGAAAAAATGGTCATCTGGTGTATAATTTGTGAAACTACCATTTTACGAGATTTAAACGAATTATTGTCGAATATTCCTTCCTTATGTGTTTTTTTTTGTGAGGAGATTATTGATAAACAAGTGGTCTGATTTGAAAATATTTGACAAATACGTATAAGTACTTTGTAGCAAAACAGTTGGGCAGCAATTGGGTAAATGTAAATATGATTGTATGACTTTTTTTTATTTTAACAAGTTTTAAATTATATGAGAAAGACAGCTTTTACCTCCCGAGTCCTAAAAAAATATTCTAAGGCTGTTCTTAAAATTTTGTTTTAGCGGTTTTGAAAAGAAGGAGCATTCTGTTATGTTTACCTACCATTTAAAGATGACGGAACCTGCGAGTTATCAGCTGCTTCTATTCACCAACTAGTGATCTCTCATAACAAATGTTTTATTGCTGAAAATAACTTTTTATGCTTGCTAATCCAAAGTTGCAAAACCTGTGATTGCCGAAAGCTTCGGTTTGCCGAAAGAAATTGTTTAGTTTTTATTCTGAACTTATTCCTAATAATATAGAAGAGGGGCGTATTATAGAGGTCGCGCAGATTGGAATTAATGGAAATTAGCAATCGATATGGAATTAGAATCTTTGAAAAAACATGATGTATTCGAAATCACAGATGTTCCAGAAAACAACAAAATAATAAAAACTAAATGGGTTTTTACTTTAAAAGAAAATGAAAATGGTTTGTTGATTTATAAAGCAAGGCTCGTAGCAGCCGATTTTAATAATAAAAATTATACTGAATCTTATTCACCTGTGGTAAACATAGAAAGTTTAAGGTTATTGATTGCAATTTCAGCTAAATATTCCACCAGGTTGTGAGGAAATATTTGGTAAAGATAAAGTTTGTTTATTGAAAAAGAGTTTCATGGTTTATCAATAAGTGGTAAAAATTGGTATTTAAAATTAAAGAGTAAGAGTGAATTACAGCGTATTGGATTAAAACAATTAGATTCAGATAATTGTGTATTTATAATGACTGATAATGATGATATTTTAATTCTTTGTTCATTTGTTGATGATTTAGGAATATTTTATACTTCTGAAAAACTGTATGAAAGTGTTATATCAAAAATTAAGAGTGTATTTGAATTGCATGAAAATAAGAGTTCTAAATTTTTGGGTCTAGAAATTGAAATTCATGATAATGGTATAAGTATTTCACAATCTAAGTATGTTGAATTATTGTTAATTAAGCATAATATGGAAAATTGTAAAACTGTAAAAACACCAATCGTAAGGGGTGAAGGTAAAAGTTTTCCACTAAGTGAAGATTTAATTGATCAAACTGTTTATCAAGAGTTAATTGGTGAACTTTTGCATTTGGCAAACAGGACACGTCCTGACATATCATTTGTAACAACCTATCTGTCACAATTCAATCAAAGACCAGAAAAGAGACATCTAAATCTAGCAAAAAGGGTCTTAAGATTTTTGCAAGTTTTTTGCAAAGACAGTTTTCGCTATTTCTTCTGCATCTTCGTAGAGAATTAAAATTTCTGGGTCTTCAAAGCCAATCCTGAAGAGCCTGGCTTGAATTGCTGGGCAGCCAAAGATATGCTGCGGGGACAGTTGGACACCAGGACAGTTTGGACAGTGTGTGGAGAAGCTTCTTTGTCCTTCCGTTGAGATTTTCATTCCTTTTAAATGTTTTGTTCGTAGTCTGGCTATTATTGAAGATATTGTACGGTTACAATTTAGAGCAGGGATGGAATATTTAAAATTATTTTTGATAAGTCTACGGCTGGCAACTGCATTGGCGTCAACGAGAGTTATGAGGTTAGATCATTGGGGGAAAGCTCTTGATTCTTTGGCAAGCTCATCGGCTTTTTCATTTCCAAGGATGTTAACATGAGCTGGTATCCACTGTAACGTGCAGGTTTTCTTGACTGCGAACAGTTGGACCGTAAATTTATTAAGTGAATGACGTGTAAACAATTTATAAATGATAGAGTAATCTTACTTTCTGACAGTACAGTATCTTAATGGTACTAGATCTTCTAATAAGTCCAGACATATGAATTTGCGATTTCATTTTGTGAAATACTTGTTAATGGACAATGTTATTGAACTGAAATACCAACAAACTGATTTGTTACTAGCAGACTTTCTTACAAAGGCAGTAAATGAAGATAAATTATTGTATTCTTTAGACAATATCTCTTTGGTTTAAATGATTATTGTTTTGAGTAATTATTTGTTAGTGATTATTAATTAATGCTAAAATAATTTGTTTAATTAATTCCTAGATTAATATTATAATTTCTATGTATGTTGTAATGTATATGTGTATGTAAAATTGTTTTAATTGTGTTTCTCATGTTAGAAAAATATTGCTCGCAGGAGGGGGTGTGATTCCTTTTGGCGAGCGTACTATTTTTCTGGCACTGTGTGTCCATGCGCGCGTGTAAACAGGCGTGATACGGTTCGCCGCCGGGGGAAGCACACGTCACTCCATCTACTGCTAAGCAAACGTAACGGACGACGGTAATATGACGGGAGTAATGCTGTGTGCTATAATTTAATGTGTGAAATAAAATGAGAACTGTTTAATTGGGTGATCCACAACTTGTTTACTAACAGTTTTCATTTGCGCCATGCTCAGTAACAAGAGATCGTGAATCTACTTCAAAACTATAATCAAGATCAGTAATCGCAATGGTGAACTACGATCGTATTACAAAAGCCATTTTTATAATATTTATAACTATATGCACGTTAGTATACATGACGAATGAGTAAAATTACCCGGTTCCCTTACTATCCCGATTTAACTCGGGCACGTGTTTAAGCTTCCTTATTCCACTTTTAACTTTACAGCTATGAGCAATAGAGTATAAAATATACCCTTTATCTGAAGTAGATGTTCTTTGTGCCTGTTATTTTACATTTTCTTCTCATCATACAGCTTAGTCTTGGTCAAATTTACAGGTTTATTGCGATTGATCTAACATTCTATTAGTTCTTAAAAGTTTCAATAGCCCACGTGTAGCTCTAGTGCGACGATGATTCAAACTAACCTTACTAACCAAATCTTAAAAATTTGTTTTGGGTTAGTTTTAACTAACCCAATGTTCACAACATACCAAGATCCGTTCAAACATATGAATTCGAAAGAGTTCTATTACTCTTCCTGTATATCTTTTTACGCCTAAATCGGCTACCTGAGCCTCTAAGCTAAGCGATGTGCCACAAACAAGAGCGGTTTCTTCAAATCGGAAGTAAACGTTTAGACATTCAGAGCGGTGTTTAGGTTAAACGCGTTATTTATTAATATTTTTTTTAAGTAAAACACTTTCTCCAGTGGGAAGTGATTGTTTCCCATTTAATTATGTTTTTATTTCTTTGGTGTTCCACTTTGAAGGGAATGCGGTTTGTGTGTAGGTCGCATAGAGTTGAGAAGAAGATGGAGATGCTGACGGGCAAAAACCAATGTAAAAACCGTTTTGCCAAGTGAAGCCGTCGTCGGCCGCTTTGTAGTAAGCCCAAACAAACGCTCTCGTCGAAGTATTTGGCTCTATTCTACAGTGGACTGTCAAAAGGCTTACTACATCTCAACTTGACGATTTCTGACTCTCTAATAAAACCTAACGACGTAGGGAGCCTAGTGGTTAAGATCTCGGGATCGGAAGGTCCCGCGATCGAGTCTCGACATCTCTGAAGACCCACCGAGTATATGCGGAGTTTGTGCTCGTTAAATCTGTTGGGTCCGAAAGTCCTGTGGTCGGTCATTGCGCAGTTTACCACGGGTACATGTCCCTGGAGACTATTTCCCTCCCCTTCAGGGACATGTCTAAATTATGGATGTGGCGATAGATGGCATGCATCTGTCTTATATGTGTGTATATGTCGTGTCCGTCCTTCTTGACGAAGGTTTATAAGCGGGTCTCTGTGACCAAGCACACAAGCCTGAAAATATATGTCTACCAACCAACCAACGCATTTTTCTTACTTATGAAGTAAATTACTACCATCTTGTGTAAATTCAAATAAAATGACGCGTTTTAAATTGAACTAACGTTGAGTGAGCGGTTTGTTTAGGCTTACTATACGGTTACTTGGCGACTTTGTGACGGCTTCATTTTATTCCGCGCCAAGCCATCTCCACCTTCTTCTTAACTCTATGGTTGGTCGCGTGATGTTTTAGGTCACGTGACACACTCCCCTTATTCTCAGGATGTTTATTAAAATTTGATGGAATAAGCTTGTATCCTTAGGGTCCACGTGTTTATTTCATTTGCATAAAAGTTGTTAAACGCCTTTAAAGTATCTCTGGTAACTGTTGTCTGTAAACCTATTTCCTTTGTCAGATATACTGCTGTGAAGAAAGTCAAATTGTGACTTTGAGGTGAGTAGTTAACCTATTTGGTGCTGAGTTTGCTTTTGGCTACTAAAATTTAGTTTGAAATCAGTAAAGAGAAAAGTTTTAAAACACTGTTTTCTCAATGTAAAAAATGAAAACTGTATTGAGTGATACTAACCTTTTCAGAGTAGAATCTCGGTTCCCAGATTAGCTTATCAGGCGAATGGTAATAGGACACAATGTGTCAGATAATCTGGTCAAATAGTCCGCGCTTACAGAAATACGATTACATAAAGAAAATTCCTATTCGCAAGAAGTCTGCTCTGAAAAAAAGGAATTGTTTAAAGCACTCATAACTCATTAAAAAAAATCTGAAATGTATACAGAATCTATTTCTATTTATCCTTTAACATTCGTAAAATTTCCGTTTATTCGCAAATATATATTGACATTTTATAAACAAAAAAAATCTATTTTTTCATTTCAATACCTCCCTATAAGGACACACATATTCAGCAAAAATTGTGATGGGTTCAACACCCTTTCTTTAAGAGAGTTTTCTAGAATTTTTGTTTTGACCGTCACTAACGGTTGACCATCTTTTAATGTTTACATCGGAAGCTTAAATAGTAAAAATAAAAAGTCAAGGTCATGAAAATCGGTCTTTACTTTCCAGCATCCAGGCCATTCGAACTTCCCAGAAGGGTTATCTTTTTCCTTATAAACAGAATTATTTAGAAGCATCTTAGAACAGCAGTAATAATTACACAACAAATAGAGTAAACACGTTTAACTTCTCAAGGTTTTTTTTCCAAGAAAAAAAAATAAAGAAATGGAGGAAGTTTAGGTCAAGAAAGTTTAATTTTTAGTTTGAATAACGGGACCATTTGGGTAATCGAGAAGAGTCTCCAACAAGGTGAGGCCTTCAAGGAGAAATGAGACAGTGCAATCGCAGTCGCTTCCCTAACCGAAGGCTTAATCAAATGGGATATATTTTTCGAACCTTAATTACCTCAGCTGTATTGAATACTTTAACGGACGGGTTTTTTCATACGATTTATGTAGCTGGTTTAAATATTTCTAGAAGTACATTTTTTGTAATCGGTTCGAATTTCTTATCGTAAAATTATTAAAAAATATTATGTGTGTATTGAAGTTCTAAATATTCAAACAAATTATAAAAAAATGAATTCGATAGAAACATTAAGATTCGTGTAAAAATACGTTTGTAAAAAATATTCAATACAGCTGGAGTAATTAAGCTTCAAAAATTATTTTCCCCTAAATTAGTGCGTTCGGAACGGGGTGTATTCTTTTATACTTTTTATCCATCTGTCTGTTTATATACCTGACATATTATAACTTAACCCTCTCTCTCTCCTTAATCTTATATTTTTTTTTAACTTAATAACTTAAATTATCTTTTTCATATGTCCTTAATATCGCTTAGTACTTTAACATCCCAACCACACCCTGTCGGCGACAAACAGTCGCCTAGATCAATCGTTCCCACAGAAACTGTTTAGTCATCACATTTTAAGTTGATCTTTCAAACTTTCTCATAACTCTGATTGGTCAGTGGGGCGCGGCTCGAGATTTTTCGCCATTTTTGTGGGCATTCGGTCACACTCTCTCGTCGACTGCAGACGACAAATCAACCTTCCCCTGATGCCTAGTTGCTAATTAAAAGATCTTTAATTACTCCGAAGTTTCCCTGTCGACTTATTTTACATACCCTTTAAATGACGTTCTGTAATAATTTCAGTTATTATAGAACAATCATATTTTAAAAATTATATTTTTGTTTCAAAGATGTCATCGATCAGGTCGATACCTGATCGTCGTTGTTCAAACCTACGTCAGAATATCAATAGGGGCATTCTTAATCGTTTAGTAAAAACCGCTTCTAGATTCATAGTCTAGTAATGGCTGTAGGTCTGAGCAAAAATTAGGTCAAAATGAGTATAACTGCTCGAAAGAAAAAATTTCCTTCGTAAATTTCCATAATTTTTTTCTCCGCTGTTTTTTATTCTAGAATAACGAAATTTTTTTTATGTAAAGAAATCCACGAAACCTATCTAGGATATTTTTTATTGTTCTACGAAGTTTAGTTTGCCTGATAGTAAATAAAATAGATCTCTTTTAACATAGCGAAATGTGCAGAGTATATAGTATACTTATATAGTATACTTAACTGCCGTTCAGCCCTTGGCGTCATTTTGAGATTGGCGGGCGGAACAATCGTTGTTCTATACTACTTGTCTGTACGATTTTCCGTTCGTCTGCCCGTTTGTCCCTTATGAGCCAAGCTGTTATAATTTCAGTTCTAACAGTCCGATTTTAAAAATTATTTCTTTATTTGAAAAATATGACATCAGAGAACTACCACTTATACTTCGTGTCCGTCTGTCTTTATAAGATGGTCTGTTTCTAACATCCTGATTTAAAAAAATCTTGTATTTAAAATATAGGACATAAAAGATCATCTATCTTTTGTGTCCGTCTGCCTATGCCACTACCGTCCTGTTTTAAATGGTTTTAACTTCAATTCAAAGAGTCCTGTGTGAATCAACCTTACCCAACGAAACCTCATAGCGATAGGGTTTGTGTTGAATCATGGTCGCACTAGAAGCTACACGAGGGCTATTCGAAAGCAAAAAGGATCAGAAATAGTAGACGTTCGAGTTACTTACGTCATGCGCACAAGCTTAGTTTTGAGCAGTAACTGTTATCCCTAACAAAAAAACTTGGGAAAAAAAATCTGATGCATTTATTTTATAACAAAAAACAAGTCATTATAAAAGTTGTCGCTAAAAAAACTGTGATATGCAAGAATGCCAATCTCCTATTTAAAACTTCTTGGACATTATAAATAGTATAATTTAAGTTCCGCTATCATAAAAAAAAATACGCTGTTTGAGGTTACCGCCCATCTTAATCACCCTCTATATCTATACCTTTATATAAATGTATTGAGATCATATATTTGTTAAAGTTTTTTTTTAAGCATCCTTCGTTATTTTGATTATTTATTAATTTAAATTCATTTGCGTGATTGAATATTTTTGAGGGGGGTTAAGTTGGACGCCAACTTCAAACAGCGCAATTTTTTTTTATGGCAGCGGCACTTAAATTATACTATTTATAATGTCCAAGAAGTTTTAAATAAGATATTGGCATTCTTGTATATCACAGCTTTTTTAGCGGCATCTTTCATAATGACTTGTTTTTTGATAAAATAAATGCATCAGATTTTTTTTTTAGATTGGCGTTTGTTTACTTTTCCAAAGTTTTTTTGTTAGGGATACCAGTATTTTTTTTAAATTTTTTTTATGAGATGCATTTTGCGGTAGAAAGGATTAACAAGAACAAGTTTCATGAACATTAACAAAAGATACAGAGACAATATGACTACAAAATAGACATGATTTCAATGTTTATGGAGAGTTGTATTACCTCCGAGAACAAAACAAAAATATTATTTCTCACTTTTCATAAAAAAAGCGGAGTGTTTAAAAGTTTGTATGTTAATATGAACTGAATCTGCCAAATAAATATGACTGTTTACATTTCTAGATTAAAATCAATCATTCCACTCTCGTTGTTGATATATTTTCTTTAAATAAAAACACCAAAAAGTTTAAATGACGCATTCCGTTTATTAATTAGACATTTTTTTTTCAATCTGTCGATTCAGATATTTGATTAAACATATATTTTAGGAGCTGTAACAATCCACCAAATAGTTTACGGGGCGACTTGTGTTTTCAAGCTCTGACGCAATTCGACGAAAATATAGCAAACCTTGGCGCGTTTTCGGAGGTACGTGGCCGATAGGATGGCTAGTTTATCGCGCAACGATACCGCTAAAGGTAATATAGATTTCAATTATAGAAATAATTATTTTTGAAATTTCAAACCTACGTCAGAATATCAATAGGGGCATTCTCAATCGTTTAGTAAAAACCGCTTTAGATTCATAGTCTAGTAATGGCTGTAGGTCTGAGCAAAAATTAGGTCAAGATGAGTGTATAACTGCTCGAAGGATTTCGTTTTCGTAAATTTCCATAACTTTTTTCTCCGCTTTTTTTTTAGAATAACCAAATTTTTTTTATGTAAAGTAATCCACGAAACCTATCTACGATATTTTTTTTTATTGTTCTACGAAGTTTAGTTTGCCTGATAGAAAATAAAATAGATCTCTTTTAGCATAGCGAAATGTGCAGAGTATATATACTTAACTGCCGTTCAGCCCTTGGCGTCATTTTGAGATTGGCGGGCGGAACGATCGTTGTTCGTGGCTTGCTAATGACTATATTCTTTATGTAAGGTTTTTTTTAATAGCTGCTTGCTAATATCAGGCAAGTCTGGTAACCCTGCAGCACATATAGCACACCTGGAATGTATACCAAAATCATAAATTTTCGCTTCCTGGCAGCATGAGGCTAATCATTCCGCGAATCGTGAACTACACCTATAGCTGCTGATTATAGCCCAAGATAGTGATTGTATAAAATCATGTAAGTAGTAATAATAACACACAAAATTTTCTACGCAACAATTTATTTTATACGCTATCAAAAATATATGTACAATAAAAAAACTTGTTTGAAACTTTTAGTCGAAACAAATCATGGAACAAATTATAGAACACAACCAGACATACACATACATACAGGCCGCTTTTCATGACAATGTATATAAAAAGCGAGATTTATTACGCGCAACAAGTAGTAACAATGTGCACGACAAAGAATTGTTAAATAAACAACACCCTCGATGTAACAATAAATATTTAACAACATGCCTTTGCTTTTATAAAAAGTTCACAGGTATTCACGGTAACAGGTTTGGCGGAGTATGCAATAGAAGACTTAGCAAATGATGTTTTTTTACAAATCTGTTTTCAGTTCTTAAAAATAAAAATTGTAAGGACTTTCTTAAAGAATTGCTCGTATTGAAGCTTGTGGGAAAATAAATAACAATGGAAGAATATCAGCTATGGAGTATTCCAAAATAACGTAAATTTGTAAACCTAAGTTCTAGCAAAATCTTATAAATTTAGTAAGATGTTTACTTAAAAATAAAGATGAATTTAATGTTGATTATTTCAATAAAATTTTTTTGATTGGTAACAGTAATAACAGGAAGAGTATTAATCAGAATGCATTGCAATGCGCAGAATATTATGTGCGCTGTTTTTATGTTATTTAAATACCATAGCTGAGTTTATATTTTAGAAGTTACAACACAAGGTTTAGGTTGTTAAAGTATACCTGTTATTTTTTTTAACCAATAATAACACAAGACACCTTTTTAATATAGCTTTTCTTTTTGTAGCCTAAATTTAAGAGTTTTTAGTAAACATCACAACAGTAAAATATATCACCCAATAAAACATTTTACTAAAAGCATAGGATCTAAAATAAATCTTCAAGCTTTTACAGTATAATTTTTCACCAGAAATAAGATTCAGTTTTCAGAAATACTAAATCCAGATTGAAGTTAGACATGGCACAGAATTTAGGAGCTTAAATTAGCCCAAGTGAAAAAAAAATATAAATAAGACACTCATTAACACAATGTCATTCTAAAATGGACACTGAAAGACTTGAAACAGTTATTAAATTTTATTATTAACTCTGGGCAGGTCAGAATTATCTGTGCCTGTCAGCAAAAACAAAATATTAGCTGCTAACTAATTAAAAACCAACTAGTTTTAAAATAATTATAAATAAATCTAAATTTAGAAAAAGGAAGTGCCTCATATCAAATTATCTAAATTTTGAAACTATATTCCTAACCTACATATGCAATTTTTAACTTAACTAAGCAGTGGCTTAATTGTTCCGTAATCCTATTGAGCAAATACAATTATTTAAAAAGCTTAAAAATAGTATCTGACAGTTGTTTACATGGGAAACAAAATATCCCTATAAAATTCAATAAAATTATTAGGAAAATTTTATAACTGAAGTGACAGTGTTAACCCTATGAAATTACAAATCGTTAGCAAAATAGGTTATCACAAAAAAACGAATTTAAAATCCTAAATTTTATGAAACGCTGCTCAGTAAACAGTAGCATGGAAGTTAAGAGTACAAGCAAGATTTAAAAAGTACAACAATGTTTTTTTAAAAAAAAATTGTCCAAAATTTAACAATTCCAAGCTAAAGAACATCTTTTCTTTTGCTAAAACAAATGGAATGCTAGTTTTGGAATTGGTTAGTTGCAGGTTCTTAAATATAAATGCTCCAGTACCTGAATTATACAGTTATACCTCGCTACATGCAGCACTCTCTTATACAGGAGACCCTCCACACAGCGACAACACGTCGTTATAACGGCTAAATTTAAGCTTCAATCGCTATAAAAAGGTACAAACGTTTTTAAATCGCAAGTTACAACGACGAAAAAATACGTAATTATTAATTATTTCCATAGTGACTGAAAATATTTGTTGATGTTATATTATTCAAGTTTCTTTTTTTTTGTTGCTAACACCGATTTTTCCTGGAAGGAGAGGCCACTATATAAGGGGTCAACCGTATTTACAATTAATTGCAGGACTAAATTTATATTTTTACGCAATATGACAAGACTTAAAATACAATGAGAGCTGAGTATAGAACACGAACTAGTACTCAATTCACTAATGTGTCCAAGTCTTCTGAACAGCGACGAAGACCGTAAGTTCTTTTTTTTTACCCCTGTCTCGATGCCGATCTGGCAGGAACACATTTGATGACGTCTGTTCATCGACAGGAAAAGAGCAAAAGCAGCAAATCTGACAGTTTTATGAAGAAAAAAGATTGATTACACGCCTGACCGAATATCACCTAGATGAAAAGACCCAAGACCCACTTCGAGATTCCGACCCATGATTGAGGCTAACTAATTTTCAACATTTAAGTATGAAAGATCACTAATTAAAACAAAAAAATAATAAACTTATACCTCATATTGATCTAGGTAGTATAGATCGAAATCGGTGGCATAGATAGTTGAAGTTGCAAAGATCAAAATTTGAATACCCGAATTTTTATTGTTTGGTCATTCACCGAGTATAAGAACCAAAAGTAAAATAGAAGCTATGCAGTTTAACTGCTCCAAAATGTTGAGGTCAGTTATTTTAAAGATCGATAAAAAAGATCTCATGGACAGGGCAGCTTACTAAAGAAATAGTTATTCCAGATCAGACGCAAAGCATACCAATCTGTTACGCCCTAAAGGACTTCCCGCACTCCTGGAGGTGATTTTTTTTTTTTGGGGGGGGGTCTTTCTGACTCGACTAAAAGGCTCTTTTCCTGCCAAGAAACAAGTACTGCCCGTCTAGCATGAGAATAACTTCGGGTACTAAGTCTAGTTGATGGAGATCGCTATAGAAACAAGACTGATCTGATGTAAGTTGGTTGAACTAGAAGCATGAATAATAATGGTGATGAGTCAGCATTAATATTCACCGCAAGTTACACGGTGGAATAGGAAAAACTAAGAATCAACCGATTAATAGAGAAGTCTCAAATTTCCTTATAAACCGGAATATCAACATCTGTTTCTACAGCAACCTCAACCAATTGCACTTTTAGTCCGTATGAGCATTCCCCTAAAAGACCAACAGCACACGACGAGCTTTTTCAATTGTTTTTTAAAAGGAATTGGTTCATTTCTGTCCTATTTTCAATTTTTCTTAGAAGGGGCGATGCATTATTCCAGTTTCTTGACCTGGCCAGGATGCGACACGTACGCGCTGTAAAAGAATTTAGCAAACAGCACGAAGTACGAGGCGTACATCAGCAGCGCGTAGTTGGCGATGTCGTCCGGCATTTGGCAGAACTCTCCCTTGCGACGCGTGATGTAGCCGAAGTAGCTCACGAAGCAGCCGGCCACCATCTGCAGGATCTGCGAAGACGTGATGAGGATGGCCACAAACTTGGGCATCCGGATCTTCATGGCTCGCATCGCGTAGTACGTGTACATCATGGAATGGGCGAAGTAGTTCATGACCACGAACCACCTGGCAGGAGCGATGTGCTCCGTGTAGCTGTACCAGGTGAAGAGCAGCACCGTGATGTGGTGGTACCAGTGCAGGAAGATGAGCTGCTGCTTCCTCAGGACGATGAAGATGGTGTCGCCGAGTTCCGGGACTTTGGACAGCGTGAACATCCATGTCCAGAACCCGCTGACCTTCACTTCCTCGATGAAACTTGGGTTGCAAACCGAGTGAGTGAACCCGAACTCTTTGAGGACGTGGGCCAGCTCTGGCAGGGTTCGGCACAGCCCGAAGATGCTGAAGGCGGCCAGGAAGACGTTCCAGGCGGCCAGGGTTCGCCTCAGCTCAAACCTGGGCCTGGCCTGCATGTAGGCCTGTCCCCCGAATATGACGAGCATGTAGAGGCCGATGTAGTAGAAGGCCTGATGCCAGTGTTGGATCATCCACTGCCGCTTGAGGCTCTTGTCGAAGTTGCGCTCGAAGTCGAAGATTATGGAGTAGTTGGGGGACGAGGGCGACTCGCGCAGGTCGCTGATCAGAGAGGGCATGTTCATCTTGCCGGCCTGAAGATATCTGATGGAAGGGGAAAAAAAGCACATTAACACATAGAAATGGCGAAAGGCGATGTACGCAGTTTAAAAACCACGGTAAAGCAATCAACTAGAGTGTAGATAACATGTACAATGTACATAGTGTGATGTTTAGTTACTCCCAGTGTAAAAACTAATATTAAGAAAACATGTTAACTGTTACAACAAAGGGAACGGGCTAAATTATTGTATCCCATAAAGTAGTCAATAAAAACAACCATAACTAGATACTTTTTAAAATTCATTCTAAATTGAATAGCAATGAAATAGAATTAAAGAAGTGTTAAGGTTTCGTGCACCATATTTCATTGATTCATTTGTGATTTGCTGTACATAAATTGAATTTGAATTGAGGGACAAGTATAAGTTAGCATTTCAACTACAATGTGCAACAAACAAATCAGTTGCACCTACAAAACTTTACAATTGCTGTCAACGAATATCTGCCATCTACAAAACGGTAGAGAATGGGCACCACTTAAGACAATCACAAAACAGTCCTTTTCAATCATCGACACTTTGAAACAATAAGGCCATTAAAAAAAAGCAAAGAACCCTTTTATCATATTAAGTGACACAGTCAATTCTATCAGATGCACGTGTACGGAATAAGTTGTATTACCGCTGTGTCTGAGGAGAATAGTAGCGTAACTTAATAAAAAGTGAATAAAAAGGCAGGTTGATCTTAGTTAGAAAAAATGCCTGGATAGGATAGTTTAGTTTAAATTATCGTCGCACTAGAGCTACAGGAGGGCTTTTGGCGACGGGCGTCGTATTTCAGAACTACAAAGTGACGAAATGCCTAAATAGATAAACGTATTATTTACTTTAATTTTTCCTAGATAAAACAATGTGCTGAGTAAAATATGATTTACGATACGTTCAATAACGATTTCAGATCCAAAAATTTAATGACTGACACAAATCCAGTCTGACACGAATCAATAAAACTGCATACTTAAAATTAGGTAATTAATAGAACTGCACTGTAATATATCTTCAAAAATATGTCTTCATCAAAATATATATTTAAATAAAAACATCAAATAACAAACAAATCGTAAATGCAGCTGCAGGAATTTATATTTTGTTTAATTTACTGTTAATGTTCTTGTATTACATTAAAAAAAAAGTTCTAAAGTTAAAACTATTCCAAACATCAAATTAAACGAAAATTCAAAAGTTTGTAACGCATAAAAACTGCAGAAAAAAATATAATATAGGATCTCAAAAAACTAGACAAAATTACTATGCATACAAACTTTCTAGATTTGGATGCTAGTGGAATTGGAAAAACTTCTTTGGTATAATTTCAAGCATAAGCATATAGAGTAATTTATTTGCAAATCGTGGCAACACTCTATAGGACCCAATAAAAAAGGTCTGCAAAATATTGATAGCCAAAAAAAACCACAATATTTTTGGGATTTTTTTTTTAGTGATGAATACTATTCGACTCGTAATATTGGGTGCTAAGTTAAAATTAATATCAATACGAAAACGATTATACATGGAAATTTTGATTGATGCAATAAACTTCGTAAGTTTTTAATCAACTGAAATTTAAATATGTTGAATCAATAGCGGTTGATTAGCCAGGGGTGGGTGGAGACTTTTGTTCAGAGTCTGTTTAAAATACAGTTCCGCGTAAAGTAACGAAGTTACAGTTACTTTCTGAAAAATCTTTTTTTATAGATCATTTTATTTTAATCCAAGCATTCAGACTGATGATATAGTTACACTTGGTCACACACGCTAACCACGACACTACCAATGCCACAGTCAATTCATATATTCCCCAGGAAAGATTTTTTAAAAAAATGGATTTACGCCCCTGTGGCTCTCAAGAAACAGATCAGTTGTATTGTTTTACAGATAAACCGGTATTTGATCTTACTTCTCCAAAAAGCCATGGAGGAGGAAGAGGCAACAAGTTGCCGGAAGAAACATTCCACCTGTTTGTTGAAGAAAGTGATATCGCCCTCAGGTGGCATGGCATAAAGTTCTGGGTCAACATTCGGATTGCCGATTCGCATAGTAGCCAAGAAAAGGCGAAAGATTGCCAATTTTGATAATGTACAGAAAGCTTTTCCACACGTAAATAAAATAATATTATAGTAACATCGATTAACCCCCTCGATGTTTTAAAGGGATAGTAACTTGTTTTAAATTTAAAACTAATACTAATAACACTACGGGTATACAAATACTTTGTCACATTTTTTGTTTAATTCAGGGTTATAAAAAGCACTAGCCCGGATGGGGTTTTGTTTAAAAAAACACCACATTAAAATAACAGGTGATTTTTGGGATGTTTCTAGCTCGAAAAAGTGTCAGACAGAACACCACGTTTTATATTTCAAAATTTTATGTAGAATAAACAATAACCTGTGTAAATATTCTTGTAACACAAAACACTTAAAATATTTTTATAACATAAAAATCAAAATTTTTAATTAAAAAAAAGGTACGATTTAATCGAAAAAACTTTGAAATTTCACTTCACAACTTCATTTTATAACTTTCTTTATAGTACTAACTTTTCTATTATAAACTAGAACGTTGAAGCTTTATAAAAATACCGATACCGAAGTAGCCGATTTATTTCATAAAAAATGACGTATCAACAGGATCAAGCAGCTTTCGGAGGTCTTGCAAAAAAAAATGGTTTTACAGCGGTAAATTTATGCAACATCTTGCAATCAAAAGTTAGAAGCAACACTACTAATTACAAAAAAGGTAAGGCTTGCTTGTTTATTCATAGCATACTACAATTGTGTGATTTCAATGCCGCAAATTAAACTAAATTGAAGTGTTCCTCAGCAAATGTTAAACGTAATTTTTTTTCTCCGAAAATAACTTGCAAAACATAGGTACTTTTAAATAAATGCTTGAAAAAATATACGAGTGATCTTATTCAAGAGTGGAAAGGCTTCAACCAAACTACACGACTCAAGGCAACTACAGGATCCCAAGTAACATCTTGAAACAGGGATTAAGAAAAAGTGAAAATGGTGAGCATTGGGAAAAAAAGTGACTGAAAAAGCAGCTAAATCAAAGGACTCAAACAGCAAACAACTGAATCTATTAACTAATATCTAAGCTCATTTAACAGTTTAAGAAGCTTGGTTTGAAAATGCAAAATCACAATAAACTTTTTTTTTAAAAATAATCGGTGTTTGTTTCGGATTGGCGGATTCGAACGTTGGCTTATTTTCAGATCCATTTGGCGATTTTTTTTCTCGAGGCACACGAAAGGAGGTGTCCCGTAACGAAGCGGGTCACCCAGAAAACGAAACATCACGCCACTTCGGATGACGCGGGGATCTCGGCCAATAGGAGGAATTACGGATACATCGCAGATGCCTCTGGGAACGGCTCAGGCGTTGGTACAAGAATGAATGGAAGCGCTTTGAAGCAACAATACTCGAAATATTGGGATGTATGATCAAGTCTGTCGTGGGCAGGTATATTGAAGTCTCTGGACTAATGACTTGGACCATTGTTGTAAACACTCAATACCTCTAATCTAAAAGACTGAACGACTGATTATTTCAGAGCCAAAATGATACAATTCATTGTTGTGGTCATTGCAGTTTACCTGCCCAAGGCAGAAGTGACACATTGATGACAATAAAAGGAATTTAAATTACTGAAAGCGAGAGGAAAGAATGGATGATAGTATTTTGGAGCATATTGGAAACGTACATTATGCCATGCCAACTCCAATTTCATTTCCAATTTAAACTGCTGTTTAAAAAAAAGCTTGACACTTACTCTATACCTGGTAGGTTAGTTATGTTTAAATTAGGTGAAACTAAATTTATCGATAAATTTTGGCTTTTTATTACGACTAAAGCAGATCAAAAAGCAAATAAAACTCGAAAAACGTGACGATACTGCTTTCCAAAAGACCACCATTAGTACCATTACACACCGAATGGAACCGGTAAAAATATAAGGATAAGGCTTCTTTGCAAACTCAAATACAAATTATTTAATAGAATTTACCAATTTCCAACTTAAGAATATTTTACAATTCGGTTCACATTCAAGTAGACATGTCAGAGAAATCGATGCACATTAAACTAAACACAATCGCATATTAGTCTCATGTTTATTACACGAGAACATCGTCATCAATTATGTCCCTAGCATTACAATTACATTGGCAAGACATTCTGAGCTAGAAATCGTCCATGCAAAACCGGGAGTGTATCAAATATCGAACACAGTGAAATAATGATAGGCAATTTATTCCTGCATGAGTAGAAAATCGATATTTGATTTTATAAATAATTCAGTGAACGAAATCAAGACAAAATTGACAATGGGATACGATACGTTGTTTTAGAATGGAATACAATAACTCACAAGACAATTCGAGTATATACACATGAGCAAGAACTACACGAAACACGATGTGATTATGAGGCACAAGAATTATTATTCTTTTGGTCAAGATCTAAGTGTCAAAACTAACCTTTAATGTATGGAAATTAATAAAGGCATGACGCATGAAGAAAGTTGAACAATTGGATAGGACGCTGACTTAGATGCCTCATTAGATTTATTATTTATATCTTTCGTTGCAAGTTGGCTAATTATTGTGCAATATCACAAGTCTCGATATCTTAATTCAGCTATAATTATAGTCAACAGTCAACCAAAGAATTTTTAGAAACACTCCTGAATTAACATCTAGATCAGAAAAAATCAACAGGAGTTTAACTAATTATCTGTAAGCATATCTAACGCAACAGTCCCATAAGGTCAAATATGCACATATCCTTACCTGTTACTTTCAGTGAACTTATCCAAGGGAGCGCCAACAGTTAAAAAGAACTAGATCATAAAGACTTCGACTTAAATATGGCAAGATATCAACTTGCATATAAGGAAGGAAAAATTCGTTTTCCTTAGCGTAAATTACAACTCTAATTTTATTGAAAACTGAAAAATAAGGCACGTTATTTGTACTCCATTCACTATTCAGCTATAACCAAAGGATAAGAAATGACTATGGACTGTTTATGAAGGTACTAAATATCAAGCATTAGGTTATATTAAAGGAACAGCGATGCACTATTCCTGTTATTTATAAAAGGGAGAGAGAACTTGTATTGCAGAACAAAACCTCATGAATTTTAATTAAAAATGACATCTAGTCAATCCTACCACCGCAGATAGTATTTATCCTATACCTTTAAACACGCGAGACTTCAATTTAGTACACGTATAGCGATAATAAATAATTTTACAATCAGTATCAGTTACGGCTAAATACTAGGGCCAAAGGAAACTCGTCTACCTCTAGCCAACAAGCCAGTCGGTAGAGCAAATGGAAAAAACGCATTGGGATTTCTTTATCACCCAAACAAATATATGACGTCATATGACGTTTTATGCAAAGAAAAACCGAATAAAAATCTTTTCATCACTATAAATGTCAGGGCCGTGCAGGTAAGTGAATGCACAGTGGGTGATAGACAGCCCATCAACTAATAAAAACAGTTTTCCTTGTCAGCCATTAAAAAAAATGCAAGGCCCTTTGAAAACGAAATGTTCTCCTTTGACGAGTCTTCTAAAAGAATTGCTACGATTCTGCCATATACAAGGACGTAAAATCCAATCGATGACATAAGACGCAAACAAGGAGAATTCTTTCTTGTGCCACCAATTATAGTGCAAAACTTTATTTTCGCTAAGGATCAATAAGCTGAAAGAAATCTGTCTAGTCTAGGTAATGTGAGAAATGGATTCAAGAATATAACTTTCATTATTTTATGTTTCAAAGTTTTATCAAGCGTCACGGTTCTATTTGATGAAATAGTTGATGTCACCAAGACCTTGCGACAACTGTATAATATGCATATACATCAGTCTAGTACAAACAATGATTTTAAAATTGCTGTCATTTGATACAGAGTGCGAACACTTGTGTAATGATAATCTAATAAAATACGAAACACAATAAAATATACAACTTCTCAGCAGAAATTGCCAGGAATAAATAACCTTGTAAAACATTTAGTGAACAAACCATAGATTTTCAGTTTCACAACAACACAATTTAGAGTCTCAATCCGCAAAATCAGTATTGCCACCGCATTTTTTGTAAGACAAATAAAACTGATGGACCGATACACATTATAAAAGAGAGTTGTGAAACCTTAGATGATTTACTTTAGCTTTAATAAATGTCAGTAGACAATCAAAAGTAAAGTATATCAAGTTCCAGTCTTAAGAGTTACATAATAAGAGACGCTCACCAGACGTAACATTATGCAATTATCCTCTCCTCTAATATATCAATTTGACAGTCTGCTCCAAATTTACGCAAAAGGACCTTCCAAACAGATCTTTGACCCTAAGAGCTTTTTTTTTTCTGCCTCTCAATGTAGAGGTCTTTTACTCGGACAATGGGATAAATTTATGACAGGCCTTGAAAATCGGGAACAATTACGGGAAGCGGTAGTAAAATATTATACAGCCATGTAAAAGTGCAGTTACTTTACTATATCGCAAAGTCACGCGAAATTTCAAGTTGGCTGAAAAAAGTCATTGTCAATTTATAAATACTAAAGTTAAAAATTTTAATTTTTTTAAGCGACCGTTTGTAATAAAATCGCAAAACATGGACTATTAAAATATCTTAGCAACCAACCCTTAAAAGTTAGCTTATAGGTGCTAACTTTTGTAGCACTAATGAGTGTCGCACTACTTTCTCTACTGCATAACCGTCAGTTTAATAAATTATGAATCATCCCTTAATTTTGAAAGTTTTTTTAACCTAAATTTGTAGTGTAGCCTAAATACTTAGAACAGTTGTATGGTCATTTATCGTTAATACTACATTATACTATCTTCCTATACCTATTATCAATCATACAGCCTAAAAACATGGTGTCAATAAGTTTAAGAGGGATGTCAGTCCATAGACTAATGCATTAGTTTTAAATCACAATTCGCAAATAATGCTTGCCATGTTATCCCTTTTCACCAGGTATGGGACTCATCTTAACCTCAATTTAAAACGAAATCGATAGAAATAACATCGGCTATTAATTATTAATTGATATTTTAAAATAGTGTCGCCATCTGAGTATATTTTTGGCATTTTCAACTTCAAAAATACATTATAACTAGATATCTTAGTTTCAATTGTTCATTCGATGTTATGTTGATTCCCATACACGGGAAAAAGGCTACCATGGCAAAGCATACTTCTGCGAAGTTATGATTCCAAAACTAATGCTTAGCTATGGACTGACAGTCCTCTTAATGCAAAAAAAACTAATTTGTTCTATTTACGACCACGACTGTCGTTTGAGATAAGACTGTTTAAATTATTAATAGTATATATATATGAATATATGATTACATTATTTAATTATTTAAATATTCTTCATAGATCACGAAAATTTAAGAATCGCCGAGTTTTCAGTATTAAATAACGAGATTCCGTATTAGAATCTTTCATTGAACAGCTGTTTACTCGCCATGGCCCTCGCACCCTACCAAGGACGACCCTGTCCTTGAAAACGGCAACTGTCCCATTCACCCGCTGCATTTTAGAGATGGAATCCACCACACCGTCGCCAATGGATCTCTCCCTCATCGATTGACTAAACGAGGGAGACTTTCACCGACAAAAGTCGTTGAACTTCCACTTGAAGACGACTTTTCCCCGCTGTGTTACGTCGAACTGGGCCAAGGTTGAAAGGGCCGCTCGATTAGCATACAGCACCAATTGAAGAGGGTCGACGACGAAGAAAAGGGTTAATAGCATGGATTGGAGTAACGCGTTACTAGAAAAGCCGTTACTTGTGAGTTACTTCTTTTAGGTAACGTCGTTAGATTTCAGAAAGTAACTGCAGAACTTTTAGCGGCAACGAAACATTTCGTTACTTCTCACTTTCGTCCACTCTTCACGGTACAGTTCGACGTTCGGCTTTAACTTAACTATTTAAAAGTAACTTTTAACAAGTTTAATTTCGTTTAACTTTTTCCGATTGTCCATTATTTAGTCTTGGTTCACTTTGAAAAACGGTAAGATGCTAATTCATTTTTTTTATATAACTTGAAATTTCTAAGTACTGAGTTACTTTTCATATCAGTAACTATAACAGAGTTACTTTAAACTAACTTAAGACGAGGACAGAAACTGCGAAGGTATCACCTGTTGCGGAGATAACAAAAAAGCTTTTAAAATATATTATATCGTAAGCTTTTTCTTCTGCGTAACATACCAAATGTATAAATTTTTTGCATAATAGCACTAAAAAAATTAGATTTAACAAGCATTATTTACGCACCTTAATTTGATTTTAAAAAATATTTCCGGGCAAAGATTCCCCACAAAATTGAATCCTGGTTGACAGATGTCCGGGGAGCTATTTTGAATCGAAGTACATGCTAAAATAACAGGATGTCCTTTTCTTTCATAAAAACGATGTCAATCGGACACTTTAAGTAAGACGTTGCTGGGTGCGGAGTTGAATAAGCGGGCCTGTTTCCATAGAGAAAACCTCAATGCAGGTTTCTACATAAAATGGCCAAAAGCCAAGTCATTACGTAGAAGATTTTATCTGGCCTTGGGATAGCTTAGGTATTGTAGGCGGAGGCATGAAATACGATATTGCGGTTTCAATTAACTTTAAAAGTGAGCCAGGGACTTTACTACACCTACAAAATTAAGTGTTTTCAACACTAACGCGTACTAAACAAAAATATGCCCATTTACAATGTGTAAGTTTTTTTTTTTTTAAATTTAAGTCGCTTTTTTGTGTCAAAATTTGTAGCAGTACATTTCAATTTTGAAACCAAACATACACAAACGTATTTTAATGGAAAAAATCCGGTTACAATGCCTCAAAATTTATACTTTATAAATTAATCTTTGTCTCTAACTTGTTTATCCATAATTAAGAGGAGCGTGCAAATTGAAACACTTTTGTATTTTTAAAGTTTGTTTAATCCCTTTCTTTCTTACCCGTAAAACACAGCGTGTACGTGTCGTACAAAACAGATTAGCACTCTCAAACAAAACCTAAACCGCAGCGAAAGGAATACAAGTAGGTTTGTAACACAATCTGTCATATGTATGCTGAACTTTTTTTTTATATTTCGTAGAATAAATATGCAATATTCTTCACTCTTGAATAAAAGTAAAACATGTTAAAGTAACATACAACAGAAAACAATACATCACTTTCACAACCTACATAAATCTAATGCTATTTTTTGAATGCATTTAAAAAAACAAGTGTGTGTAACACTGCACGACTTTCAATTACAGCTCAATACACATTTAAAAGGTAATTTCTGGGAGATAAAAGGGAAGAAATGTTTGTTTAATGTGTTTTTCCAAAAGAACTTTTAAGAAATGTCTTTTGTAATAAATGTTTTACTATACTCCATCTTATATAGTTTTTAATTCTTGCTGGGAAACTGGGTTTCAACATAACATTAACAATAACTTTAAAACCTAAAAAGTTCTACGACAGCTACCCCTTGCAAATGCACAATTTTTTCAAAAGTCTGTATCCCTTTTAGTTCGACATGTAGAATAGTTTCACACACAGACAAACCAATGTTTAAAAACCACATTTTTTAGAATAATCAATTTTTGACCCCATCACAATACTTTCATGACCTTATATTTTATATTAGGTTATTAAAAGTAACAAATAGGTACACAGCAAAAAAGACCTCATCAAAAGGAATAAATAATATTGAAACATTAAATAAACCTTAATTGTAAATGAAAAATTATATTTGCTTTTAAAATAAAACAACAAATAGTATTCTGCTTCTTTCTAAACAAATAATGCAAATTATGATGCAATCCTATTTTGATTAATAGTATGACATATTCCTAAACCGACATATCACAAAAAAACTTTTTAATTATTTTAAATAAAGCTTTTCATCTATAGATTGAGTTTTAAATGGCATTAAATTTTGCTGCTTTTTTTAATAATTGAAGTTTGTAATTCAGATGTGAATTTTTTCGGTGATTTTCAATGGCTTACAGTCTTATTGAGCTGAATTTTTTAAACTATCATACCTGTCTGTAGCATTTGTAGTTTGGGCTATGAAAGTTGGTAACAGACAGACATGGTTTTTACAAAAGCTTCCACTTTTTACGTGGGGATGGTAAGGTTTGTCTGGTTGAATTAAGAGGCGACTAAAGCAACACGATTCTATTATGATTGGTAAGGTTAAATTTACTGATATTTTTACAGCCAGAGGGAGACATTTTTGGACTTTTCTAAATATACACGTGTCAATGTAAGCAGCATTTTTACAAAAGAAAAATGACAAAAGTATGGGCTTACAAAAGTTAAGAACTCTTGTCACTTTTACTAACAGTACATATGGACTAGTGAACGACGATCTTTGCAATTTAAACTGTGATTAAGTGGCAAAGGCGACATCTGAAACCAGCAAAATACAGACATGCATGCACCTTTATGACATATTAAACCACAACTAATTGAATGTGTACCTGCCTAATAGACATAAATTTATTTTTAATTGACACAACATAGAAAACTTATAAGATCATTTTGTTATTAGTCAAATAAATGGATCAATTTTGATAGGAAATTAAGCACAAATGTTACATTACATTAGGGAGGTGTTAAGGTTTCTAAAACAAGGGTAATTTAATTTTGTAATTTACCCTTGTAAAAACCAGTAAAATTGATTCCAGACTATGATCTCTTCACTTTGAAAAACTAGTCTTCAATAAAAAAAATAAAGCAAATTGTGTTTTTATAAATAAATCCAACACTTCATAGTACAGATACGCTTTTGAAAAATCTCACATAAGATAAGGAAGGGTAGGTGATATGATGTGAAAATAAAAATCAACCATATTTTTAAGTGACTAATGAAAATTACTTCGACATAAACATTATGTCTAGAGTACTTTAGACATGTTTGCATATCAAATGAAGAGCAAATCTAGAAATTCTGAATAAGTATAATTTTTAATTGTATATATGTCTTTTGTTGCCAGGCCTTTCAAAAAATTCCTTCACACGTTACGTTAAAAATGCATAACTAGCATAATAAAAACAAGTAGGTTTGTAACAGAATCTGTCACTTAACCCGCTCCACACAACATTTGTGTTTAACAGGTAAAAACGCGCCAAACACAGCATTAATTCTATATTAAAAATTTACATGCTAAATTTGGCTGGTTTCATTTTTTTTTCTTCGAAAATTCAATAATTATTTGTTATCGTTTGCTAAAATAATTTATATTTCAAAGAATAAATATGTAATATCCCTCACTTTTAAAAAGAAGGAAAACATTTCATATCAATATAGTACAATCCAAGAATCTCTTTGTGCAATATATTTGACGTCATTTCAAGCTGATTTATGGCACAAAAATAAATTTATTTTAATTTATTGTTTAAAAGAATTAAAGTTTCTTGAGCGATTGTTGCGAATGGCAATGATGATAAAAATGGCTTCGTATGCTTTTTAAATGAGCATTAAATATTGCAGTTTTTTAAATAATTGAAGAACTTCGAATTTGAATTCTCTTCTGAAATTTTCAATGTATTCTAATTTCGATGCGCTGAATTTTTTGACGTATCACACTTGTCTCTAGCATTTGTAGTTTGGGCTATGAAAGTGGGTGACGGACGTACTGAACGATTATAATACCTTTTTAACTTTTTACGTTATAAACATAGTGTGGAAGCTAAAACTACTACAGTGTAACTCGGTTATGGTGTCTTTCACGGGACCGTATTGTTTTATAAATGAGTAACGTTACAAACAAGGTTGAATATAAAATATGTAGTAAATCATGCAAAATATGTATTATATTATTAAAGTTATGATATCTATTGAATAAATTTTAACTCTATGTGCTTTTTGTATATATTAATATTGATAGTAGTTTAATTTCTCCTTCTCTGCTTAATTGCTTTTTAAGCAGGAAATAAATTTAAAATTAAGGTGACCTGGCATCATTTAGAGAACAAAATAAAATTTAAATAGTATAAATATATATTTTTTAATTCCTTTAAAAAGGCATTTTGGATATCATATACTGTATATTTTTAGCGTTATAACCAAGGAGTTAATTCACAATTGTCCTTGTAAGCAAGATATTAAAACTTTAAGATCTATGGGCCAATTTAAGTGACCGTACATTTATGGCATAATAAACTAGTTGTTGTGTTAACAGTTTGACGTTAAGGGCCGTATTTTCATGTTATGCACAACTAATCGTAAAAATATGAACACCTTTGCATGATTTAAAATAATATTTTATATAATATCGTGCAAAAAACCTAACTTTTTCAAATCAATAACCATGGCAAAAGTGATGCTTTTAACAAAATCGTGTTTTCAGTTACTTTTACGCATTAGTGCGACAAAGTAAATAAGAGCATCTGATTGGTGTAAAATTCTTCATTTGAACGTTATTCTTTATTTGGCGTCTTATTTCCAATGACAATCTAAGAAATACTTTTTTAACGTGATTTTAAAATAAATCATTTTATATAAATAATCACCTTCAAATCATTTGAACGTGATAAAATAATTAATGTCAATCAATGAATGCCAATTTAATAAATACTTTTTTTGCACGTTATTATAAAAAATAGTGTATGACAACACGTTGAAAATAGCCTTTTTTAAACTAGTGAATTTATTTCACTCGCTCGTGAAATAATTTATTCAACTCGTTTAAAAGAGCCTTACTTTTCACACTAGTTGCATAAATAACTATTGCTATTTACCAAAGATAAGGGTCATAGTTATTTAATTTTTATAACTTTAAAAACATGCAATGTTTATGCAATTAAAACAATCTATATTGAGTGTTACGTACAGGACATTTGATGAGATTGGGCTTTAAGATGCACTTTAAATGACAGCTAAAAAACACTTAAGTGTTGCAGGAAAATAATTATTTCTTAAATGTCAAGAGAGTTTTACAGATATGAACCACAACAACTTATGCACTTTTAACCAAACAGGAAACACCTTTGTCAATAAAAAAACCAAGAAAACAATCTAGGTAAAAGGAAACACTAGCATTGACGTAAACGAAGAAAAATAATCAAGCAGCATTCCAAATGCAATCACATCATGATCACTAACTACTTAGAAAAAGTATATATTTATTGGAAGGGAAAAGTTTTGTGTGTGTTGATTAGTTTACTTTAGTAAAAGTAATACTACTGCTAATAATATGCTTTGGCTTAAGTGAAATAGCTAAATTAGAAATTAATTTAAATTTTCTATTAGTATTTAAAATACATGATACATTATTTGATCACTTAAATACGATTTCACTTGGTTCAGCATATTTGATCTGTTAAGATATGAATATTTTAACACAAAACAGTGGAATTATTCGGCATGAATTTTAAATGACTGTAAAAAGGGCCAAGAAGTTTATCGTCCACAAAAGTAGCAAAATTCGACTGACAATAAATAACCAAAAGCCAAAATTCTGGGTAGGCGGCTAGTATCTTAAAAATATTGACAGTTATCAGGTATCAGAATTACTTGTAACGTGTAAAAGTAAACAAAATAGAACATTAAAAAACGCTGCTCCTGCCTTGCTACATTTGAATATAAATAGTTGATACAATTTATTATACAATTGCGCTAGTCTTAAGTTAAGTTTCTAACAAAATAAGTCAACAAATAATAAACACATTAATGAAAGAAAATCGGAAAATCATAAATTAAAATTACCCACTCACACTGTGGCAGAACAATTACAAAATTAACAAATTCAATTCACAAAATACAAATTAAAATCAGAAAAATTTGAACCCTTTAAGACCGAAAGCAAACACTTACCGGTGAATCACGTTAAAATGACAGCTCTTCTGCGGCCCTAGGCCTAATAAAATCCTTTTAGAGGGGTGGAGGGCAAGCCGGCAGCTTTCGGAATATCTGAAAACTGAAAGTTCACTAAATCTGTCGGTTTTTCGTTGTGAATCGCAAGCGCCCCTGAGATTTAAAGGCTGTGTGTCGGTATAAGCCCTTGCGTGGTCACGTAAGCGTTAAAATAAGGTGTTCCCTCTGATCAGCAACCGATTCCATGTGGAGATGCCATGATGTTGCGGCACGACCAAGATCCGACACGGCACACGTCACGGGCATGACGTGATGGGAGTGAGGGGTTGCCGGGATTATGAACCGGAGGTCTGAGATCGGTAGGAGCCAAGCGCGCCAAGTTGATTTTATTTGAAATATTTTGGCGATAAAAAGTTGAGAAACACTAGTAACAAAATAAATTTTTAAAAAATTATTAAAGTAGGTTCATGTTATTAAAGTTGTCATTTAGTTCATTTTAACTACATCTTTTCACTGATTCCGATTCGCCAAACAGCGGTTTTATAGCTTTTACACAAAAACAGGCAATTTTAATTAACTTTTTTTCGTACATTTTGTTAATATTTCTAAATTTTTAGCTTACTTTCCTTTTTAGCTTCCACACTACGTTTATAACGTAAAAAGTGGAAGGTATTATAATCGTTCAGTTCGTCTGTATGTCCGTCACCCACTTTTATAGCCCAAACTACAAATGCTACAACAGGCAAGTGTGATGTCAAAAAATTCAGCGCATCGAAATTAGAAGACATTGAAAATCTCAAGAAAAAAAATCTAATCCGAAGTAGTTTAATTATTTAATAAACGGCAAAATTTAATGCTCATGTAAAAAGCATAAGAAGACATTTTCATTAGAATTAAATCACCATTGCCATTCGCAACAATCACTCGAGAAACTTAAATCTTTTAAATAATAAAATAAAAGGAATTTATTTTTGCAACATCAATCAGTTTGAAATGACGTCAAACATATTTCACTAAGAGATTCTTTGTTTGTATGTTGATATGAAATGTTTTGGTTTTATTTAAAAGCGAGGGATATTACGTATTTTTTCTTTGAAATATAAATTATTTTTTGTAAACTTTAATAATAATTGAATAATTATTGGAGAAAAAATAGGAATATTTCTTATGACGTTTTGCTCTCTATACTGCGATTTCATTGATTGTTTCTCTTTCTTTGAAAAAGTGTTGAAACAGCTCATTGGTTTAAAAAAAGGTCACGCGCTCCGAACTGCGATATCATTGGTTGTTTAGTTTTCTTTGACAAAGTGTTGAAACAAGCCCATTAATATTGTGTTTGGCGACTTTTTTCCTGTTGAACACAAATGTTGCGTGAAAGCGGGCTGAGTAACATATTCTGTTACAAACTTACTTGTTTTAATTCGTATGAACACTTCCTTTTTTTTATTAGAGATAATTTTAAAAAAATTGATGGTAGGTATTGAAAGTGGGAACATTTACACATGTCCGTCTGTCCGTATTCCCACTCCAAATTGCATTCATTCATTCAATTCGTATTATAAGAATTTCTGTGAGTTTTAAGTACCGGGAAATAAGGCGATTTATTTCTTTCAGAACCTCTTTAGACTGCCTTGACAACAGACAACACATTAAAAAAAAAATCTTTTATGCAAAGTTCTGCCTACAACGCATAGACATGCTCACAACAGAAATTTCGAAATTTCCTCGTCTATTATCGTTTGGTTTTTGGTTCAAGTTTCGTGTTGATATGCTAGGTAACTCTAATTTATGAATAGTATTTGGTATATATAGTAATATAGTCATTGTCAAGAGCAATACAACCTTTAAATTAAATTTTTAATTCTTTAACACTTTTGCTACGCAGATTTTTTGTTGCCGCGTAATGTGTGATAGGAATATCATTATCGAATCCTTAGTTGTACGGCCGCCTGAACCGTTTTAAGAATGAAAGGGGTAAACTTGAGAGGACGACGATTGAGGTTGACTTAATAATTTTTAGTATTATGTAGTTAATTATTGTTTTGATTTTGCATTTGAATGGTTTATTTTTTTTTAAAGAAAGTTTTATTTATTATTGTAATTTGAAATATCGATCTCTTCTCTTAACTTATTTTAACACCATTGTAATTAACTCAAATAATGAATTATTAAGATGTAAATTAACATGCTATCTTTCTATCATTTTTTTAAAAATTAGACTAATAAAGTATTCCGTATTTTATAAGGGGATACGGACAGACGGACATCTCCAGCATGTCAATACCTATTTTTGCTATTTTTTAATTTTTTCGAATTAAAAAAAAGCAGAGGGGGGGGGGAGACTCAAAATTAATTCATATCTCTTTAAACAAGCGCCAACTGCAAGATAAACTCCAAAAACTAGCAACCCAAAATAATCAATAGGGCGGGTTCGTCTCCTATCGTCCAATCGTATACCGCCGTTTACTATGACCTCACGGTCCAACAGACATCATGCTATACCGTGGCGCGACTCAATAGAACAAAAAAAAATTATGAATGAATCAGGGAATATTGTTTACATTCGCCGGTAAACTGACTGTTTGATATCAAAGTCTCAATTTCCGCGAAGGATCAATTCTATTTTAATCGAAAGGGTTAGTCCGAAGTTCGAATTTTTCAGATTAGGATTCCACTTTGAGCACACGCGGAAACGTTTTTTATTATTTTTATTCTTTTATAAATCGCGTGCCAAAATAGAAAGATGGTCATTGTTTTGTTTGATTATATTGTTATTGTTTATCGAGAATATTCGTCTGCTTATTTTCTAGGATTTGTATAAAAATAGATGGAAAAGAAATTCCATGGTAAGGACGTAAAAACATCTAAAATTTCTCAGAGTAAAAATGATTTAAACTGTTCGAAGCATATTTTTTAAAAATACTACCCCATGCAGTGTCCCTATATAGTTGTTAGAAACAAAAAGAATTTCTGATTTTATTTCTTAAACATATAAAGTTATTATAATAACTCATGATGTCGGGCGTAAGGAAAAAAAATACGTCCGACGTCGAGGAATTTTTCCAGGATGGAGATCTTCTTGAAATAAAACGAATGATATAATGAAATATTCATAAAATTCTTTTTTTTTTAATTTTAGAGTTTTATTCTAGAAATGTTTGAAATTATCCTTTAAAATATTTTAAATAATATTTCGATCTTTTTAGAAAGTAGTGAAACAGAGATGATTGTTTGAATAGAGAGGAAAACACCGGTAGTTGGAATTTCAAATAAATGTAGTTAAAGTTGTAACATATAGTTAAAGTTTAACTTGCATTAATTTAATCTATTATCTATACTACACGTGGTATCAAAATAAAATATATTTACTTTAATTTCCAACTGAAAAAAACCCTAAGAAATACAGTAAACAAACATGGTAAACATAATAGGAAAACATTACTTACTTTGTAACTTTAGCCTTGACTTTAGAGAAAGACTTGCTAGGTAAAGTTTTATCATTTATAGCTACGGACTTAATTGAAATAAAAAATTAATTTAAAAATAAGAAATTTAAGATAAGAGAATATTTTACTACCGTCATTTCTTAATTAGCATATTTTCTACTAACTTATGTTAATTACTGTTGCCAAAAAACAATGCTTAATTTGCATTACACGATCAATAATTACGAATAAATCTCTAGTATTGAATATAAAACTTTCTTATCAAAGTTTAAGTATGTCAATCGTAAATTTACATTAATTTTCCGATCATTTACTTATCTTAAATAAAATTACCATTAAACTATAAATAAAAAATTTAGTGATCTGTTTTGATTTATTCTTAATAAATTCAAAATTTTACCTTAAAAAACAAAAAAAAAACTGTTTTCCTTATTGGATACGATTAAACCAATTTTAGTTTTCTCATAATCCTTAGATAAATTTAAAACTTTCAGAGGTTTTATAATGTTGTGTTTCACAAATAAAAGACAAAATAAAATTTTCTAACCTCCAGTTCTCCAGCCCGAATCTCAAAGTCACAAGAAAATTTACGGCGTGTATTATTTACTATTTGTTCGGTTTGCGAAAGTTTTGTATATTTCTTACTAGATGGCAGCACCACTATTCTCAGCGGGGCCGAATGAGAATGTTTCAGATGGTGTGACGCTCTTGTTTTCATTTTTCTGTGTACTGCGATTTTATTGGATTCGGTTTCACTCTCAAATGGCTGATATAGATGAAAAGAAACTTTTCTTTCTATGCAAGCTTTCTGTAACAAATCTTTTAAACAACCAACAGCACAGCAAGAAGTTTGCATTTAAGAAATTTAATAAGTGAAATATTCTTAGGAAACTCATTTTCGAATACCAAAACAAGAGTAAATCCAAACAACAAATGAAAACAAACCGTTGGAGGTGTTGCCATCCAAGACGTCAAACAACCCCATTGTCTTATTCAGAGTTCTTGGAATCTTAAACAAGTAGGTTTTTAACAGAATCTGTCACTCAGCCTATTATAGTAAATTAGCTAGTTATAAAAAAAATCAAATAATTTTTTCTTCAAAATTAACTTTATCAGTTTAAAATTGAATATTTACTACTTTCATCTCCACTAAATAAGCAATTGGCTTAAAGGTGACGTAGTTCTTTTTCACTTTATTCATTTTACTTTCTTCGATCGGTTCTCTGATTGGTGCTCTGTTCCCATACGACGTTGATTTGTTCATCAAGGCTCGAGAATTTTTTTTATTTTCATTCAGCATTTCTATGGCAACTCAAGTCCTAAAATATCGCCAAAAAATCCGTAATTTTGAAAGTAGTCGAGCCAACATCTAGGAGAGCATCCGAAAAGTGACATTGGGCTAGTAGGTGGATCCAAAGTAGATTAGCTACTCCTCTACTGTAATGGGGCCCGGATGGCCGAGTGGTTTGGACCATTACGCTAGCAGTCTGCGCGCTGTAACGGGTGCAGGTTCGATTCCCGCCTTCGCCCTGGGTGTACTTCCTTTCTCTGTGACAGTAAAAATTCTTTCTGTGTCTGTCTTATACTTGACGAAGGCTTCATAAGCGGGTCTCTGATCAAGCACACAAGCCGGAATATGTATGTACCCCCCCCCCCCCTTTACTGTTTTTTTTTTTATATCCCTGGGTCAAAATTAGACCAGTTCCATGATGTTTGTGACCCTGTGACCCCCCCCCCCCCCCCTACTCCCCTCTACTGTAATAATGCTTGACCTACTGGTACTTTTTGTTGAACTATTTATTCCGTTTATAGTATGTCAGTGGGGTGTATAGTATGTCAGTGGTAGTATGTTTGAACCAATACAAAATATTACTAGGCATGACATCTAACAAAGACGAACAGTAACAGCAAGGTCGAATATAAAAGTTTTTATGTCGCATTAAAAAAACCGAATAGAGTTGGAGTCCCATTTTGGTCCAAAAATGTAACTAATGATCTCACAGCCCAACAATACATTAAGTAGGGCCCCGGATGGCCTAGTGGTTTGGTTCGCAGACCATTACGCTAGCAGTCTGCGCGCTGTAACGGGTGCGAGTTCAATTCCCGCCATCACCCTGGGTGTACTTCCTTTCTCTGTGTCAGTAAAAATTCTTTCTGTGTCTGTCTTACTTGACGAAGGCTTATAAGCGGGTCTCTGATCAAGCACACAAGCCGGAATATATATGTACCTACCCTACATTAAGTAATTGATTAAAATATACCCTTTATCAGAAACACTACAATTATCCGCATTTCTGGTCATCCGAATGTGGTTGGATCCCAATTTCTTTGAATATTAGGAGTTCTACTGTATTTTTAATTCCAATAACTTTGTTAGTTTGGTTGCAGTAAAAGATTCAAATGTTAGTTAAGAAAGAAACAGCAACACTTAGAGTTATAAGAAAAGTAAAAGTTTAAACAAATCATCTAAATTTATTCAATTTCAACAGATCACTCAACATTCATTCATAAATGAAATATCTTCTTATACAATTGCGTTATTTACATGCACACATATTTGTAAACTTCATGGCCAGACTACAGTACAAATTTATTCACAGTCGAGCCTATAGATATAGTACCATTCGTTGCTCATATCAATTGAATATACACATATATTAAAATTTTCAAAAATGTCGGTAAGCATGTCAATACAAAACTCAAAAGTACTGAAATTTTAAAATTAAATTATATTACTTGTGAAAAATAAATCAGAATTCAACCAACTGAAACGAAGCAAATAATGGATATTTTAATTTAAATTCTTATAATGACAGTACATACTTCCCCCCTAAAAACATGTAAACAATGCCTCGTAATTTTGAATTGGGACAGCCCAGAAGCGAAAATAAAATATTTGACAAGAACTTAATCAATAATCGTAATAAATGACAGTTAGTAGCTTTTATTCACTTAGATCCCGCACTTTTTGAAATAACAATTTACAACAGTCTACCCCGAAAAACACGATGGGAAAAGTTGCAAAACTCGCATTCTCCAAAGTATAACTATGATATAGGGTCCGGTCCGTTCATTGGTGACTTTTGATACAGATAAATTCAATTGGACAAAGCCGCCAATGAAGGGACCGGACCCTGAGTTTAGGAGAAGTAAGTTTTCCAACTACATCCTTCATATATAATTATATATATATAATATATATATATATATATATATATATATATATATATATATATATATATATATATATATATATATATATATATATATATATATATATATATATATAATAATATATATATATATATATATAATATATATATATATATATATATATATATATATATATAATATATATATATATTACAGATGAGCATATAATTTTAAGCAACATATACATTACTATATTTTTTTATTTAGTTTAAAAAAGAATAATATGCTATATTATGCCTAAATAAACATTCGATTTACAAATTTGTTAAAAATAACACAAATTTAATAACAAAAACAGAAAAACTCGTTTTTCAACAACATAGCATTATTATCACGTAAAATATTGTTTTCATTTTAAATCTTTAAAAGTGCGATTATGTTATGAAATAATTTAGTACAATTTCAATATTAAAATCACTGGTTTTTACATCTTTTAAAGAATTATTTTTATACATCTTTTGAAGTATATATCTTTAAAGTATTACCAAACTCTTTTTTTCTTTGAAAAAAAATATTGGTTGACAGTGCAAAAATATAGCTTTAAATTTTATTTTTATACAAAATTTTAGAAAGACAAAAAATACATTATTGTTGCATAAAATTTTTGTTATGTTTTCAGTATACATTTCATATATTATTAACAAAAAAAGCATAAATTTTATTTTAAATGTATTTTCTTTGGTAGTATATAAACAATTAATATATAAAAAAAATTGTGAAATCCCCTGATTAAGAAATCAGCAACAGCCTGAACTAGGTTGCAAGTACTTTCTTCATTAATAAATTTCCTCCTGCTAATAAATTGAGCATTAATTATCCCATGCATGAAACAAGCTGACAGCATAAATTTCTGTTAGCCAGAATTTCTATGTCTAGTTCTAGACTGTTCTTAAAGATAGGGAATGTATAATTCCAATCAGTATATTTTTGTAAGTTATTTCGGTCAATAATCTGATTGTCTAGGTGGCAATGTTAATCAACCGTATTTGATACCAGAACTTAATCAGTACTTGCCCTGTACCCGTAGGTAAAATATTTCATGGACGTAAAAAATTTTAGATTTAATGACACTTATTTTTTCCCTCAAACTTGCCATCAATACGTGTCCCGTGCACAGAAATCTTTGCATCAAATTTACACAATACCAGTACATACTTACTTCCTTAATATTGCGATCAAAACTTGCAGCTTACATAAACTCCTTTATATTATTAACCCCATATGAAACAGTTCACATAACAAAATGAGTCATTGATGTAGCACCAGCCAAAATAAGACTTCTTGCTTAGTCTCGGGCCCCAAAGGATCTACTTCAGGACTTCTACCGATGGTGATTGAAAATAAACCGCAGACGATTATAGAGTGGACGGATGTCTTCAGTTCAGTTTCTAAAAGTCGACGTCCCACCCGGTGAGGTCATCAGGAGGTTGGGGGGAGGTGTCAGGGGGGTAGCGGTCGAAGTTAGAGTAGTCTATTGGGCTGCGCACCTGCAAAGAATAATTGTTATTTTATTTTCTTTAAATAATTGATAGTATACTGCCTCTTACAAACTCCCCTTTCCATATGTTTAAGTGCATACTTTACTATACTTTCATATTGCCTGTATATTATAAATGAGATACCTAAAAGTTCTTTTGGAGAACAAAAAGTAATAAAAGTTAGGGATTATTATGATTTTTAAGTTGGTGTATAACCGTACTTCCTTTATTATAAGCATACTTGAAGTAAAATCTAGAAGCGAAGTCGTCGGTCTGTGTTAATCCAATGAAAAACATTAATTTTCTAAGCCGAATTACTCCGGCAACATAGATTATTTTTACAAAATGTTCTTTTTATATGATAAATGGAGTTGTTTTAAACGTCCTTATAATTCCACTTTGGGAAATAGGATCCAATATTTTGTTGTAGAATTATATATTGAAAATCAAAAAATATTTCAGAAAGTGTTAGTTTAGAGACGTTTAAAAAATAAAAAAAATAGTTCGTAAAAATATTTAATGCAGCTAGAATAACCATGCTAAGAAAATTATTTCCCCTCATAAGATTATCACAGAGATAAGACTTCGGTTTAGAGACCCGACTCGTGTTCCCATACCCAGGGTTCGCACGCGGCCTGGAAATCCTGGAAAAGCCTGGAATTTCATTTTTTCATTTCAAGGCCTTAAATAGTCTGGAAAATCCACAGACAGCCTGGAAATTCCTTGAATTTCCAGTTTTTATTCCGATTCAAAATTTAATCGAACTAGCGTAGCGGTGGACGAAACATCTTTTTTCTGCGCATTTCCGAACCACCCCTCAAGTGTCAATCACTTGGATCTCCGGATGTGGACGCGATCAGAACATTGTGGAGTTCTTACTTTTTTGTACTTTTTAGGGTGTGGTGGTTTTTGAAAACAACTAGTTCTCAGGACATTTTTCAAATTAAAAAGAATATATAAGGGATTTTTTTTTCATTTTGGGTTACTTAAACAGCAGGTTGAGGTTTTTCTTGTGATCACTACTAACGGATCAAAAGAAAATGTTCTGGTTGGTCCGATTAGCCTGAACCGGAACTACAAAAGTAAACGGGACTATCTTCCTATCAGGCAGAGCGCAAAAAAACTCAATCATTTTGAGACAATGCAACTTCATCGGTGGCTGCCGTGAAAATTACTAGGCAGCAAAATAAGTAAATCAGGAAGCATTATTGGATTGCATACTTTTGATCAGGTATAGACGATCCTCTTCTAGTGGGAGATTGCACTTGTCGGCATCCGATATTTGAAGACACCTTAGTATAATCTTAATTCATCTTCAAATTTTAATTAATTTTTTTTCTTAATCATTAAAATGTATTATTTAAACTTGTTTTTTGTTGAAATTTATTAAATTTCAACATTAACACCGTAACATTTACACCCCGAAAAAGTTTCCTCCTTTCTCGGTCTGTATCAGTGAAAACTATACTTAAATTTCAATAAACAGCAAGTTTAAATAATAAATTATAGTAATAAAAATACAAAAACTAATTAAAATTTGAAGATGAACTAAGATTAGATTACTCTAAGATGTCTTCGAATATCGGTTACCGGCCAGTGCAATCCAAAAATGATTCCTGATTTACTTATCTTGCTGCCTAGTAATTTTTACGAAATCCACCAATGATGTTGCATTGTCTCATAATGATTGATAGGTTGTTTTTGCCTCTGCGTGATCGGAAGCGCGTCTCGTTACTTTTGTAGCTGCGGTTCAGGCCAATGGATCAACCAAGTTTTCTTTTGATCAAGTGTTCGTGAGTCGTGACCTTGTGATTACAAGAACACCTTGATTGTTAAGATTTTTTTTTTAATTTAAGTTTGAAACTTTTTTTGACATTTTCTTCGGTCTATACTAGGGTTTCTGCTTTAGACAGGTTTTAGCAAAAAAAAAATGGAGATCTGGAAATTTTCGGACTATCTCCGAAATTCAAGTGTCCGGATTAGCGGTTTAATTTTTTATATTTGGGTACTAAGTTGATCATTTCATATATTTTATATTTAAGCTATTAGAACAAGTTGATTCTATTTTGTCTACACATTAACATTATCCGTTATTTTTTCGTTTCAGAAATTAGTTTGACGTTTCTAGTCTGGGTTAAGGCAATATGGTTGATAATAAGATCATTTAACTCAATATATAGTTCTGTAACTTACAGTAATTTTACATTCGAATTTTAATTCAACTAGTTGATCTTCAATAACTCTTAAGTTGATTTTGAGTTAACGAAGTTTCATTTCGCTGTGTAATATGGTGGCCTGGAAAATCCTTAAAAAGGCCTGGAAAAGCCTTGAAAAGGCCTGGAATTTGGATAGCCAAAAGTTGTATGAACCCTGCACGAAAGAGCATAATGCTTTCAATGTTGAAGATTGAACAAATGTAGGTACACTTTTATAAATTTGGCGTTGAAAAAAATTAGTGTTTCATTTTAAACATCAATAAATTAATAGATAAAACTTACTTGTGGAATAATGGGAGGAACTAATGTACGTGTTCGAAGACCATCATAATAGAAACCATCAAACCACCTAAAGGAGAAATGCATTATATAAAATTTATATTGTAATACAGTGTTGCACAAAAGTTTAGACACAGCACAACATGTTAGTTTTGTACAAAAGTATTGAGACACAAGATAAAATCTTTATATGATTTATTCACACACACACACATCAAAATATATTTAACTCATAATGGACATTAAACACTAAGAAATACAAAAATGTGGCAAGTTTTGCACTAAAATGACAAGAATGACCAAAAATCTGCAGCACATAAGTTTAGGCACACTAAACAAAAATAATGTTTTTATGATCAAATATAACATTTTAGTACTTCGTGTAGCTTCTACGTTGTTTAAATAGTTAAAAAAAAAACTTTTCATAGTAAGTGCCAGCTTTTGCAAGGTGCCAGGCTCGGTTTTATACCACGCCTTTTCAACAGCTTCCTTTAGCCCCGGAACGGTGAAATATTGTTTGCCATTAGCATAAACTGCGCTAGTAAGGATTTCCCAAACATTTTCGATGGGATTAAGGTCCAGACTGTAAGCAGGGGCCAATCAAGCACTGTGATATTACTGGTTCTAAAACACTCTTTAGTTGACCTTGATGTATGTATGGAGGCATTATCTTGTTAGAATTTCTAATTTGGGAAGAATAAAATCTACCCATTGGGCAGTAAGTTGTTGCCGAGAGTTGCCTGGTGGTCCCCCGAGTAAGGAAGGTAAAGGAAGTCTGGCCGTTGAATCCAAAGCCTCCGAACGCCATTACCGAACCATCACCTTGACGTCGGCTAAATTGTATCCAGGGTTCTTTACGCATACCACATGTCAGTAGTAGGCATACCCATCGGGACCACCTAGGTTCCATTTTTTTTCGTGGCTGATGATCACTTGCAGCCATTTGTCGTTGTAAGACATGCGTTGTTGACCCCATCGCAGTCTTGCATCTTTATGATGAGATAGCAAGCCTGGCTTGCGCTTCAGCTTGGATTTTATCAAGTAACCACATTCCTTGATTCTCCTCCTGATAGTTTCACTTAAAACTTTAGCCGCAATCAGGCTTATAATTTGATTTGATGAGCAATGTTGGTTTGAAGCTATTTTTTTTTATTTGTCTGTTCTCTTGTTTGCTGGTGATTCTAGGTCTTCCAAACCGCGATTTCGGTTGATATTGATTGCAACGTGCTAATACTTTATAAACACATCTTTTGAAACGCTTTAATTCGGTAGAAATATCAGAAACAGGTTTACCTGTGGATTTCAATATCCAGATTCTTATAATCTCTTTTTTTTTCGTAGAAAAATTCAGTTAACTTCTGTATAGTTCTAAGCATTGAAAATTACCTTCAACCTTTTAAAGCAACTTAAAAACGTGCCCCTTTGATAACGTAATCAATTTCTCTGGAGAATTTGCATAAAACTGAAACGTGTGCCTATACTTTTGTGGCAAGGAAAGTTTTGAAATTTTTAATTTGTTGATGCAATTAAAATTTATTTATATATTTTGGAAAAAAGTTTACCTTATTATTTTTAATGCTGCCTAAAGAATATGCATTGCGAAAAAATCTACTGAAAAAAAAGTAAATATTGGGGATTTTTTTATGAATCGCCTCTGTGTCTAAACTTTTGTGTAGCACTGTACGTTATTTAAAAAGAATAATTTTTACACAGCCAATTCTACGTCATAAAAATCCCAATATGTATCCGCTATAACCCAGCTATTAAAATACTGTGCAACACGGAAGATTTCTACATTTTCTGCATTATCACACATACAAATAGTATTAGGAAACATTGTTTGTCACCAAAAAATTTCGTTTGTAGCTAAATCTTCCGTTTGATGAGATTTGCGAACGCGAAACAATACCGTTCATTTATTTGAATCAATATTTTTATTAGAATAATGTAAACACAATAAGTCATGGCCGTCAAACGAAAAAATTTGTCGAAATGTCTATGTGTGTATGTCTAATACGAAGGACTACTTACTTATGCTTTTGTAAGTCTTGAATTCCACCTTTTTGATAGCCTATTCTTTCGGCAGGGTTGTCTCTAAACAGAACCAAAGTTTTCTTAAAGTTATTTTTCCTTTTTTTTGTGTACAAATAGAAAACTAAGTTTTTTTATACCAACTAAATTATTTTTAAGGTAATAAATCGTCAACTCTCATGTACATAAACATACAGTCCATGGACAAATTATTAGACGCACAGCAAGATTTCATGTATCAATCAATGATGAGCAAAATACCTTTAGAAGGACATTTGTGTTCCTAAACTTAAGCTATTGAATAGAAAATACTATCTGCTATGCTTAATACATATATCGACATCTTTTTTAATGATATGACATTCTTTGGTATGTTTTCATCATTACTAAAAAAAATACAGTGCGTCTAATAATGTGTCCAGGGACTGCAGTGAAGGAAAGTTTAATTATAAAGAGTTAATAATTACAAAGCTGACGATTCAGTATCAAATTTGTCAACAAACCTGCAGAGTCTTTTGATGAGTGCCATTGCGTTCCTTGAAATAATTCTGGGGAATTCTATGGCGTCGATTCCTTTTAGGATAATGTTGTACGTTTTCATTGGGTCCGGCCCAGTAAAAGGAGGGCTATAAATTAAAAAAAATTAGACTTTAATACTATTTGTTACAATATAAGATGTCAAGGCTACTACGCACCAGAATCACTTAAAATAATTAAAAAGTTGTTAATTTTTTCAATCAAAATATTTTTAAGCTTAAAATCTCAAAGTAAAATTAAATAAAAATTTCTGATCATTACTCTAGTAATTAATAATGTAGCAATATTTATACCTATGAAGGATAAATTTATTTATGGGAAAATAAAAATGGTTTTAATCTTCCAGAGAATAATTAAAAAACCATTTAAATATACAAAAGCAGATTTAGTTATTAAATTTAAAGCAAGTTAGAAGTAGACAAATATAATCCACAATTACTTACTAATCATATGGTAGAGAGGCTATTGGCAACAAGGGAGAGAGAATCGCATTAAAAAAATAGTTCGAAAATTTCCCTTAGGGGAAATTCGACGCCATTGCTGTAATTCAAGCCACGGTATACACACACGAATTTAAAACTATATAAACGTCAATACTTCATGCCAACGCAACGTTTAAAATAGCAAATTCTATATTAAATTCTTTAATTTAAAATCATTTATATTGCTGAAAATAAATATAAATTCTTCATAACTTAATTTCATAATGCTTTTAAGCTTGAAAACACATCACTGGTGCCAAATTCCAGCTAACAAAAAGGTTTCGAACTATTTTTTGGAGGGATTCTCTACCTCTCTATACTGTTAAAAATTTCGGCGCATGATTGCACCGGAATCCTGGAACTTTCTAGCTACCACCACTATTTGGAGCGTGAATGTACACTGTTAAAAAATTTTGTGCTTGGTTTCACCATGATATTAATTCCTAGTAGCTGCAACGGCTGTGTGGTGAAATGTTTCACCTTCTTGTCGGTGTTTGGTTGAACCATTTTTCTGGATTTGGAAACAAAAACCTGAGTAATGGATCAACCGAATACCAAAAATATGGTTTAACGTTTCACCACACAGCCGTTGCAGCTACTAGGAACCATATTTTTGGTGAAACAAAGTGCCTAATTTTTAACAGTGTACCAATTTTGTGGTGAAGCCATAGCTTTGATACACCGAAAAAGTGGTGAATTAACGCTCCAAATAGTGGTGGCTGCTATAAAGTTCCAGGATTCCGGTGCAATCTTGCGCCGAAATTTTTAACAGTGTAGTCGCCAATAGTCTTTCTATTAAATGAATAGTAATTCCGCTTCTTCTGTCTCTATAAAAAGCCCTAAGTAGTTTTCAGTTTAAATATAAACACCCCTGTACATTGTAAAACCACTATACACAGTAAAACCACTATACATAGTAAAACCACTATACACAGTAAAACCACTATACATAGTAAAACCACTATACACAGTAAAACCACTATACATAGTAAAACCACTATACGTAGTAAAACTACTATACATAGTAAAACCACTAGACAACTTAAACGCACTATACATTGTAAAACCACTATACATAGTAAAACCACTATACACAGTAAACCACTATACATAGTAAAACCACTATACATAGTAAAACTACTATACATAGTAAAACCACTAGACACTTAAACGCACTATACATTGTAAAACCACTATACATAGTAAAACCACTATACATAGTAAAACCACTATACATAGTAAAACCACTATACATAGTAAAACCACTAGACAATTTAAATCCACTATACATTGTAAAATCACTTACGTTCCTGTGAGCAGTTCAAACATGAGCACTCCCATAGACCAGTAGTCGGCCGAAATGTCGTGTCCTCGGTTCAAAATTATTTCTGGGGCAACGTACTCGGGTGTACCGCAAAACGTCCACGTTTTGCGACCATTCTGAAGCTTTTTGGCGAATCCGAAGTCAACCTACACATTTTGAATCGAAAGGAAATTAATATTTAAAAAATGGAATTCTTAGATATAAAGAATACACTTTGAAAGCGTGTAATATGGTAATGAGTCAATTATTTTTTGCGCAATTTCTCGTTGACATGGTCTAGTGTTTAAACAGATAATGGACTATGGTTTCGTGAAAGATACTTGGCTAAACAAAATTTAACTGTCATTGGACTTCTGGAATCTAAAATTTCGGACAGACTGTGAATTAAATTGTAAAATGATTTCTCTTTAACCCTTTAAGACCGGCTATCAGATGGCGCTGATTTAAGTTTATGAGACTAAATTGTAGAGTTTTATCGAAAAAATGCCTTAAACAGCATCAATGCCACAACTCCTTAGATACAAAGTCATTTTTTTATACAAATAACGAATGGTACAAGTCAGCTGCTTCGGTATCGATATTTTTGAAAATCTTGAACATTCTCTTTTTTACCCGCACGATTGTGATAGCTCGGTCTTAAAGGGTTATAACAAGATTTTTAAAAAAATTCTAGCTATAACAAACCATAATTCTACATTTTTAAAAGTGTCTTTTTCTCCACAGAACAAAATGTTAAAGTGACGACATATGTTCTAATTCAAAACCATATTTGCAAGTAATGCCGTTTCAATTACATCGGATGTCATAAAATAAAGCAATCGCAAACTATGACATAATATTTGCATCATAACAAAGACACTTTATTTCTAAAACCGATGCAATTTCAACGATCCCGACCAAGACCAAACCAAGGCCAGAGAAGCTTTCCCAAACATGAGCGTAGACGGAGTTTTTGACGTCACTGTTCCGAGTGCCGAAGATCGAGAAACTAGTTCGGACGCATTCGGAACCCTAAATATGTGGTCAGCCGTGAACGAGTGGTTCCGAACAGGTTTCGAGACAGGTTATCTTCATCTTCGGAACAACGTTACTCGGAACTATGACGTCAAAATTTCCGTCCCCGAGCGTGTTTGGGGAGAGCTTCTTTGGCCTTAGTAGTTGAGTAGGCCGTGCCAAGAGCCGATTTTATTAAGACCGCTTTTTGACGTCTTAAAAACTATTTTTTCTACTTGGGGTAGATTTCAATCACAGGATATTGTAATTTATAACGAAATCATATCTTACAAGTTTCACGTATCCTTGTGTGTCAAGGATCATGTTCTCAGGTTTCAAATCTCTGTAGATGATGTTTCGGGAGTGCAAGTAAGAGAAGGCTTCCACGACGCAAGCTGTGTAGAAGCGAGTGGTATTGTCGTCAAAATTACCTCTAAAATACAAATTTAATCGATTAACCCTCTACTGCATTTTTTAAATTACTACTCTAAAAAATATGTATTTCTATATTTGATGGCCATATATTACAGGAAAAATATTTTTTTAAATCTCTTTGCGTAGGAACTTAAGTATTTAAAATTTTAAAACATTGGCATTGCCTTAGACTTAGCAGTGAGGGCGAAGCATTAAATTTTAGGAAATTGTTTCCTTTCAACTGTATACAACATAAAATCGTTTTTTCTTCTTCAAATAGTTAATTTTATTCATTCGAAAACATCAATATAGCTTCCAATAGATAACAAATTGCTAAAGTTGCCGAAAATCAACAACATTTTAGTCATTAAAGTGGATAAAAGTGTATGCTGCCAAATGACACAGTATGCACTAGAAGGTTAAAAAAAACATTTTGAACGTGTAATATGCAAAAATAAAATAATAATTTGAAATGTAGAACTATGTTGTAAATTATGAGTATCATAATTGGTGGCCCAGACGCAAAACACCATGACTAGCACCATCTACATTTAAAGCATCAAATGAAGTGAAAAGAAACTGACCTGTCACGAAGAATTGTCCACAATTCTCCTCCTAAACAGCTTTCCATTAGCATATATAGATATTTCTTGTCTTTGAATGTACGATAAAGACTAGAAGAAAAAAAATGACAATTTCAATTTTAAATAAAACTTAAAAATACTTTAAAAACACACTGATCTTCTTTTGCATTTTAAATATAACATAGAAACGCATTAGTTCAACAATGTCAAATATTTTCTTTCGACAAAAAAGCAACTATTGTACGAGTTTATAGCTTTCTATAATGATAAGTAAAATATGAATCGGTTTGGCAAAAACAAAAACCTAAAAAGTCTCCTAGTAAATAACGCATAAAAGTACACGGTTTAAAAATACCAATTAAGAGGCAGTTAGACATGGAGGGCTTAGGTTTTACCTTAAATAGCCGGACCAGAGGACTTGATCAGAAATTGAATAAATCGAGCTTTAGAAGGGATGTAAGAAAACATTATTTTTACAATAGAGTTGTCAATGAGTGGAATGCTTTACCAGATTTTGTTGTGCATTCGAAGAGAGTAGATGATTTTAAGAAGAAACTTGACGGTCATTGGAAACTGGTAATGTATTAGATTTATTTTGGACTAACCTTCCTGGGCCTCTGGCCTGTTGTTGGTCGACAATTTTTGTATTTGTATAAAACTTAATGTTGGCAGCATAACAAAGTTTGGTTATGATCAAGTGAACTAGCTTGAACCTCCGCTGCTTTATTCATTTAAGTTAAAAGCTATTATTATTATTAAGTACCAGACAACGAAATACTCAAAATGGAAACGTCAAGATAGTTTGGCTACTGGTTTAGCCTTAAGAATACACTTGGAACTACCATCCACCTATAAAAATGATGTATGCTTACCCGAATCGTCCGAGAGGTCATTGAAGGCTTAAAAATGTACCAAGTAAATTTAAACTTTGTAAAGCAAAGTAACAATTTTTTTTGTAAATTAGTGAATTAAGTTTCAAGATTTTAATGCTTGAATTATTTTATATATCTTTGAGAATTGTAGAGAGGCTACAAACATTTGTCGATATGATTAAGTTTCCTACCATTATTACATTGTATCGTAACTTTGTTACTGATAGGGGGGTAATGTTGGGAATAGTAATTCATAAAAATTAATTATAGATGGCAACACATTTAATTTCTCCTACGGGATTTCAATAACAATATGTCCAGTGGTTCAGATATAGGAAAATATTATCATAATTACAGAAACATTATTTTGAATTTAAATTTTTACTTAATTAAAATTTATTTAATTATTGGGAAAATAGGAAGTTAAGGAAGTCTATTGGTAGTTAAAATGAACCAAACATAATGCATTGGAATTACTTGAAAAAACAAACAAACTTGACATAAAACTCCGTCAATAGAAATGAGAAACCTACTTGACAACGAATCCACAGTCGATTTCTTCCATTATATTTTTTTCCGACATGATATGCTGCTGCTGTCTGGTTTCCACTATCTGAGCCTTCTTCATTATCTTCAGAGCAAAGGCCTTCGTAGGGTCATTGGCAACTTGAACCTGAATTTAAAAATAAAAAGGAAATTTGCAAGCAAGTTAAAATATAGTGCATATTGAGCTTTTAACTTCAATTTAGGTTTGAATATTTATTATAACAAGAAGGGCTTGGTGAGATTTGGAAAGTTGAATCGTCATTCTGTATCAACGAGTTAGCCGAAGAGTTATATCACCAAACCTATTACATTATTTTCCTATTTAACTATTATTATTTGTAGCTTCATTTCAAAGAACTTTCAGTTGAGGAAAAAAATCCTATAATATTCACTGTTTTTAATTTAAAAAAAATTGGCGAAAATAAGTGAATATAAATGAATGTTTGACAAGCATTATGGAATAGTATTAGAATTGCATATGCGACTACGTCTTGCTTTTAAGTATTCAGTTTTTCACATTTTTGCAATTTTTTTAAATACAACTTTCATTAAGCAATCTAACTATGGGAGAAATAAACACTTTGCTCACCAATTCAACTCTGCCGAAACCTCCGACACCTAAAGTAGTGACTATTCTTAAATCAGACAATTTTAATTTCAAAATGTCATCATCAATGCTGAAACGAAATAAAGATAAATATTACACCGACATCATATAAGTATATTATTTGTCTAAAACTAAAAAAAGATAATAAGAATTTAAAGTTTACATAAAATACATACCTTACAACGTCCCCAGTTTAAAAGCATTAAAAATAATATAAGTTTATAGTAGTGTTTTTGTGTATTATTGAAACTATTGATAATAATAAAGTGATGTACATACCTTCGCTTAACTATTTGCATTTCATCATATTTTTTCTCTTTAATTTCATTGATATTGCTAATTAGTTGATTAAAAGAGCTAAAATATAAAAAAAAAAGGTTGATAATGTTATTATATCAAGCTATTGTTCGTTTCATAAAAAAGATTTTATTGAAGAAAAAACTAAAATAAAGTATTCAAAATTCTCCTTAGGTTTTAATAAAATAGTTCTGAAAGAAACACATGTAAAAAATATATTTATGTACTAGCAAATTTATACCCGTTCTTCGCACGGAATAAAAGTATCTCAAATAGATTCCAAATATGTGTACCATATAACCGGTTATAGGATCATAAACTTATTATTGTTTCCGCTCGTTATAAATTATAAAATCCAGTTTCATTGCCTTAAAATTCCAAAATGAAAAATACGCTGTAAAATGCACTCATAAATGCCATCACAATTCCCTCATAAATATATATAACCTTTTAGCTCATTTGGCGCGTTTTGGGAAATAATTTGGCGAGAAAATAGATATAGCTACCCACACCCATTATACAGCTCAAACACAATGACCTTCGAACAACCGACCAGCTTATAAATTATTCATAAAAGAAATTGCCTATTTGGCGAATTTTAGTTAATAATTTGGCGAGTTTGGCAACGTATTTGGCGAAAATATAAAGACATAAAACACTAATAGCTCCAGTGCGATGGCTTTTATTAACCATCATAGATTTAACTTCTTTAAATATTGAAATGTGAAGTCATACAATGAATTTGAACGTCAGATAATCTAAAAAAATAAATATTTATAATTTTAAACATAATTACAAGTATAAATCCCAAATTTTTACACAAATATTATTATTAGTGAAACTTACTCTCGGTCAATGACGAGACACATGACTCCATCAGGATCATCGGCTACGATATTGGCCGTGCGAACATCCTCACTGTGGGGAAAAAACATAACATTACTTAAATAAATATCTCATAATACACTGCTCAAAACAATTAAAGGATATTGCGGTTTTAGGTGGATCTTGTGACTGGGAAACTTTTTAGCTCTGATTGATACATGGTCGACCGACGTAGTATAGGTTATATGAGAATAAATTACACATGTTTGGCAGAAAAAAAATGCATTTTATTGCGTATTTGTGTACAAAAGGAAAAAAACGCAATTTGTGCATATGAGAAAAAATAATAAGAAAAGGTGTGTTTTTTTCAAAGGAAATCATTTTCAGTAGGGGGTATGATTTACACGGACGGCCAGCAACGTTGAACACCTTTGAGGCATGGAGGAAATGAGGCTATTAATCACGAGTTGGGGTATTCTGTCCCACTCTTCCAGAAGAGCTCTGTCCAGTTCTTGGAGAGTTTGTGGGGGTGGTTGGCGGCCAGCAACTCGTCTTCCTAGAGCGTCCCAAACGTGCTCTATTGGATTCATGTCTGGAGAACACGCTGGCCATTCCATTCGTACGATTCCTTCATCGAAAAGGGAATCCTCCAACAGGTTAGCACGATGTGGCCTGAAGTTATCGTCCATTAAAATGAAGTCATCTAAGATTGCTGCAGCGTAAGGTACTACAATAGGTCTGAGGATCTCATCCCTATATCGGCGACCAGTCAGAGCTCCATTTCGAATGATGTAGAGGTCTGTGCGCCCGTTAATGGAGATGCCACCATACACCAACCCTCCCCCACCACCAAATCTGACACTTTCGTGCACAAACGCAGGATTATTCCTACTTCCACGGTCCCTCCTGATGAAAATATTATCTATTCTATAATAAATATTATCTATTATCAGGATGAACAGAAAAAAGGGACTCGTCAGAAAAAAGAGCATTACTCCATTCATTTCTCCTTCAGTTCACATGCTCTGTTGCCCACTCCCTGCGGTCGCGACGATGCCTTGTTGTTAGTCTAACACATACCATCGGTCGGCGAGCATACAGACCTACACCATGGATCCGGTTTCGGACAGTCTGAGTTGAAACCGTGGTGCCAGTAGCCGAGCGAAGGTGTTGTTGGAGAAGAGTAGCGTTCATATTTCGGTGTCTCCGAGCCGTTAACACTAAATAACGATCTTCATTTGGCGTTGTTGCCCGTCTACGACCTTGCCCTGGTCTTCGGCCTGCACTTCCAGTCTCCAAAAAACGGTTCCAGATCCTGGAAATCACACTTTGTGACACCCCAATGGCTTGCGCTACTTCGGCTAGAATTTGGCCCTCTTCTAACCTACCAACAACTCTCCAAGCTTCTGAATCGGTTAAATGACTTCGCAGAGACATCGTACTCATCGAAACAAAGCAGTCACTGAATGCCGATCATGTTTGTCTTCATTGTCTTCTATTCAGTTGAAAGTCAAATTTCATTCGCTGCCGTTGAAGGGACGTTTATGACGTCGAACCACGGCCTACTCAACTACTAAGGCCGAAGAAGCTTTCCCAAACAAGCTCGGGGACGGAAATTTTGACGTCATAGTTCCGAGTGACGTTGTTCCGAAGATGAAGACAACCTGTCTCAAAACCTGTTCGGAACCACTCGTTCACGGCTGACCACAATTGTAGGGTTCCGAATGCGTCCGAACTAGTTTTTCGATCTTCGGCACTGGGAACAGTGACGTCAAAATTTCCGTCTACGCTCATGTTTGGGAGAGCTTCTCTGGCCTTGTTATTGATGTTGGCCGTGGTCGAACTCAAAATTAGCACACTCCAGAGTTTGAAAATCAGAAAAATTTGCGTTTGTGATTCACTTCTTCCATTTTCGGCAAAAAATTTTTTTTCGCTTATATCTTTATTTTATATAAAACTTACAATATCCTTTAATTGCTTTGAGCAGTGTAATACTCAAATGTGATAATTTTTCTAAATATTATATTGCCAGCAAAATACATCACTCCATCTCTCTCTCTAGATCTTCCTCTCTCCAGCTCTCTCTATTTCTCTCTCCATCTCTATTATATCTGTTAGTTTCAGCAAAATCGGGTCAAGTTCTTTTCATAATTTATGCAAATTTTGCTTCTTTTTGCACAATTTGTAATATAATTTCTATTAAATTGCTTATATACAAATTAAATATCAATTATTTGGAAATAAGTAAATTAAAAAAAATACTTTTGTTGCACAGTACATTAAGAAATATTTTTTAGTATACGCAGAAAAATTAAGGCCCATTACAAAATAATAAAATTACATTTCATTAAAAAAATTCAGGTACTATAAGTACTCTACATTTCGGTATTATAAGTTAAATACTTAAAGGGTTGTATAGTTAACATTTTAAAGAGTGGTAGCTTAAAACCAATCAAAACAAGTTTTGTAAAATTGGTAAGACCAATTTGTTAAGTTTAATGGCAGGTGAATAGATATATTTCTAGTATTGTCACATTAAAAAAAAAAAGTCTTCATGAAAAAATAAATATGAGAAGCTTACGTCAAAATACAAAGTAAAGTAAAATCTTAATTAAATAAATTTTTTAACAAAATCAAAGTGCAGTCTGATAAGTTCAAATCATCACTTTTCATTCATCATCATACGAATTTAAGTTAACATACTTTTTTGAAAATATATTTTAACAAGTATTTGCGATTTAAGTTTGACCATTTAAGTTAACATGTTTTTAATAAGAGAATACGATATAAATAACTATTCCCATCTAAGTTAAAATATTTACCCTATCAGAGCTTTCTCTCCGAAAAAGTCTCCTCTCTGCAAGCATCGGATGAACTTATCTTCAGAGGCATTAGGGTCTGTTCGCATCGTCACTTTTACCTAAGAAAATACATATAATACTTACATAAACTAGCTTAAAATGAAATTTTGCTTAAGATGAAATTTCCCTTGAGAAGATATTTCACTGAAGTTGAAATTTCGGTTAACGCAATAAATATGCATAAAATTTCCCGCTTAGCATGCAATAAAAAATCTGTAGTTTTTCTCTTTATAAAATGTGGTTTTTGTTTAAATTTTTTTAGTACTATAATCGATAATGCACATTTGAAAAATAAGAACTTGTTGTTCCTTTATCCTAACTTGCTTTTTTATGTATGTTTTTCAATTATTGTTCCACTAGAGTACCATAATAAAAATGATCTTGTATTAGTATTGATAAATGCTTATTTTTCAAATATTTTAAGCATTCATAAATTAATACATGATACTTTTCGTGATGAATTTTTAAGCATATTACAGAACTATAATTCATTAGTACAACCCTTGTTTCAAAAAAAAATCTTTGGTAACATTTTTTCATACTCATTAAAAAAAAGTAGAATAATACGCTTCAACAAGTTTTTTAAAAAATTGTAGAATAAAACTTACTTTTCCTTTGCTGATAATGAAGAATGTATCGCCTCTTGCACCTTGTCTAATAATGTAATCTCCTTCATTGTAGGATGTCTGTAATTAAAAAGAAAAAATTAACATTAACCCAATATTGCATAATGTTCTTTTTTTTGCAAATAAAATGCTGAAAAATATAAATACAGTTATCAAAAGTTTGAGAATAGCTATGATACAATGGCCAGTCTATCTCGATTTGGCGATTTGAGTTACATTGCCAAGCAACGAAAATGCCCAAATGTGGTAAACATTCTACTTCATATTTCATACAAGTCTATAGGTGTAGCAATCCCACGTTAAATTTTCAATCTCGCCAAAAGTCGTTAATGAACAGAACGGCTATTATATTATAGCTGTACCAAAATTTGGTAAAGACTCTTTAATTAGAATAACATTCATATTAACAGCCAAATCTTTTGGATAAAATAATTTTTATTAAATAACTGGAAGATGTAAGCTAATAAAATAAAAAATTTATAAAAGAGTAAAAACTTATGTTAAATCTACCTCTTCCAAAACATCAGCAATTTTGATGAGAGCTTCTTCGTTCAGATTTCGGAATGTTGGAACGCTAAAAATTAAAAATCTTGTAATAGTATTTATGCGAATATATTCGAATTTGTATAATTAAAGAATAAATTGATGAAAGAAAACAATTTTGCTTGTGATTTTAGAATGAAAAAGTTAATTATGTTGAGAATAAGTTTAAAAAGTTTTTATTGAATGTTAAGATATTACTTTTTCACATCATGTAGTCTTTTTTTTAATTTACTGAGAATCATTTGTACTTTTAAAGTCGATTTTGGCTATCAGAAATAATGTTAACAATTCCAGCTTGTAAATTTGTACCAAATTCTACATTTGCAATAAACTGCATTGAAAAAAAACAAATAAAAATTAAATCTACAAGCTACATTACGGAAGTGTTAAATACAACCTACATGTCAGTTAATATTAAATTGATGGAAGTAAATTGCTAATAAAATAAATAAAAAAAAGTTACCTTTTTAAGAAGTCGGTATATTCAGCTTGTCTAACCATCCCAGTTCTCATCATAATAGTCTGGAAACATTGTCTTTCTATTGCCCATAACTTACAATCACTGACAGCTGCGAATAAAAAATATATATTTCTTAGAAACATTTTATGACACGAATATCCATTGATTAATGGTATAGGTCTTTCATGGGTTTCAGGGCTGGATTTCTAAATAGGCTAAGTAGGCTGTAGCCTAGAGCGGCGAATTTTTGGGGGCTGCAAATTTTACGACCAATTAAAGCGGCATTCGGCATAAAAAATTAATATAAAGATACGAATATTTTTAAGAAAGAAAACAAATAATTTACATTAATGCGTAAACCGTAAACGTATATATAGTACTAATATTTCGTAGCAAACATGGTCGCTGCGTTGGCAATTGCACCCCCTCCTCCGAGTTTTCGAAGTTGAAAGAAAAATAGTAGAACAATTAAAAAAATTCGCTTATTTCGCTTTCGAGTTAGTGTGTAAAGGTACAAAGATGATTCTAATATGTGTATCTATTTTAAACAGCACATGCCACCCTATTTTGAAGCTAATCAGCTACCTTTCCCCAAAGAGGGAGGATATTGTGACAGGGGCGGCAAATCAATCGTAGCCTATAGTCGGCAAATCTTTAAATCCGGCCCTGATGGGTTTTGCATTTTTAGTGGACTAATCAGCTAACTGCACTCAGAAAAAACTTGTGTTGACTTTCAATTCAAAAATTTGTGTTTTCCCAGTTGTGATGAAACAATACAAAATTGTATTGCGACCAAATAATAGCACATGGTTAGCACAAAATTTGTGTTAAAAGCGCATCACGCATGTATTCTTCCGAAATGTAGTTCAGCATTCTTCTTATATGTTTCGGCTAAATAGCTATACTAAACCTTTAAAAATATATATTACTTTACCTTAAAATAAATGTTATATTTTTGTTATACATATTTAAGAAAACAATATAGTTTACAGTTTTTCGTCAATCGCGCATAGATATAGGATATAGATAATAATCGTCTCCTTTCGCGATCGTCAGTTGTGTTGGAACAAAACAAATTTGTGTTCGTATGTCATAAACAGAATTCTTGTATTGAAACAACACAATATTGTAATGTTGCCACTTTTACACAATACTAATGTTCCACTTGTACTGTTTGAACATAAGTCTTTTGTATGTGTGTGTGGGACCTCTTACCTTTGACAGTGGCCGTCCTCGTGCAGTTATAGAGGATGGCGAGTTCTCCGAATACTTTGCCGGGCCCCATGTGGGAGAGGAACTTGCCTTCTTTCGACACTTCCACCTTGCCCTCTGAAAGGATAAAAAAATTCATAACATAAATTCATTGAATTTATAAACAATGTAGTTATTTTCTTTTTAGATCTCTGATCTGGATTTCGATTACCTGAACAGGCGTCCGTAGATTTCCATATCGTGGGCACAAATATCGCCAAATTGAACATTTGGCGACAAAAAACAGCATACACAGTTAAAGGTTAGCATTGAAAATATTCTGTTTGGAGGCGGTTGCACATTTTTGACGACTTTATCGCTAGCGGTCGCGAAATGGAAAAGTTCCCAGACATCTTAGATGAGGAGGCAATGTTGAAACTGCACTTTATATAAATCATTTGGTATAATTTTAGTCCATAAGAGTTATATGTAAGCATTTCCACCTACACCTTTATGACGTTATTTGGAACAGCTAGCGTATTATGGCCGGAATGCTATTTGGGGACTGGCGTTCGTGAAAAAGTAAACACCGGGTTGCTATAGCAACAAGATTGATGCTAACATCTATTGAGTTGAACTGGAATGTTTACCAATTTAAGTACGTTTTTGCTACTTGGCTATAAAAGGAAAGTCGCCAAATCGAGACCGGCCGTAATACGCTAGCAATACCCGTTATTTAACTGCTCTTAATGTAGAAACATTACAAATAGTTTAAAGTGTATTTTTTCATTATTAAATAAAGATGGACGCTAACCTTAAAATGGACAAACAGTTCCCCAGTTGAAAGTACACAAAATAATAAACACAAACAAGTCTTTATTATTTAAAATATAACTTAATATAAGTAAGATAAAACTAAGTTAAATCCAGTTTTGTTTTTCGAAAGACAAATGTTTCACTATAATGCCATGAACGTGTACAAAAAAAAGTAATGATACATCTAGACTCAATTATTAGGAGAAGTTGTAGTTGGTTTTAAATGAATATTAAAAAATAATAATATTTAAGTTAATAAGCTTTTACGATCTACAACACATATAACGTGAAACATATCACGGTAATGTGTGTAAGGTTACTCATAAAAAGAGTAAGTTTTCAACACAAAAAAGGAGTAAGCTTTTATCCGAAAAAGGAAGTAAGCTTTCACCACAATATATTGTAGCTACTATTGTTCAACCCCGTAAAACGAAGGGTGTAAGCATACCTCCATAAAACTTGTGGCAGCATTGCTGAATTATTTTTATATTGGAAACATTAATGTTATTGCTGGGGAACATGATTTCGCATACAAGTGTGCAACTTCTATAGCAATATTCTGTGGGTTTTTTTTTTGTAGTTTTACACCACATACCAAGTTTTTTCACCGTGGGAGCCAATCTTGTAATCTTCTTATTACACAATGTCACTTTACTCTCTACTTGACGCCACTCCGGGTCGAACTCGCACATGTTTGCATAATCGTTTTCGTTAAATAACTTTAATGGCAATTAATAACATTTATCATTGCTCTGGGAGTCGGTGGATGGTTATACAACATTTTGTGAATCCACCACAAATCCTCAATTAATTTGTCACCTAGTTTACTCCAGAATTTGTGTAACGGTACACGTATTAGTCATCATGTTAAATTTTAACGCAACTTTTTTACAGTGTGGAGCGGCATCCTATAATATAGGTTATTTAAGTTAAAGTTTGCCCGAGCTTACTGGGTCCATGAGGCGATCCGCATCGCCTCTTCAGTAGGAATTAGGCCTACTGTGTTAATACCAGCGAATGTCTAAGCCGAGTATCTAGTTCAACGATGAAGCATTTACACTGCAAAAAAATCTGTCCCTTTTACAGAAATATCTCCCGGTTTAAAACCGTTTCGGTTTATTTACAGTCTTTAAAAGTTTTATTAAACTCATTTACAGTTTAAACTAGTTTCTTCCATTATTCTCCCAATAACGTAGCCTTGGGGACGTGTTAAACGTCAACAAGATTGCTTCTTTTGGCTTCAATCTCTCAAGAGATTCAGTGGCCGAGTTGGTGCAACGCTTCACCTGTAACTTAAAGATTACGGGTTCGAAAGCTTTTAATGAAACAGCATTTCTCAATTTCAAAAAGTAGGAATATATAACTTGACAAAAAAGCACTTCTGGGGTTCACCGTATTTACAACACAAAGTTTTCCTATTTTTTACATTTTTCCTGTCAAATCATCAGCCAGCATAAAACCGCAAATTTGACGGGGTTTTTTTGTAACCTTCTAAGGAATAAAACCGTCCAACGTATAAAACCGTCACATGAATGTCAAGTTTTCCAGCAAGTAGCAACAGATGACTTTTTATTAAAATTATAATTTTTAAAATGTTACTAAAGTATGTGACTAAAAGTATGTATAACTAAGTACGAGGGCTGTTTTTTTCAACCTCCGAGGGGCTGTAACAAAAAGACGTGTCAAAATACAAAAAAGATTTTTTTACCATAAGTAATGTACAATACTGCTTATTTCTCCACATAATCACTTTGACGATTAAAGCATTTGTCATATCTGTAAACAAGCTTTGAAATACCCTCTTCATAAAATGTAGCCGCCAAGTAAGAATTGGGAGCTGTTATTCGTTTCTCGCAGGCAGAAGGGGACAGTGCAACAGAAATTCATCGAAGAATGAATAGAGTGTATGGAGACACCTTTATGGGTGATGGCGTTGTTCGTGAATGCTGTTGAAAATTTAAAGGCGGCAGAACTGATGTTCATGAAGAAGGGGACCAAGGAAGCAAGTCTGTCGCTACAGACGGCATTGTTCAGCGAGTTGACCAAGTATTTAGGGAAACTCGAAGGTTTACCATAAGTGAATTATCGATTAGCATAGTGGCTTGGATTTTAGCGCTTCCAAATTGAAGTGGAGCTCAAAGAAACAGTCACAACTTCCTTCAAATCATTGGCAGCTACATTTTATGAAGAGGGTATTTCAAAGCTTGTTTACAGATATGACAAATGCTTTAATCGTCAAGGTGATTATGTAGAGAAATAAGCAGTATTGTACATTACTTTTGGTAAAAAAATCTTTTTTGTAGTTTGACCCTTTTTTTTGCTACAGCCCATCGGAGGTTGAAAAAAAACAGCCCTCGTAGATTAAGTATGGAAGAGTCAGCTATGGAAATAAATTTTTATAAAATTTAAAGAAATTAAATTTTCAGTTAAAATTTTAACCTCAAGTAAACAATTTTCCACTTCTGCCAGTAGTTCAAAAGGTTAAGTATATCATGGGTGTATACTGGTACCTTCCATGACGTAGACAACGGATCCATAGTCGCCCTCCTTGATGATGAGGCTGTCTTTTGCATACTCGACCGGGCACATGCAGTCGGTGATCTCCTTGATCTGGATCGTCTCCAAGTTTTTCATGAAATCGTTGTCCAGGATCGCATGCTGGATCAGCTCCCGGGATCTATATGAAGAAAAACGAAACTTAAGAACATTGTATTCAGAAAATACACTGTAAAAAAACACTGTTTTTTACAGTTTAAAACAGTAATTTTTTTTTACAGGAAAACTGTAATTTTAACAGGAAAAAACTGTTAAATTAGCAGGGAAAAACTGGTAATTTAATAATTTTCCTCCATTATTTTAACAGTTTATCCCTGCTAAAATAGAATACCCAATACTAGCCCTTGCGACCGAGTAATTACTTTGTCACAGACGGTTCAGTACTGGGCTCAAATGCAAGAGGTTCCTGGAAGAGGTATGCATCGGGCCCGGTTTTGATTCAGGAACCTCTTGCGTGCGAGCCCAATACTAAACCGTCTGCGACAAAGTATAGTTACTTGGTCGCGAGGGCTAGTATTGGGTATTTGTGCTGAACGATGATCTCAATCACGTGACTCTTTGCACGTCTTCAAATTCCCGAAGGGCAGGTGCATTTGATGGGTTGTGAGTGTGACGTCATGTTAACGAAGATAAAAACAGTTATAAACTGTTTTTCTAACGAACAGTTTTTAACTGTAAAAAATATGGTATTTAACTGTAAAACCAACAGTTTTTTTTACAGTGTATCTTCAACTTTGCACAAGAAACATGAGAGTATTCACGAAGGAAACAACGTATATTATTAGCGCAAATAGTTTATTTGGTACAAATTGCACATGTTTCTGCGAGTCTGAAGCTTGCCTTCTTCAGAAATATACCAACAACATGCGCAATTTTTGTTTCCTTCGTGAATACTCTTATAAGAACATTGATTTGGTTTAGAGTTATTCAGTATGAAGGCTCTTAGCTACAACAAGTCAAATGAGAAGATTCATGATGTAAACAACGTAGATTATTGGCGCAACTGAGTTTACAACTACAAATTTACATGTTTCGGTGGGAACTCAAGAGGCCCATCTTCATCAGCGCAAACTGTATATCTGAAGAGTTGTTCAAGATAATTTCTGAATACAATGTCACATTCTTTAAATTTTGCTCAAGGTAAGGGTAAGATTTTTTTAGGCTATCGTAAACAAGAAAAGGGGTCGAAAATCCAAAATGCGGATTTTGTGTTTTCTACAACTTTTTGGAAGGTGCACGATTCTAAAACAGTATTTTTTAAGCATTGGTCTGTCTGAAGCCACTCTACGGCGTGAACTAAAAGATATATGTCCTACACTCTTAAAACAAACGAGCGGTTTTAACTCAGTCTGAGTTAATTTCCACTCCTTTCCGTGCCGAAAATGCACTTCCCCTATAGGAGTGGATTTCACTCTTTTTGCGGAGTGGGTAAAAGAAATAAAAGAAAACAATCTACGTCCTACACTCTTAAAACGAGCGGTTTTAACTCAGTCTGAGTTAATTTCCACTCCTTTCCGGTGCCGAAAGTGCACTTCCCCTATAGGAGTGGATTTCACTCTTTTGTTTTAAGAGTGTACAGATACTAGAAACTCGTGTACCAAATTTGAAGTCCATAGCTCTTTTAACTCGAGCTGTAGAGTGGTTTCAGACAGGCAGACGGACCAATGTTCAAAAAACGCTTATTTTTAGTATCAGCACTCACCAAAACATATAAAAAACAAAAAATCACCATTTCGGATTTTCGACCCCCATCTCATTACTTTCATTACCTTATATTTCATATCAGGTAATTGGAAGTAAAAAGAGTGAATTTATTTATCATAAACGAACTGGTTGCTTAAACGCAGAATTCAATAAAAACAAGGATGATTTCACATTTTTCTCAAGTATATACTTTCTTTTAGCAATTATAAGCTAAGTATCTATTTTTTTAACCCAAAAACAACATTTTGTAACCATCACCTTCAGAGTCGCCAGAAATAAAAATTTGGCGACAGAATTTTTTAAGATGTGACACAATTTTGTAGCTAAACCGAGATAAAAATGCAGACTTTCTGAAAGAAACGCTCAACTTTTAGCAGATTCTGCGTTGTTTTCAGCTATTACAACAAAGCCAGCCAACGTATTTTTAAAGTGAAAAGTTGACAGGTTTAAGTTTCCCCCAGTGTCACATTAGGAAAACGGAGAAATTGTCTAAAAATAAATGTATGCAATCTAATTACAAATCACTTTTGTTTACTGGCTGTAAGAAACAAGTTGCACCATATAATTGCGTGAAAATGCGTTTTTCCTTGTGTATTCTTCTTATTTTTTTTATATTCCGATTTAAAGTTTTAATATTGATATTCATTTATATTTTATTTGTTTTTTTAAATATTTTTTACTTATTCTTTATGTAAAAATAAATGAAATGTAAAACTAAATGCTGGGAATGATTGATAGAAGCAAGATCTACTTCAACACAGAAGAGTTTTATATAAAATTGCATATGAATAAAAATCAAGATAAAAACTTAAGCAATTCACAAGAATGGAGTTGTGTAAGCAATTCACAAAATGGAGTTGTGTAACAGTTATTTTAATTTTCAGCCATATTATTGTTATTCTAAGCGAACTAAATTGAGTAAATGGTTACCTTAAAATCAATGGTTTTCTTTAACTTATGAAGGGAGTGGCGCGGAATTGTGTGTACTTAGTTAATTGAGAAAGTGTGTCAACAATATAATGCAGACCTTTATATTAAAGTATGCTGTAAAAGAAGGTCTATATCACTGAATAGTACATGAAAAGCTTCTGTATATGGTAGGCTATTGTGAATCGGTTCGATTTCTTTATCTTAAAGCATCAATGGTATTTAATCCTCCTTCTTGCTCGGTAGATATATTTAGGCTACGGATATGTTGAGTTTGTTGGATACGGAGTTGGAGTACGGATATGACAAGTTATGTTTGTAGAGCAAAATTACCACATATATATAGTTAGACACACATTTAAGGCTTTGTTTCATATGACCACACTGTTAAAAATTTGGCCCTTAGTTTCACCAAAAATATGGATATGGACAAAAAGTTTCCTAGTAGATGCAACGGCTGTGCAGGGAAATGTTTCATACTATTTTGGGTATTCGGTTAAACCATTACTAAGGTTTTTGTTTCCGAAACTGGAAGAATGGTTTAACCGAATAACGAAAATAGTGTGAAACATTTCCCTGCACAGCCATTGCAGTCCACGCTGACACGGACAGCTTCCATGACGGCTTATTGGTAGATATTATTTTTTACCAACTAACCAATCATTTGTCGTGAAAGATGTCCGTGTCTACACGGACATGGGTTTGGAACAGATATTTTACTAAGTATTAAGTATTGTATAGTTGAAGTTTCGCCTTTAAAAGAAGACACATTAACATATTAACGACGACTTTGAGAGTAACATTAACACCTTCATATCAGAATAAAAACGTTAGCTTTAAGGGGGAAAATGGGCACGCTGGACCGCTGGTCTCCGAACTCAAGTGCCTCAGTGTTAATCCAATGGCGAAAAAGCTATTTTCTCTGCCACATTTCACCGGCTGTATTGAATATTTTTACAGACGTTTTTTTTTAATGAAAAATGTAGATAACTTACAGGTCTCTATCTTCCTACTTTTTGAAATTGCTTCGAATATTCTGTGTGAAATTATTTATTGAGAATTAAAAAAAATATTCATATTCGAACCAATTTCAAAAAGTGGGAAGGCCGGGACCTGTAAGTCAGCTACATTTATCACACAAAAAAATCCGCTTGTAAAAATATTCAATACAGCCGGAGAAATGTGGCAGAGAAAGTATTTTTTTTTCTCCATAGGATTAACGCTGATGCACTTTACTTTGGAGACCCCCGGTCCATCGCGCCCATCCCCCCTTAAGTTTTTTTTTAATTCGTTCTTCGGGTAACTTAATTTGTCCTACATACATTTTTCAGAACTATGGCTTTCATTTCTCTTATAATTTGTTTGCTTACATAAACTTAAGCAGAGAGTTCTTTTTCGCTTGGCAAATTTTCTTACATTTCGTCATTAATGGGTTGACAATAATAAACGAGAAAATGAATGGAACCCCAAAAAATTTAGTTGAAGTTGACATAAATTATATAACACTTGATGTCTACTAGAATGTTATTTAAATATTAGTTAATTAAATTAAATTATTAAAATCTGTCTTAAGTCCCGATTGGTGAATCACTTTGTGAGAACAGAGCACCAATCAAAGCGCCGATCGAAGGAAAACTAGGTATAAAAGCTGGAACAAATTACGTCATGTAAAACAAGCCAATTCTTAGCTGAGACGAACTTTTTAAATGTGATTATTTTTTTGTTCTAAGTTTAAACTCAAACAGATAGGATAAAAATCAGCAATTGACCCTAATGATTCAGGCTGTCAGCTCTAAGCAAGTCAATTCACCTGGGCTGTTATAAAACAATTTTGTCTAACTTTCCGACAAGGAACAAATACTCCCTTTGTCTTCATATTGGACATGATCCTAAAAGTTTGATGTTCTTTTTTTCTGAAAGAAAGTTTAACCTAGGCATCAAATAAGATGACGAAAGTTAAAGAAATAATTTGAAATATGATTTTCTTGAACAGTTTTTCTAATTAATGGGGAAGGATGTTCTTTTAAAAGGATGTCAATGAGCTTGTTCTAAATTGTTTTAATTGGTAGGTGTATCTGAGACTAGAATTTCTAGAACATCAGTTTGGTTCGCATTTTAACTATACTTATAATAAATAATTTTTGCTTCGCTATTTTATATCTTATTGTTGAAAAAGTTATTATTAGTTGGGTATTAAATGGGTGGATGAACCAACTACCACACTAGTTCACCAATATCTTAACCAAAGTTATAAACCTTAGAGTTATGAACTAAAACAAAACATTTGTGGTGTGAATCTTTGACCAAAACGTATTATGTTTAACAGAATTAACAAACTTAACTTATAAAAACCTAAATATTCTCAGCTGAAATACACTGCTCAAAAGAATTAGGGGAATGCATGTTTTAAACCCTTTATCCCCAATGGTTCCATTAGGAATCCTCAGCTTGCGATTTTTTTCTCACTAAGCTAAGCTCACACTTATTTATCGTTAGATGGAAGAATCATGTATTTTGAAGAATTAAATAATGTTTGTTTTAATTAAATGAAAATGTGAAAAACATGGTAAAATAAAATTCACTCCCAAAAAATGTTTAAGAAATAAATTCACCCTAAATTCTTCACTCTTGCATTCTTAGATGTTAAAAAATTTATTTTAACTTTTTTTAACAAATAAAGTTTTGAAAAAATTGTTATAACTTATTCAAAAGTTATGACTCCAATTTTTTTCCCTTTAATTTTAGTTTAAAAAATTAAGATCCCCCCCCCCCCTGTTTTTACCATTTCATTCTGGATGCATAACGAATCTATTTCACAAATTTTAGATTTTTAGAATAAAAAATAAAACGTTGAAACTGAAAGGGTTGACAAAAATACGCAAAGTGCTCCCCCTAATTGTTTTGAGCAGTGTATATCATAGCCAAAGCAAAACGTTTAAATAATAAAAGCAATTTTGGAATGATCTTTACGATGTTAAGCGAAATAAAAAAAAATATTCATGTTTGCAATAGAAATAAATTCAACAGAACTTTTCGAAAACGACAAAACGAACCGTAACAAAACTATGTTGTTCTAAAAAAAGAACAAAAGTACATCATCCCGAGAGGAAAAGCCGACTCTTTACGTCATTAGCACTTGTTTGAAGTTCTTTCATGGAACTTTTAAGACAGAAGTTTTTTTTTTCTTGTGATAGTTCGAAGAAGTCATGGTGTAAAAATAACCGCTTTCGGTGGTGTTAGGGGATCAATGGTTTATTCTACAATAGCAAGATCATCATTGTTTTTTAGATTTTTTAAAATTAATTTTTCAGGTTTAGGAGGTTTGTTATTATTGTTAATTCTTAAAATTATCAATTAAATCAAAGCAATTTATGCCCTTCTTAATACTACAAAGAGAATTTCACAGACTGTGGACAGGTGTACGACGCCATTAGAACCATTTTTTAATGTATAGATACGAAATCACCTACATTATGTATGCATATTTGCTTTAGAAAATAACGAATTTGTGTTATATATTTAATTTGTTCATATTTAAGTAACTTTGCTGACCTTTTTTTCACGATAAAAATTAATTTCGCTGCGGTATTAAAATAATAAAAATAATAATAAATCGTTATAAATGACAAAAAAAAAACATTAAAAAATTGAATTTTACATATTCTACAAAAAAATCTGATATTGGCAGAATAAAATAATATATTTTATACTAATGGATGAAATAATGACTTCCATTATTTTAAGACACATTTACAATATATTATTTGGAACTGCTGCATTCAAATTGTTACAACTAAAAATTAATTGTAAAGATTTTGTATTTAATTGTTTAAATTTTGCCTTTCTTAACAATTTCATATTTCTCGATATTTTAGCCTACAATTCGAACTAAAGTGATGGGGAATTTTGTAAATTAATACATGAATACAATCTGGAAAACGAAAAATTTGCAGATGGATAAAAAAAACATTTTTAAAACTAGCTTAAAATTCGTTTTAAACTCGTAAATATCTTTTTAAATGACCCTTTATGGATATTTCAATGAAAAACTAAAAAAAATTACATAGATCGAGCCATAAATATATAGTCCGGGAGCCGAGTTAAGAATAAAAAAATTATTTTTCAAACTATTAAAATAAAACCATACATAAATACAACAAATAGAATATTTTAAGTTGAGAGTTCAAGTAGAACATCTCATACTAAAAAAAAATTACGTATGTTCTGGTGCTTAAGGGTGAATAGGCACCCTGGACCGCGGGTCTCCAAAGCAAAGTGCATCAGTGTTAATCCAATGGAGAAAAAATTATTTTCTCTGCCACATTTCTCCGGCTGAATATATGAACTTGCTGAATATATGAACGGCTTGAATATTTTTACTAACGGATTTTTTATGTAATAAATGTAGCTGACTTACAGGTTCTGACAATCCCACTTTTTGAAATTGGTTCGAATATTTTTTTTTAAAATTTTCAATAAATAATTTTACAAAAAGTATTCTTAGCAATTTTAAAAAGTGGGAATATAGAGACCTGTTAAGTTATCTACATTTATTATTAAAAAAAAACGTTTGTAAAAATAAAATATTCAATACAGCCGGAGAAATGTGGCAGAGAAAATAATTTTTTTCCCCACTGGATTAATATTGAGGCACTTGAGTTTGGAGACCCGCGGTCCAGCGCGCCTATTCCCTCTGAAGGAAAGGGATTTGGCCAAAGTGTAAACTTGTTCTCACTGCCTAAGAATTAAATTTAGATTTCCAACTTTAATAAACATAGTTCCAAGTTTTATAAATATTAGTAGTAATACTTCTGTAGCAAATGATATTTAACGAATTTCCAGTACGTTACATAATAAAAGTTGATGAAATAATAATATTGATAAACTTTCAAAATGTAAATGTCTTGTTGGTAAAACAGTTTGTAGTAGTCTCTATCTTTTATATTGGTTTTTATTTTGTTTATGTGCCTAAGATAAGGTTTATATATTTATATCGCTAAATAATAAATCCATAAATCTCATCGTTTAAAAAAGATGAACAGATCTGCCAAATGGTGATCTAGTGCGACGTTAATTCAACCAACCAAGCTGCCAACTCTCTGGATTTTACTCGCTAATAACAATTTCGAGCGCTAAGAGAAAGTTTAATGTTCCCCGTTTTAAAAATCCGGAAATTAATATTTATGACCCAAAAATTAACCTCTTCCTTCTCGCTCACTTGAAAATGAAGCGGTGAGGTTGTTGGCTTTTACAGGAATTTTTAAAAAAAAAATTTAAGCTAAAAATAAATGAAAAATTAAAAATATATAGTTCATAAACATATTTGTATATAATTTTCATTTTCATTTTGTATTTTTTTTTTCATTTTCTTGAAAATTATCCGATTGTTAAGGGGTTAAGAAAGTAGTTAACAGTCCGGTATTGCCGGGTTAAATCCAGAGAGTTGGCATGTCTGTGGCGAACATTACTCACTTTTGTGATTTAGACACCTTCTTCAAGCTGTCATTCCTCGCCCTGTCAGCACAACGGGGCTCGGCCGAGATCGCCAGTCTCTTGCACTTGCCCAAAGGGTCGATCGGGATCGACCTATCGTCCGACGACGCGAACGAAAGGGGAGACGACGAGTCGTCATATTCGTCATCGTCTTCGCTGTCCAGTCTCATCTGTCTCGCCATCTGCTCGACGATCGGCCTCATGGCCTCGCGATACCTGCCGATTTCAGATCTGAGTTTGGACACGAGCACGTCTTTCGAATCTACGTCTGCCCTCAGTGCGCGAACCAAAGCATCGCGTTGCACCAGTTCTGTTCTGAAGTTGGACACCAGCAAGTCTTTCGCGTCCAATTCCGTCCTGAGATTGGTCGCTAGCAAGTCTTTCGTGTCCAATTCTGTCTTCAGTTTCGACAATAGTGCGTTTTTCGCGTCAAAATCTGCTTTTAATTCAGGCCCAAGTACGACTTTCGTGTCCAATTCGGTCTTCAGTTTCGACAAAAGAGCGTTTTTCTCGTCAAAGTCTGCTTTTAGTCTAGGCTCAAGTACGACTTCAGGTTCTAAATCTGTACTGGATTTAGATCCATTTGCGACTTTCGAGTTTAAGTGTTCTTGCGGTATAGATGCGTCTTTCGTGTCGAGGTTTGCACTGAGTTTAGACACAATCGAGTCTAAATCTGCCTTGAGTTTGGACACTTGCACGTCTTTCGAGTTCAGATCCGCTCTGAGAGCCATAACCAAAGTATCACGCTGGACAAGTTCCGTCGTCACGCGTTGTAATGCGATACGTAAGTTCTTGTTCTCTTCCTCTAACGCCATTTTGTTCGATTCGATCCAGTGTTCCATCGTGAAAGGTGTTCTTTTTTCAATTTTCTTTGAAAGAGTTATCCTTTTTTCTGGATGTTGTTTTAACTAAGTGGCTGCTTTCTTTTGTTTCAAAGAACCGCAAAGAATTCCTGCATCGTTGCGTGAACAATCAAAGCTTTTTCCGTCGTTGTTCGACCGAAGCTCAAAACGAGTCATTCACTTTCACTTTGATAGAGATTATGATTGTTTAAATTTGATTGGTTGATTGAAGCTTGGGTTTCATATGATTTAATTAGCGGTGTTTGTTAATTGGCATAAAAACTTCCAGTAGACTATAAATTCGCATAATATAGGAGGCACAAAATAATTTTAGTTGTTCTGATATCCATTGTCTTCCAAATCACTGAATCATAGAGAGCAATCCTTCGAATAAGAATCAACTTCGTTATCACAAATTTATAAATTGTGCTGAAATTCAGACGATTTTAATCCACTGAGAGCACGTTAGCACATATATTTCTCCAACGTTTTTAGTTAAAAAATCTACATGTAAGGTTCTAATTCAAACGAGGCTTCGGTCCTTCTACTAACACAATCATCTTAAACAGGAGCCATTGAACTTTCGCTCATGCAGTTGAGAACTTTGAATGGCACAAACTCAAATTACCGCAGTTGAAAGAGCGGTAAATGACTGAGATAGACCGACCGATTTTAGAGCCAAAATTAGAGCCGTCTCGTCGCCAACAAGATGGGCAAAAGAAAACAACCTCTTGTTCTTTAAAATCAAGGTAGTTCAGAAAACCATTTTATGTTATTTTCTGAGGATAATGTTGGTTTTGTTCGGATGTTTTTAAAGTGATTGAAATAAAAGTGTATATGAATAATTTTGTTAGAAGATCATAGATTTTACTTTTAATTTATGAATTTTAGAATATTTTGAATATGGATCATTGATTTTTACCATTATAAACTTGCTTTCATTGCATGATTTAAAATTTGATTTTTTACTGAAAATTTTAATTCTTTAATTTTTCTATAAATAATTCCATAATTCTTTAACTAAACACATTTCTGTAGCAGATGGTTATAACTGACTCCTTCGTGTACTTTATTTTTTTTTATTTATTAAAATTATCAAATTTAAAAAAATAAAAAAAGCAATGTGTGTGTTGCTGGAAAACATGACAGTCAGGTGACGGGTTTATACGTCTATATCCCTCAGAGGGTTAATATTGAAATTTTATATTTATCCTTAGCATAAATGTGGAACACTTTAACCATTCACCATACCCTACCCTTTAACCATACTCTGCCGTAGAAACTCACGTTAAAATTTCTTCCCCATTTCAACATTAAAAGTGACTCTTTAAGAAAACGTTTGAAAAATACAAAATAATTTTTTATATAAAAAAAGCGTCAAAAATGTGGTTACAATAAAAACAGAAACAAAAAATAAATGCTATTTAATTCTAGCCTCTGCAATTCCGACTCAAACGTTTGTTTTGACGCTCGTGTGCGCCACCTACACTACAAAAATAACTGTAAAAAATAGAAAAATAAAAAGATACAATAATTACTTAGTCGGCAAAACAAACAGTTTGTTGCGTTTTAAGAAGTTTTTTGTTTGTTTAGTTTAACTAAGATCTGATGAGGGGGCAATCTAGAAATGTAAAAATGCGTTTTATCATTCTGTTAGTATTTCTCGGAAGCTGCCATTTATATTTAGGTCTACCTACGTGGGGGGAAGTTAAAAATAATTATGGTGTTAAAACCGACATAGATAAAGTATGTATGGATACATATTTTTTTACAATAAAGGTATAAGCTAAAATAGGTTAAAGTTTAAAAAAATCATTAGGATAAAACGGTTAGGTAGCTCTGTTTTTGTGTTTTGCACTGGATTAATAACTTTTGCAACTATAAAAAAGGCCCTATATGGCCGAGTAGATCGGCACCAGTCTCTCAATGAAGAGGTTCTGGTTCAATCTCAGCCATAATATAAACGGATTGGTGGTGTTAGTAATAATAAAAACAACTTCACTTAATGACTCCAAGTGCACTAGGCCAGTTCGTAAATCTGTGAAGAAAAAGTCTACGCCGGAACCGTACGGTGTCGCTCGAAGGTTCTATTGGTTGCTCAAACAATAAAAATAATGTGAAATATTTATTAGTAAAATATTAGTGCGTTAAATATTTAATAATAATATAAAATATATGACTAATATAAAATTTTGCACAATTCTTTTCTTTTCAGTATCACTGAATTCATTATCAATATTAGCCCATTTTCATTCATGAACAATTTTAAAATTTCAGTAACTTTCTATCGCTCAAAGTTATTTAGCAAAATTCTTAAGTGGCGCAACATAAGCTAAAAAAAATCGATAGTGCAATGCCTATCACTCCAATCGTTAGACCCGGCTTTTTCCGTAATTTGTGCTTCAGTCTTTCTTACAATAACGTTAAATTTTAAAATTTTATAATTTACAAAATTTTATTCATAATAGTTTTTTCGTCTGGAAATGTTTTTCAGATCATCTCTTTCAAAATTAACCTACCTGATTCTAAATTTAAAACTTATGCAGTGAAAACAACCTTACATATTTGCCCATTAATTACCTGGGCGTTCGGGAGGGTTGTTTTTGTGTTCTTTGGTTTCTGTAAAAGTCGTTTCACTATCAGTATTCATTTGAAGCAGGGAAAACAATACAACTAACAAGCAAAAACTATTTCGATTTCGCAATGCCTAATGTTGTTTGATTTCTGTAAAAGTTGTTTCACTGTAGACGTTTATTTCAGGCAGGGAAAACGATCCAACTCATAATCAAATCTGCCTCGATTATACAACGCCAAGGGTTGTTAGGGGGGTTCTTTGATTTCTGTAAAAGTCGTTTCACTACAAGTATTCATTTGAAGCAGGAAAAACAATACAACTAACAAGCAAAAACCATTTCGATTTCGCAATGCCTAATGTTGTTAGATTTCTGTAAAAGTTGTTTCACTGTAGACGTTTATTTCAGGCAGGGAAAACGATCCAACTCATAATCAAATCTGCCTCGATTATACAACGCCAAGGGTTGTTTGGGGGGTTCTTTGATTTCTGTAAAAGTTATTTCACTGTAGGCATTTATTTGAAGCAAGGAGAACAATACAAGTAACTAACAAAAACTGTTTCGATTACGCAATGCCTAATGTTGCTGGATTTCTGCAGAAATTGTTTCACTGTACGCATTTATTTGAAGTAGAAAATAATATCTGTCGAAGTATTGTTTACAATTTATGCATTTTTTCCACCAGGTATGAATATTGAAAGAACTTTTATGAGAAAATAACATCCGGCCATTTAATTATGTTTAACGATTTTCTATTTTTAACATAGTGTCACACCTTTAAAAACTTCGTAAATTTAATGAAATAAAATAGTAGCAAAACCGAAAACAGATCAGCTGAAACGAGAACAGAACCTGTTAAGACTGCCTCCGTGTCACGACACCTCACCCGACAGGGCCTCGGAGACTCAAGAGCGTAATGGAGTTGTTAAAAGACGCTTCAACTTCTCGCCCGTTAAGTCCCACCATTTTGATATATTTTCAAGAGCGGGCGAGTTCACTAAAAACAGAAGTGCTGCCAATAAAAATAAGACTTTCCCAGAGCTCCTCTCTTTTAACGCCACTCCTCTTGAGAAAGGTTGCTTGAAAAATGAACGTAAGAAGTAACTATTTGTTAATATTCTATTAATATTTCATATGGACTGCGATTGCAAGATAAGTGTTCTAGAATTCCTGAAGGTATAAGAGTTCTGAAAGATCAGCTTTTTATGAGATAGTTTCGTAATAGCATGCAGTGCTGTATTCGTTAAAATAGCATAAGGTACACTGCACATAAATAAAAAAAAATTATTAGATTCTAATTTATATTATTAAAGACTCTAATTTATATTATTAAAGACTCTAATTTATATTATTAAAGACTCTAATTTATATTATTAAAGACTCTAATTTATATTATATAAAGATATCTTTCGCTTTTGGCAAATTTTACAGGTTCAGGCGAACAGGCAATTTATCTCTGAATAAAACAGAATAAACTTAGTACCAAAATGAAGAAAATACTTCGACGGATTGGAGAGCGCAGATGAATTCTGAGAGAAAATCTGCCAAACGGTAAAGAGACGTTCAAGAGGAATTGAGTAGCAATCCAAACCCTAGTTTTACTAAATATTACCATGTTTTACGAAAGTTTTGAAGGAAAGATTCTATAGGGAACTTTATAACGAGTAATAATGGGGTTTTTTTTAAGAGTACGAGTAATAATGTACAAAATGTGTTTTAAAGATTATTTATTTTTCTGAAAAAATATTACAAATAATCAAATTCCTTAAAAATAATTTTCAAAACAAACCAGAAGATCTATATTTTAAAAACAAATTAGAGGTTATACTCAGTATACCGCAGTACTGCTACAAGTACTGCTTGAATAAGTCGATTCAAAGCATATCACCAATTTCAGGGGATCCTTCACAATATTAATAGTTCTATTTTTTTATTTATATATTTTTATTACAGGATTAAATATCATTTATTTTGGACACAATTCGTGAGACAAAATTTTTCTTTACAAGGATCGAAGGATCAATGGAGAATGTAAATAACGGAGTCATTCAAAAACAAGTTTTTTTTTTCAAATATTTGCATTGCTTTGCATGCGAAAGGTCCCAGGATCGGGATCGGGCATTGCCAAAATTAATGTCTATCTATAAACGGTTTCTGCAGCAAAAAAGTCAGACGAATAATATCCCGTGTAGAGAGAGTGCACGTTGAAAATACTCCAAAGTCTCGAATCCACGAACGATGTTGCCCTATAAAGTTGAGTTGGATGCCTACTCAGGTGTCGGGTCGTCACTTGACTGTGGTTCTAAATTAGGACGCCTGCCGCCAATAGCGCTCGTGTAGCTCTAGTGCGAGTAAATAACATACAGTTGAACAGGATTAATCCTAACACAGGAACTTGCGGATAGTGTAAGTTGCCTTTAATTCGAATTATTTTGAGTTCTTGCACCGAGTTTTTGTGTCTAGAATTTATCGAAGTTTGACTTTAACAATACTCCATCGGCAACCTTCTGCAAGCATACAGTTTTGGGCGATTTTTGTAGCCACTCAAAACCCCAAAATTAAAAAACTCTTTACCTACCACCCAAAATCTTTAAAAAAAAACACAACTTTTTCACAAATATTTCAAACCAACCTTTTTCCTTCTATTTATCTTGCTAATAGATAATATATTGTTGCATAAATAAAAATGTAATTGTCGTTCTGAAATAAGCAGCTCTCACAATTAGAAATAAATGAAAGAGACAGAAGAAAATTATGAATCATGATTTGCAAAATTTTCTTAGCTTGTTTTAATGTTGCCAAAACTGTTCGATTCTAACATCGAATATTCCCTCCAAATGCGTAGTTATAAATTACGAATAGAAATCTCGTATAATTTGTTAGCCCAATCGATTTTTTTTATATTAAAAAAATTTATACTTCATGATTGTTTTCTGTTTAAAACAAATATGGTAAACCAATATCTATTGTTTTAAGCAATCAATTTATTGAAGAACTTTTCTCTTACAGTTTTGTTAAAAATATTGGAAAATTAACATTTTATGATTAATAATACTTTTAAGTGTTGAGAGGAGCATGATTCGATAGTTACTTTAACGCTATCCGCCCTCTTCCCCCCTCCCTCACGCAATAAAATGGTGCGGCCACAACGTCAACATAATTTCTAAACATTTTGGCAATTTTAATGAAAAAGGTTTCCCACTACTGCATCTGCTAACTTCACATGAAAAAGCTGAATTGCATGACTGTCAGTCAATTTCCTTTATCGAATCCTCAAAGTTAGTATCCATAACTTTTTTTTTCCTTAAAGAGAATGTTTAGAAAAAATAATTATAAATATTATAATACATAATACGAAAATAAACACGTGGTTTGTCATTTTGTGATTACTGATTTGTAAACAAAAGATTTCTATGCCGAAAACAAGAATTTTTTTTTTGAATCTTTAGTTGCATTTTACCTTCACAGATGGCGATAGTGAAGTCAAATTCATTACTTAAATAAAATCCCTACTGTAGGGAATTAACATCGAGGAAACTCAAAACTATAGATAAATCGCCAAATGTAGGAACATTTTTCCTCCAGTCTCTTTTAAAAAATGACGTATTATGTATTTTACCTCCTTACACATTGTGTACAGTTAACTCTATAGAATTGTAAGATTTTTTTTATCGATACGATTCATGAACTTTATTTTCAGCAATTAATGTTTGATTAATGTAAATTTTGGTGATTTAAAATTGGACTGTTTTCAAATTTTCGATCGGAATCGATTGAAAGTAAATAATGTTTTCAGACTACAATCATTTGAATTTAAAAAAAAATTGTCAAAGTTTTCGTTTGAAACTAACTGAGACAAAACTGAGTTTTAAAACTTTAATTTTTATGTAAAAATGTAATAGATGAAAAATATTACGTGATTTTAACTGTAGAAAAAAATACATTCCAAACTACTTGGGCCAATTTTATTGAACAAAATCAGGACTTAAAAACTAACTTTTAGGTTTCAAACGAAACTACACAATGTGAATGAAACTTATGATTTTTTTTCTGCTCGAAATCAACATCATCCAACATTTTCCAACTATAGGACCAAAAGATTTTCCTCAAAAATATTGGCAAATTTAAGAAACTAAGAAGAACATTTTAAATTTTCTTAAAAGAAAAGAAATACATCCGTGCGTGCGTGATCGGTTTTCACACAAGGAAAAATAAAATACCAATTTAAATAAATCTGAAGTATCCTATTTTGTGCAATTGGTGACTAAACTAGAAGCAATCCTAGAGATATTCGAAAATCGAAATATTTCAGACTTATCAGATTACTATGCTCGTTTCCAAATACGAAGGTCGCTCGCAACAGATAACCTACTTTAATTTATTATACAGAAGCGTTTCTTGACAATTCGGACAATAACAAGGTTTTCAAAAACATTTAAGTATATTAAAATATTAAATCGGTGCGAGTTGCGATGGACTTTCCAAGGAGGACTAACTTCTGTTCCCCTAATAATCATTGATTTTGTGGCGGTCAAGAACCTACTGGAGTTTATCAGACTTATGTCTTATTAAAGACAATTTTTTAAAGAGGATTAGCAACAACAACAAACAAAATATTCAAAAACTGCATTGAAGGTATTTCAACAATCAAAATAAATAAAACAAAACTAATTAAAATAAAATAAAAACCGTTTTTCACAAAAAAGTTATGTAATTTAAACCTAACTTAATTAATTAAAAAATTACGATTTTTTTATTCTAAATAACCTGAAAATGAAAACTATTGGCATATATTCTGCATGGAAAGTATAAAATGGGACTGAGGAATATGTCAACAATGTAATTTTTTGGCAAAAATAATATTTTGCTAAAAACAATTAATTGGTTAAAATTAATTTTCAAAATAATACATTAATAACCAAACAATAATTAAGATAACAATATTACTAATATTTTTATTTTTGTACTATAAATATGCCAAAAATTACAATTTTTGCTCAGAAAATGTTAAGAGTGACTCAAGCTCCCAATTTCGGGAGTACATTGGAAATATGAAAATTTTAAACACCACAAAATGTAATTGTTATTTGAGTTTGATTTTCAGTTAACGTAATTTATCATTTTTATATATGATGTATTTTTTGATAAATAGAACTTTGATTTAATTAAATTCTTGATGAAATTTTTTACCAAACTTTAATTGTACTACCAACCAATATCCAAGTAATAAATTAAGTTCAAATTATTTCAAGTAAACTAATTTTTTTTAGAGAAATGATAAAAAAAAAGATAAAGGAAACGTTAAACGCCAAGGGAAATTTCTATTTTTTTACAATGCAAACCTTCTTCTAAATATACAAACAGAGGAATTCAAAATAATTTGGAATTTGATTTTTTTTTCTTTATATTCCTACTTGATGAAAGCAAGTTTTTGATTAAAAAATATAATATCTATTTTTTTTAAAAGTAGGATGGGCTTTATTTTTAAAAAGGTTTGTTGGGTTATATTGTTTTAAAAGGCTTGTTGGGTTAAAGTATAGTGACCCATAACAATATAAGTTTAAAGGGAAAAAATTAAACACTTCTAATTTTCCCCGTCACCCATCAATTGAACTGCCAGGGAAAAAAAAACTTTAATAGGATAGACCTCTCAAAGAGATAGAGAGGGAGAAAAAATGTCCCTACTTGTGCAGTAGACATAGTATCTATTGTAATACCAAAATAGACATGTAATTCGATGAGCACATCGGCACACAGAGAGACATTTTTATATATGTTGTAAAAAAATTGAAGGGCCTTATCGAATTTCTTGTGTTTTACTCCGGGAGAGAAGGTCATATGCAGACGATAACTCATAAAAAGTATTAAAAGAAAATGTTTTTCATTAATTTCTCCTGTTCTTTAAGTAGTGGTATATCTGACTCATAAGAAAATTTGACCTTGCGTTAAGGCGCTTCACATTAAATTTATTTTGCTTGTGTATTTAATCGTGCAATCACTGTTTATAAACATCTTCGAAGGCTCTAGCAACCAGTATTTATAAAATCTATTGCCCTACTTACACGAGGCAAGTAAAAATTCGGATCAAGCAAATTAAATTTTATACACTATGGGTTATGTTTAAGAACTAAGCTCTATTTTTGTAAAATATTTTTGGAATTAAAACACGGCAAAACAATCATCTGCATACTTAGGACATTCTTGACTTTTAGTAAATATTTAAGTTTGTATATTAATTTTTCTAACTCTACTGGCAACAATCTCCCGCGAAAAACGGATATCGCAAAATCAAATCTTCTAAAAATATTCACACAAAAAAATTAATAATTTTAATGGGCATGTTTCAGGTCTTGAGTGGCAACAGAAATGGGGAGCTGAAAAAAGCAAATTCTTTCTCGATCCGTGATTGGTGAATCAATATCACATGGGAACAGAGTACCAATCGAAACAACTCGAAGGAAGTGCATGAGTGAAAGTGTTTTTTTTTATGTAAAGAGAACGGGAATGTTTCAAATGAAGCAACGCTCTTGTTTTCATTTTTAATTCGTACTATTAGTTCAATGGTTGCTTCGGTTTCACTCTCAAAATGACCGATATAGATGAAAAGAATTTTTCCTTTCTATGCAAGCTTTCTATAACAAATGTTTTGAACAACCAACATCACAGCAAGAAGTTGGCATTTAAAAAATTTAAAAGGTAAAATATTCTTTGAAAACTCATTTTCGAATACCAAAACAAAAGTAATTCCAGTCAGCAAATGAAAACAAACCGTTGGACGTGTATTCATACACGACGTGAAACAACACCATTAATAAAACAGACACACAGAACAGTTAATGTTCGAAAAGAGCTGTTTTCTCGTGGTATATTCGTGGATGAGGAGTTGAGAGGCGGAAATTATCAGACGATAAACGTTCATTTATCTCTCTTCGACAGAGGGGAGAGACTTTGCACTTGGACACCCAACTAATCGTTTGCTATTATAGCATGATAACGCTTGGAAGAGGCTGCTTTAGATAGTATAAAAATATAGAGAATAGGTATATTTGTTTAATTTTTAATCGAAAACAATTATTTTTAGATTTGTGTTGAAAAAGTGAAAGAAAACAGAACACTTATAATCTGGTATCTTTAACCAACTAATGACGATTGGCAAGAAAATTTGCCACGCTAAAATGAGCTTTCTGCTTGGGTTTATCGAAATAAGCAAAATATAAGACAAATGAAAACCAAAGTCCTGAGCAATTTATGTCAGATAAATTAAGTTACACGAAAAATGAATTTTAAGAAACTTAAAGTTAAAGTTTTTTATTCGGAAATGAATGTGTTAATGGCATTCACAAAGTCGTCGTTAAGGGGTTAATTAATAAAAGTTTCAAATATATTGAGTAAATTGCTTTTGGTTTTAGCTTCCACACTACGTTTATAACGTAAAAAGTGGAAGGTGTTATAATCGTTCTGTCTGTCTGTCTGTCCGTCACCCACTTTTATAGTTCGAACTACAAATGCTACGGACAAGTGTGTTACGTCAAAAAAATTCAGCGCATCGAAATTAGAATACATTGAAAATTTCAGAAAAGAATTCGAATTCGAAGTACTTCAATTATTTTTTTAAAAAAAACTGCACAATTTAATGCTCATTTAAAAAGCATAAGAAGCCATTTTTATTAGAATTAAATCACCATTGCCATTCGCTCGAGAAACTTTAATTCTTTTAGACAATAAATTAAAATAAATTTATTTTTGCGGCATCGATCAGTTTGAAATGACGTCAAATATATTTCACTACGAGATTCTTTGTACGTTGATATGAAATGTTTTCATTCTATTTAAAAGCGAGGAATATTACATATTTGTTCTTTGAAATATAAATTAATTTTTGCAAACTATAAGTAATATTGAATTTTCGAAATAAAATAAATGAAACTAGCCAAATTTAGCATGTAAATGTTTAATATAGAATTAATGCTGTTTGGCGCCTTTTTTCCTGTTTAACACAACTTTTGGGTGGAAGCGGGTTAAGTGACAGATTATGTTACAAACCTACTTGTTTTTTTACAGAGTAGTAAACTTTGCAGTTTAAATAGCTGCTAATGGTACGTGTAATTAAGCATATTAAGTTAAAACAATCATTGAAAATATTTTTGGAATGAGTAAAGCTTTATTTCTCAATGGTAACGACTGGTTATCATCCTAACTTTCAAAGAATAAGAGTTGAACAAGTAAAAATAAAAATTGTCCTTAAAAGGTTCTTAAAACTCACATGCCATATGTGTGAGATAAGCAAAAGGAATTTTAAGATCTTTCGAGTGTGCGCAGAGTCCTTAAATTTACTGCTCTCAAAGTAGTGTTTACAGAAAAAGTACGTAAAATCCTTGCTAAAACAACCCAAAGGGAAACGATTCAGTTTTATTAACATGCAAAGAAAACAGTCTGCCCAACATTTGGCTTATAACTGATCGGTAGAAATAAAAAGACAAATACTCAGTCACGTTTTGTAGTCTTTAAAAAAACAAATACAAACAATAATTTTTTGCATCTTCCCGCCGCCAATTTATAAATAGAACGTCCTTGACGAACATCTATTACGAGAGTAGAGTTTAGTTGTTCTTGAACTGCTGATACTGGTTTAACTACCTGTGGAAACGTGACCGAAATCGGTTATGTTCGAAGTTCGAACCCGAAACCCTCCCTCTCAGTGGAAATGGTCGACGAAACCGAAAGTTGGTCGAGAAGGTTCCATAGAAGGTTATTTAGAACTTTTTGCAAGAATGAGAAGAGAATAAGAATGAAAATCGTTGAATGGTCATATTTGGTTGTGGTTGAAAGGTCACCGAAAACACAACATGGATCGAGTCTACTGATAAAGCGTAGAATGAAGGTATTAACGAGAAACTCAGCTAGAGATTTTATTGCAACCAAATCATATAGTTACTAAGTTTTTTACACACTGTAAAAAATTTGATCGACTTTTCACCAAATTTTGGTGAATTCCAGCAGCAACTTAAGTTTGGTGCCTAGTTTAACCATTAATTGGTACTAGTGATGGCACCATAACTTTTAGTTCAGCGTTGAATCACAAAATGGGGCTGCTGTACCGTGAATTTTGGTTCAACGTTAATCTATCTTAATCTACTCCAACAGAAGTAGAACCTTCTTTTAGAACTTTAAGTAATTTACATAAATTAGGAAATAAGGAGAAACAATGGAAACATACACTCTTAAAACAAAAGAATGAAGTCCACTCCTATAGGGGAAGTGCATTTTCGGCACCGGAAAGGAGTGTAAATTAACTCCGACTGAGTTAAAAACCGCTCTTTTTAAGAGTGTAGGACGTAGATTGTTTTCTTTTAGTTCTTTTACCCACTCCGTAAAAAGAGTGAAATCCACTCCTATAGGGGAAGTGCATTTTCGGCACGGAAAGGAGTGGAAATTAACTCAGACTGAGTTAAAACCGCTCGTTTGTTTTGATTATACTGACAACCCACCCGCTTTACCTCTCAGTATGACACATTTTTAACGATACAATATTAAGTATTTAGAGGTCTTTATTTACGTAAATAGAATATCATATAAACTTATAGTACGAAAAATCCCCCTTTGTGAAAATGTCTTAACTAATTATCAAATGCACTACATTTTTCGAATTAAAATTTTAAGAGATTATTCTATTTTTATAGTCATAGTTCCCATTCAAAAACCTATCCCGAAAATAAAAGCAAATGTTTAAAAAACGAACTTAACTTTTACGATGATTACATTCTAAAAAATATTAACCTTAATGCCACGGTTTGAAAAAAATACCACTAAGAACGTCGTCAGTATGTTAAAGATGAAAAAAAAAATCCGTAAAATGAATTAAAAATAAGAGATTTAAATCTGTGAGTAATGAAACGGCTCTAGAAACCGGTTGTTGGGTATTTCGGGATGCAGAAACGAAATTTTGTAGGACAAAAAGAGCATAACACAGTAACATCTTTATGACGCAAATATAAGGATGAAGATGAATTCACGATTAATGTAATTAAGAAAAAGGAGTTCTGTAGAAGTTATCGTTTAAGTTTAGCCGAAGTGGTTCGTTTACAGCTTGTTGATTCTTAAAAGTCAAAAATCAAGATATTCACCCCCATTTAGGTTCAGGGCCTGTGGGGGTTGGGATCGGTTGAATAAACATCGCATTAGAGCTACAGGATAATAAGAGAGCTACTGGCAAAATTCGTAAATTTCGTCCCCTGCCAAATGGCAAGCTTGTGGGGAAAGGCTCACGTGTATCAATCAAAGATGGGCGAAACTCTTACTACGATTAAGGTTTAGGAAGACAATATTTTCTATAAATGAAAAATATGATGAAAAAAAGATGTAATTCACAGTTGTGACAGACAGTTAAAACTTTGCTATTACGTTTCACACAAAAAAAAAGGTTTCTAGTAGCAACGACGGATGTATTGTGAAATGTTTTACCATACCTTCGGTAATCGGTTGAACAATTTTTCAGGTTTTGGTAATAAAAATCTAAACAAAATTCAACCAAATACCAAAAATATGACGAGATTTCACCACAAAGTAGTTGCAGCTACTAGAAACTACTTTTTCTGGTGAAACCTAGTGTCGCATTTTTAACAGTGCATAACACTAAATTTAATCCAGGCATTTGAATATCTTGAATGATATATTATCATATATCATTTTAGAATATGCGACCAAATATCAACAAATTCAATTTAGGTTGGAAGATACAGACATACTTTTAAAAATAACAAGTAGGTTTGTAACAGAATGTGTCACTTACCCACTTAAACACAACAGTTGTGTTTAACAGGTAAAAAGGCGACAAACACAGCATTGATATTCTATATTAAACATTTACATGCTAAATTTGGCTAGTTTCATTTATTTTATTTCGAAAATTCAATAATTATTACTTATCGTTTGCAAAAATTAATTTATATTTCAAAGAATAAATATGTAATACGCTTTTAAATAGAATAAAAACATTTCATATCAACATACAAAGAATCTCGTAGTGAAATATATTTGACGTCATTTCAAACTGATCGATGTCGCAAAAATAAATTTATTTTAATTTATTGTTTAAAAGAATTAAAGTTTCTCGAGCGATTGTTGCGAATGGCAATGGTGATTAAATTCTAATAAAAATGGCTTCCTATGCTTTTTAAATGAGCATTAAATTTTGCAGTTTTTTTAAATAATTGAAGTACTTCGAATTCGAATTCTTTTCTGAAATTTTCAATGTATTCTAATTTCGATGCGCTGAATTTTTTGACGTATCCCACTTGTCCGTAGCATTTGTAGTTTGGGCTATGAAAGTGGATGACGGACAGACAGACGGACTGAACGATTATAAAACCTTCCCTTTTTACGTTATAAACGTAGTGTGGAAGGTAAAATACTATGTATATCGTACGCTTCTTATCGCGTCAGCATTTAACTCCTTTCTAACAGTTATCGAGTAAGTGTAAAGCAAATACATTGCACCTTATCATGACTTTCCTGTTTTAGAGTACTACTTCTCTTTATAAAAAGAAAGGGGAATGACATACTTGGGAAACTAAGATAATTACGTATGTAGTCATTGTTTGGATGACAAACACGACTGTTTGTTAAAGAAACTAAAAATTTCAGCTTGTTACAGTTATATTTAGGGTCATCGATATGCTATAATAGATAAGTTGATATTTGACTGAAGTGGGAGCTATATGGGTCAACTTTTTTAGTGTGGGCACTATCTAAATGGGGCCCAGAAGGAAACGAACCCCTTTATTTTTGGTCAAACCACGTTTGACCACCTGGACAACCAAACGCAAGTCCGTATTCAGTTATGTCTCACATTTATCGTTCTAGGGAAATTATTCAATATAAGTAAACAGTTAAACTTTTCGTGATAAAGTTCCATTGACAATTAATTTTACATTTTAATTATGATAACTTTATCCGAATAATAAATAATGCTTGTCTTAGCTCGCTCTTTTCGATATCATGGGTAGCCCAAAGTAATCTCTATGGTTTACCCACACGGTCCCATGTTGATCCACGGTATTTTATTTGTTTAGAAGAAAGACATCTCTAAAAAAAATTAATTATTTTATGGGCATGCCGTCTACAAAGATGCTAACATTGTAGTCAGGGGCGACGTAGCAGTATATTATTGTTCATGAAGTTTGCAGAGAACTTGGAACTCCTGCGGTTAAAACTAGACTGTATAAAAATTTCGAAAAAGCGTAATATCGTGTAAACAATATAAAACCTGATGGAGTATCCTATCCATTCGGTTTTATAAGATATTACGTATATCTCATTAATTTCTAAAAATAATAATTGTAATTAGTTCAGTAGGAAACTCTGCTGGAAGCTCACCGGTGAACTTCTCGTTAACGTCAGTGATGGTTACAGAAATTCCGATTTCCAAAAGAGAGAAAAAAAAATTTAAGTTGGACCAAGTTAATCTAAACAGAACCAAGTGATATTTTGATGAAAGGTACCAAATACAGACTCAAATGTATACTGTTAAGGTATCCGACTTACGTTGGACACTCATTTTTTAAAATAAATTTTAATACATATATTTTATGTATTTAAATGTTCAACAACACAACTAATAATAATAATTTTAGTGACCATTTTTATTTTAAATATATGTTTTGTAATTTAAATTTTTTTAGGTAAATTTTGATGTTTTTCGCCTTTACGATAGACTTCTAACTAAAAAATATTAGATTTCTTTAAAACAACTATAATTAATAATCTTTATTGATACCTAGAGATAGACTACAGTCTAAGATATTTATCGCACCAATCAAAAGTTATGAGTTGTCGAAGCTAAGTGAAGATTTTTATGTACTTTTTTCCTACTATTTATGATAGTGTCATAATTTCTGTTATAATGCTTTAAATTACTAGTCTGTAGTCTATTCCCTAGATAATAGTATAAAAATATGCAAAAAAATTCAAACATTCGGTTAAGTACTTTTTGAGAAATATGGTTTGTCGAGAAGAAATAGTATAAAAAATATGCAAAAAATTCAAAACATTCGGTTAAGTACTTTTGGAGAAATTTGGTTTGTCGAGAAGAAAATTTTCAAAAATTTCATTTCGCAGAAAATCAATTTAAATTAAACAAACTGTATAAAGGAGATTCATTTATGCAGAAAAAGAAAGATTATTTTAGGCAGAGTCAATATAGAGACAGTTTTGGATTCTTAAAAATATCCGCTATAATTTAAAATAATAAAAGAAAAATGCTAAATTTCAGCAAAAGTGGTCATTTCAACGTAGTCGGGTACAACATTTTGTGCTTGGTTTCACCATAATAATGGCTTTCAGTAGCTGCAACGGTTGTGTGGTATAATGTTTCACCATATTTTCGGTATTCAGTTGAACTACTTTCCAGATTTTGGAAACAAAAATATTAGAAATGGTTCGACTGATGAATACCGAAAATATGGTGAAACATTTCACCGCACAACCGTTGCAGCTACTATACTTTTGGTAAACCAAGCGCAGAATTTTCAACAGTGTAGACAATATACAAATCTGCAACCTATTAAAAAATATGGCCTATATCTGATGTTTACTTATGAAAATGATTTGTCGGAATGATATTTTTATATCTTAAAATCTATATGTTCTTTCGAATTAACACGATACACTTCATCATTGGCTATTCATGAGTAGATGCCTCCCGTGTGGGACTGAATAAATTTGATTTCAATCAAGTTTTATAAATAGTGTAAGTCGTTAATTTTTTAATTAATTATCCCCGAACCCATACACACAACATTTTTTTTAATAAAATAATTTCAATTAAAACAACAAAATGTTAAAAATTACGAAAATTGTGTACTGTCCCGTCGTACAGGCATTATGTTCCGTAAAATTACTAATGATTATTATAAAAAGGAAATCGTTCTCCGAGTGGTTTTCTTGTAACAAATCCGCAAATGTGGAAACACAGCAATTTAACATTTAGCGTTATGTTAAAAAATACAGAAATGTTTCAAAATCAAAATTTTCCATTAAAGGGAGGGTAGCCCTAGTGTAGCTCTGGTGCGACGATAATTCAACTCAGCTAAGGGGAAAAGAGCATGGAAACAATTCTGATTGGTCCTGATGGAAGCTTCCGCATTATTTTGATAACCAAGTGTTTTTTGGACAAACTTATTTGGGTCATGAAAACAAGAAAATATATGAGATCACCAAGCAAAAACCAACCAAGAAAAAATATTATAGCTACAAGAAAATTTCGTCATTACAACAAGAAACCAAGGCAATCAACATCCGGTATTTACTTTCTGGATGCATTCTTCCGTTGATAAGCAGTAGTAAGTCATACTAAAAATAGCATCAACGGATAAATATGGCAATGAAAAATGCCCAATTAAAACATCAAATTGGCCGACTCGGCAGCGCAACGGTTAGGGAGCTAGCCTTTGGAGCCTCTGGGTTCGGGTTCGAATCCCGGTAAGGCATGGATGTTTGTGTTTGTCGAGTATATGCGGAGTACGTGCTCGTTAAATCTGTTGGGTCCGAAAGTCCTGTGGGCTGTCATTGCGCAGTTTCCCACTGGTACAGGTCCCTGGAGACTATTTCCCTCCCCTTCAGGGACATGTCTAAATTGTAGAGGTGGCGATAGATGGCAACATCTGTCTTGTATGTGTGTGTATGTCGTGTCCGTCCTTCTTGACGATGGTTTATAAGCGGCTCTTTGTAACCAAGCACACAAGCCTGAAAATATATGTCTACCAACCAACATCAAATTTTTACACCGCTAGTTAATCTCTATTCGAAGGAATTATTTTATTAGTGGTGCGCTGATACGTGAGGTCATTCAGGACAGCTTCCTTTATAGATAAAAAAAAATAAACCACAAAAATGAAATAGACATTACAATATTCGAAACTCTGTATCTTGATATGATATGAACAAGAACGTATTCAGACCACTATTACATTAAGTCAAACTTTTTCTGTCCCCAAACGAAACGTAAATCTACCATGACATCAATCAGACACAGAAACGAAGAAAAAAAACTTATGGTAAACTATCAATCAGGCGAGAGACAGTCAGTCCTTGATGAAATGCCGTGTCCCTAATTCCTCCATGAAAAATTGCTCTCTGGAATGAAATAAAATTGGGAAAGGAATGGGTTCTTATTCGGATTAATTCCAGAAAAATACTTAAATAACTGTCATGTTGCCAAAATGGAAGCCATGAACCCAAACGGAGTGTTTGAGGAGAATTAACTCATTCCCTTCCATATTGCTACTAGTATCCATACATTAAAAAATCATTGGAATCAGTTTCAATAGAGTAGCGGCTCAGTTTGGCTGTGAGGCACTACGTGTCCCCCCCCCCCCCCCCCCCCCCCCCCCCCCCCCCCCCCCCCCCCCCCCCCCCCCCCCCCCCCCCCCCCCCCCCCCCCCCCCCCCCCCCCCCCCCCCCCCCCCCCCCCCCCCCCCCCCCCCCCCCCCCCCCCCCCCCCCCCCCCCCCCCCCCCCCCCCCCCCCCCCCCCCCCCCCCCCCCCCCCCCCCCCCCCCCCCCCCCCCCCCCCCCCCCCCCCCCCCCCCCCCCCCCCCGGGGGGGGGGGGGGGGGGGGGGGGGGGGGGGGGGGGGGGGGGGGGGGGGGGGGGGGGGGGGGGGGGGGGGGGGGGGGGGGGGGGGGGGGGGGGGGGGGGGGGGGGGGGGGGGGGGGGGGGGGGGGGGGGGGGGGGGGGGGGGGGGGGGGGGGGGGGGGGGGGGGGGGGGGGGGGGGGGGGGGGCTCGTATAATTTAATGCAAAATATGATAGTTATTGCAAAATTTAGCTCTTGGTGTATTTTTAAATTTAGGTTTGAACACGGCAGAAAAACTGATATCATATTATGATGGAAACGGGAACGCATGTCATATGATTATATGGCATGTAAAAGATCCCTTGAGTACCCGTTTGGCTTGAGTTCTCTCGGCAAAATCAAATCTCGGCACACTTTAACATCCATAGAGAGCTCAGATTCATTGTAACCAGAGCGTCAAAATTGGAAGTAAGAGTCGCCTAAATGGTGCCACAAAAAAATGGCTCTTAGTTATAGGGAATATGCCGAGTCTGAAAAAGGCCTAATACGCCAAAAAGCAGCCCCGTTGGAGAAAACAGAAAAAAAGGTTGAATAAAGTGTTAAGAAAATAGTTAAATTGTATGTTGTAAAAAGTCTTAATAAGGATTGTTATGCTTTTGCTCAATAGAATGTATAAAGCCAAATTTTTAAGAAGCGGTGAATTTTCAGTAAATTTAAAAACAAAAAAATACATTTTTTTAAAACTATTTTTGAACGGGTATATCTAAAAAGACCAACCTGGGAACAACTAATCAATTTTTTATGGAATACTATTATTATTTTGATTTTACTAAAAAGAAATCCCTATTTCAAATCGAGTAACACATACGAAATCCAAAAATTTACGACTATCCCCAAATGTTTGCTATATAAATAAATCCCCACACACTCTCTACAAACATATAATATTTGCCAAGTAAAACACAAACAACATCATTATGAGCGTTAAAAGTGTCGGCCTACATTTGTAAAGAAGTGACTGTCATCAAAACACCATTTACTTTTGAAATATATGCGAAATGTTTGAACGAGTTATAAAAAAAGGCTACCTATTCCTGAAAATGAGTAATAAGTGAGAATTTGAAGGAGATTATTTTGAGAATATCTAATCGATTGATGCTATACTTTTTATTGTTATACTTTTTACTTTTAATTACTCTCTCTCTAGAACTACCTGATCCATTTTTGTTATACTTTTTACTTTTAATTACTCGCTCTCTAGAACTACCTGATATATTTTTGTTATACTTTTTACTTTTAATTACTCGCTCTCTAGAACTACCTGATATATTTTTGTTATACTTTTTACTTTTAATTACTCTCTCTCTCTAGAACTACCTGATCTATTTTTGCAGGGATTGGAAAGTTACTTTTAAAAAGTAACTCTGTTACAGTTACAGTTACTTAATTAAAAAGTAACTCTGTTACAGTTACTTCATATGAAAAGTAACGCGTTACAGTTACTTTAAAAAAAAGTAACGAATCACAGTTACTTTTCGAAATTTCAAGGTATAAGAAAAAATTGAAATTTAGCCATCTTACCATTTTTCAAAGAGAAACGCGATAAACGAAATATAAGCTCAAACAAAACACTGAAATTATAATTAATAAACATTTTTTTTATATTTAATTTTAATCCTTTACCCTGATACGAGTCTATCTGTAAACACTCGGGTAGGTACTGACAGAAATAGGGGTATCTCAAGAATGAATGTGAAATATCTGTCTCCTCCCTCCCCACCACTCTTCGAGGGGAAGGACTTGGTCATTGTTGTAGAACCCATTCAGGCAGGGGGACACAAAGGGGTTTGGACTAAGGGATCCAACCTGCTTGGCAGTTAGCGTTATTTATTTGAAAACCCTTCTTTTCCGTAGGTGCCTGTAATTGTGCGGGGCTTATAATGTGATACTTAGAAAGGTAAACAGACAAAGGGAAAACATTCGTACTGTTACAATTCTGTCTGAAAGCCGCCGTCACGCCTTTAGCAGCCAAAGTGGACAATTCTATTATATTCTTTACTTTTTCCCTCCAAAGAAAAGCTCGTATTTCGGGAATGCGAAATGTTTCATATATATATTCATTCTTAGGAGTGGAATTTCAAAATTGGCATCAGACAGCCTTCGTAAAGTAACGGAAAAGTAACGACATTTTTCGTTACTCCGTTACCGCTGAAAGTAACTAAGTTACAGTTACAGTTACTTTCTGAAAAATGTAACGGCGTTAAACGGCGTTACCCCAAAAAAGTAACTGTTACAAGTAACGGCGTTACAAGTAACGCGTTACTCCAATTCCTGTATTTTTGTTATACTTTTTACTTTTAATTACTCTCTCTCTCTCTCTAGAACTACCTCTCTAGAACTACCTGATCTATCTCTCTAGAACACCTGAAACTTCCCTACAAAAAACTCCTACCGTTAATAATTACTTCAGAGCCAAATCTTCATGAAGTTTGTTTCATTTGTGAATAAATCATTAAAATCAACTATTAATTAGTACTTGTAATGATGCATTATTCATCTTTAAGTATTATACTTGAACTCATTTGTTCGTTGTTTTGATTAGTAGCAGTGTCATGAAATGTCACTTTCGTTACTTATCTAATCAAATTATCCCCAAACAATTGTATCAGGATTCGATGTTTCACAAAACAACATGCCTAAAAGAGTAAGGCTCTTTACTTTCACAAGTTATTTTTGGGATCATAAATTTTATTTTTACGTACATTTGTTTAACAAAAACAGCACATGAGGTGAGCGTAGTGTCATTAAAAATAATTGTATTTTTTTTTAAATCTTACCAAACCCATTAGCGACGATTGGCGAGAAAATGAGCTAAAGTTTATCTAAATAAACAATTTCAGGCAAATGAAGACCATAGTCCTGAACAATTTATGTCGGACAAGTTACACGAAAAACGAATTTAAAAAACTTAAAAAGGATTTTTTAATTCGGAAAAGGTGAGGTGTTATTGGTATTTACAAAGTCGTCGTGAATAGGTTAAGGGGGACCAGACCTCCACAAATTTTAACAAATGACATTTCAATGTTTTTAATGTTTCTTAAAATATGAAATCTTAGCTTTTCAACGATATCTTACATTAAAAGTTTCGAGTCCTGGAAGTATTTTTAATATTTTTTTAAACAAACGTTGTTTAGGTAAAATCCAGTCATGTTTTATAGGTAAGAAACCACTATATTGTTTACTTTAAACGGTTATATCTCAAAACTTACTTTTTCAATGTTCATGTACCTTTCTCTCAAAATCTACTGAAAGTATCAGCCTGTTTATATATAAACCTATAGTTAAACATCCATTTAACAACTAGTAAAAATTTCATTAAAAAGTATAAAATAGATTCTGAGAAAAAGGTACATAAAAAAAAGGTCATTTTTAACATGGGCTTCAATGGAGGGCTCCGGTCCCCCTTAATGTGACTTACTTGTTACTTGGAAACATTTAAATGAAATTTAGGCAAAATTGAAGAAACAAGAAACTGTTTGTTTAAAAAGGATGTTGCAAATTAGATTGGTGACTCAACCATAGTAAAACAGCGTGCGGTGATTCGGAAAAATATAAAACCTTTTTTATGAATTGAATTAACATACATTGATATTCAAATGTATTTCCATCTGCTTTTATTTTAGGTCAGAAAATATTTTGCTAGATTTTCTCTCTGAGGGATAAGCTATAATTTGGTTAATTATTGTTATATTATTTTTTTATTATTTATTATTATTATTAATCAAGGTAAGGATGCACCCGGGCTTGAGCAACATAAGATGCATACACTGCAGATCAGAAAACAAACGGTACAAACGAAAGACAAATGACATGACAAGAGATTAATACGAAAACGTTTTAAAAGTTCAGGAGTGGAATATTTTTTGATAAAAATGATAAAAACAGCCAAACATTCAGGCTGTATATAGTTTTTAAAGTTTGGAGACCATGGCATCCCACTAGTTATGGATAATTAATGGATAAGTTCAAATCTAACGAAATTTAGTAATGGACAACTGATAAGTAGATGCACTATGGTGAATGGTCTGAGTTAGATTATATACGGGTATACAGCAGAGTTTATGTGATTAAATCTGTAAAGATATTCATTTCTTCTGGCGTGACCAGAAAGTTTAGTTTAGTTTGAATTATCGTCACACTAGAGCTTCACGAGGTCTATTGGCGACGGGCGTCGTATTTTAGAACCACAGTCAAGTGACGAGCCGATACCTGATTAGGCACCCACGCAACCGTTAAAGGTGACATCGTGTGACCAGAAATAATCTGTGTAAATTTAAAAGAATGATCAGGTATAAGATTCAGTCTCTTAGCCATTCCGGAAAAAAAAATTTAGTTACAGCGCCTTTCTGTGTTGAAGACCAGTCGGTCTGCAAAAAGTTCTATGATCAGTTGCGTTCATTTTAAATCTTTAATTGGGTTCGGTAAAAAAATATTTTATATGTACAGCATGATATATAAGTTACATTCATTTAAAAAAATAATATATGTTTAATTTTTGTAACTAATTATATAGACTCCCCTTAATACTTAAAATTTAAAATTCAATAACAATTCAAAATTTATATATTTTTTTTTAAAAATTGTATGAGTTGCTGGGAAAAAAATGACAAAGCCTAGATGAGTTTATACATCACTGATGTAAGAAAATGGTTGCAACCATAGAGATAGTAAAACCGTGCACATTTTTACTATCTCTAGAGTAACAAGATTTTCAACACGAGTATCTTTTATATTGTGACAATAATAAAGTTCTTCCATTAACAGCAACCTATATCAACTGCGCTCTGCACAACACTTCAATACTATAAAGTGAAATATATATTATGAATGGGTTAACCATAACCATCCATTTGGGATCCAAATAGGACATAAACAACTCGCTTTTTGCGAGTAAAAAAAATAAAAGTCTAGACATATTATTCCGGGAATGAAGAAGAACGTAATTAGATAGATGAACAGGAAACCGGTAAAAAGTCAAACCGTGAAGAAATAAGATAAGTAACAAGTATAATAAGATAAGTAAGTACAAATGGTAGACATGGAGCAATAGTCGGCAAGGTTTTAATTGAAAAGGCCTAAGTATAAATTTGTGAAATTTTGTAAGCCACAACAAGACTGCTAATGAAGGAAGGTGCAATGTAACATAATAAACTTTTTTTAGCATTTTTTTTTGTTATACTTTTTACTTTTAATTACCTAATATGAAATTCATAGTAATGAAGGTACTGCGATGGAGTCAAATATCCCGAATGGAGTTTTTTGTGTTTCTACACGTTTTGGAGGGTGCTGATTCCGAAAACGTGGTTATTGAAGATTGGTTCGTCTGTATGTCTGAAACCACTCCACAGCTCAAACTAAAAGATCTACTGACTTCAAATTTGGCACCTGTCAGACATCATATTAAGGTTTTCGAGAAAACCACGCATGCGCAAAGGTTATTTATAGCTGTCATATAACTTTTTAAGTTTTAAAGGTATTGAAATTACCTTATGGAATGGTTAATTACCTTTAAACGTGATAATTTATCAAGTGGTATTTGAAAGACATTCACTCTATAAGCATCTATCACCGAATTTGTTTCAATCGAAAACAATGGGGTTTTGAAGAACGAAAATATGTGCTAACTTGCTTTCAAATAATTTCCTAATGAAAAATAAAAGTACTATTACCTAATTTAAGATTTATGAAATGATGAATGTATTCAAAATACCATTAGGATAGTTTTAAGAAAACTTTTTAATTTAATAATTTAAATGAATTCCTCTAATTTTGAAGGGTCTACAAGCAATCAGGCAAAGATGAGCGTTGGCTTAGGGGCTTTATAAATACACGGCAAGTATATTGAATTCCGGAATTTTCTGCAAGGAAATGTGAAAAATTTCGCACGATTTTATAAAAAAAAATCTGCTTTTTAATCAATTTCCCGATTTTTAGAATAGTTACAAAGAAAATATTTATCCTTTTCATTTGCAGCAGATTTTTTTTTTAATTTTGCACATTCCTGGTCAAAACACCCGATATGATAGAGAGTACTTTTGAATTTTGTTAACGATACATTTCATAATATTTTAAATAAAATTTTAAGTATTAATAATAAAACACTGTCATATTTTTTATCTATGTATGACTCTCATTCTTGATTTTAATATCCTGATCGATACTATATTCAAAAGTTTAAATAGAGCTGTGAAATTAAATTTCGATACTTATTTTAAGGGGACGCGGTACCCAAAAAATTAAATCCAGTATTTTTATCGCTAGCATTCAAATAAAACTATTTTTACAACGAACTAACATTCAATAAACATATACGAAAAAATAATAAATATTGAAACACGTTTTTTTTAATTAAAATTTTTTAACGTTTTTTCAAAATGCTACTCCTCCTACAATTTAAATAATTTTTTAATGGATTTTATTGCAAAATGTTCCCACAACATCTATTAATAAAAGTTGGTATGGATATTGAGCTATCAGTTAGAAAAGAACAGTTATGGAGCTTTATGTATAAAAATGGTCAAAATATAAGATTTTTTGTAAATTTTCAACTTAAGCATTTTTTTTTTAAAAACTATTCCCACTATACCTTATCTCATACCAACTTTTGTTAATCGCATATGTCTCAATACAGGAAAAAAAATTTGGAGCTCAACATTAATTGACCTAAAAGCCTTAGGGTTTTAACCATTCACAAGCTGAAAAAATTAATTGAAAAAAGCAACTTAAAATTTACAAAACCATTTTACCAAACCACTATATCATTTTCAATGAACATCTATCATTAAAAAAGATTCCTTCTTTTTTTGCAATGTCCTTAGCTCACAGCATTCGAGCATTTTTAATTATTTACTGGGCAGCCCTAAATTTTGGGTACCGCGTCCTCTTAAATAAAAATCTTGTTTCAAAGTGAGTATTAGTTTTTAGTTTAACACCATTTATAAGAATACCCAACGTAAAAAACACGACATTACATCCCTCATGTCAATAACATTTGATTATACTATTTCAAAAGTAATATTAAGTTACATCATATGGTTGTTTAATTGTTATGGTAAATCTATTAATGACACTTTCAAAACAAATTACATTTTGAGAAGGAAATCAGTAAATCGTCAAGCAGGATTTCCTTATCGTTTATTTTCTTAAAGCTTTATCTCATATTCATTCAATTTCCTTAAAATTCTTATTCATAAAAAAACCCTTCATAGTTAATTCATTTACTTGTATATTTTAAACATATACACGTAGTTTAAAATAAAAAGAAAGGTATTTTAAGGGTTGTGTGCACAGAAGTAAAGTACACCAATTCAGGTAAGGAGATGCTTTTTCTCTCTGATGAGAATGGTATAGGACCGGTCCGACGTGGCTCGGTTGGTTAATGCGTCCAGCCACGTAAGACACCTTGGTACGTTCTGTCCTCGTCTTATCAATCCTATAAAATGATCGTGTTAGAACAAAAAAGGAAGTCGCTCCTATAAACAACTATGGTGCATGTTGAGAATGACTTTGCTAAAGTCCCGACGCCGTTGTATTGGGTGCCAACTCTGGTGTCGGTCTTGTCACTTGATCACCAATATCCCTCGCGTAGCTCTAGTGCAACGATAATTAAATTCAACTCGCACACCGAGGTCTTAAGGGAGTCGGATGGTTCTATCTCACCCATGTTAATTCTACTAACTTTAGGAACATTTTTCTCAGGAACTATATGAGATATCATTATGAATTTTTTTTATAGTTTGTTCCTTACATTTAGCTCTTTGATTTAAACTGAGGATATTTCACAGTTAAAAAAAAATACTTTACAGGGATTTTTTTAAAAATATGTTTAAAAAAGCACACGAGTCTTAAGGGAGTCGGATGGTTCTATCTCACCCATGTTAATTCTACTAACTTTAGGAACATTTTTCTCAGGAACTATATGAGATATCATTATGAATTTTTTTTATAGTTTGTTCCTTACATTTAGCTCTTTGATTTAAACTGAGGATATTTCACAGTATAAAAAAAATACTTTTACAGGGATTTTTTTTTAAATACGTTTTTAAAAAAATCCGATTTAAAGTTATATAACTTTTTTTTAGCAGAGATATTTAAAATTCCTCAGTTTAAATCAAAGAGCTATTTGAGGAAGAAATAATAAAACATGTTGATATATTTTATAGTTCCTGAGAAAAATGCTCCCAACTGTTGATAAACCTTATATTTCAGGAACCGCAAAAGAAAACTAAGGTTTAGGTAAGAACTGATATACAGAGTTTCTGAAAAATGAAAAGAAAACTACTAAACAGAAATCGATAATCTTGGTCTTGAATTAAAGCTATAGATATGCAAATTAACAATAAAAGAAAAACATAAAATCGACATTTTTGACCCAAACACCCATCCGACACCCCTTAAAGAATCATTTCGTTAAGAGTGAAAGTGGTATGTTAAACGTTATTTTCGAGTACTTTTGGTTTTGCGGCAACTAAACTGTTATTGCTGGGAAGATACATGTACAGATACAGTTTTGTATCGATTTTAAAACAGTTAAATAACTGTTATAATTTGGAGATATTATGCATGCAACGAAAATAAAAGTTTGTTTACTTTATATAAAAAAATCAGGGAACTTTCTTATAATTATCAAATTAATTATAAAATCAAATGCTCTTTGATGTTAAAAGGAATGACTCAATTGATGACTTGAAGGGGTTTTTTTTGGTTTTGGTTAAATTAACGTCGCAATAGAGCTACACTACGGATATTAAATAAGGCTGCATTGTAAAAAAAAAAGCAATTTTAATAAAATAACGGTTTAAAAATTCTTATCAATATGGATTCATTCGGTTATTTTCCGCAATTGTTTTCAAAATTTATAATTTAAAATCAATCAAAATAATCAATCAATAAAATTAATCAAAATTATAAATTTATTTTAAAAACCCACTATTTTTTTTTGTTAGTGATTATTTAAATTTATCATTAACATAGTTTCCAAAAAAGTAGGATTATTTATAATCATAGTTACAATTATACCATTTTTTTTTTTGCCTTTCACCAAAAATAATTTTTTTAATCAAAAATACAAGATATCAAAGTATTTTCATTCAGTTTGCTCTCAATATTATTTAGGATATTTAATCATTTTCTCTGGTATCATCTAAGTTATCATATACCTTTGGACTCTTATCGCTTCAGCAGTGATAAACCAATACTTGTGTTCACATATATATTTTTAAATAATCTGTAGTTGCTATGCATTTTTCAATAGAAAGCCAACAAGTACTACATGAAAATGAGATAATTTATTAAGTTCAATTGCAAACATTGTATACTTTAAAAGTTGTCCGGGGTAAAATTAGAATAGTAAAAAATTTACTAGGATAGAAATTCTAGAATTTCTAGACTAGAAATTCCTACGTTTAATTGAAGAAGCAATAAGATATAGAAGAATAATCCTAAATCCTACTGAGTTCTTAACATAAAACTAGTATAATTTTCAAAGAAATCTACACTTTAAAAAAAAAAAAAATTCATGGTGCCAGATACGGTTAAAATATTAGTTAACAAAGAACATCTAAGGTTGAAAAAAAGCACGAGTTTTTGAATGAGTTAAAAAAAAAAACGTGGTATGTACTTTCCGTCAGTAAATCATAAAAATAACAAACAAAAAACCTCGAATGTATCATAAATAAAGTAAATATGCATACTATAGAAAAAATAATAATAAAAAAGTGTAGAAAACAATGAAAAAAATGTTTTAGAATCATTCGAATATAAAAAAAAAAGCATTGTACTCGTAAAAATCCCGAATATTAGCGTGAGAATAGGAAAGTAATTCAACAACCAGACTGCTTACGTTGGAGAACATTTTTTTTTTTTTTTTGCTATCTTTGGCGAATCATGGTAATCTATTGTATATTTAACATAGCAAAAAACTGATATTCAAAAAATGTGCAATCCGGGTAATCTAGCAATGCATAGTTTTTTTTACCTTTAGTAATAATACGTTTTAATAAAAATTTTGAAGTATCAACCGATAAAAATCTTTTATTTCAATATTGGAGTACGTTCAATATGGGTCGTGTTTTATTCTCTGATAAAGCTTAATAAATATTGGGAGGGGAAAACGTGCCGTTCTGTCGTAAGCAGGTAAACTGCAGTAAACACAACAATGATTCAGGACATTTTTGTTCTGAAATAATCAAATCAGTCTTTCAATGTGCTTTCTTAAAAAGTTAGAATTATTGAGTGCTTACAACAATGGTCCAAGTCAGCAATCTAGATACTACAATTTACCTGCCTACGGCAGCCCCGCTGAATGTAACTAAAGAACCTGCTAAACTATGCGAAAGAGTGCAAATGTATCTTTTTGCACTGGCTAAAAAATTGAATTTACATAATAACTTTGACTGTATACTTATTATATCGCTTTAAATAATTATGGGGGAAGGGGGTGCTAAACTGCACATAATGTCATACCCTGCCTCCCGTATACAAGGTTTTGAGGCCTATTGAACTAGGCTAGAAATTCCTTTTACCTTGAGTCGAGCTACGGAGAATGTCGGGTTCGGACTATTTTTAAATCGCAGAGTGTAGTATGACACACCTGTTTCGACAGCTTTGACAATTTTCGAAGAATCGCTTGACACGCGATAGCGCTTACGAGCGTAAAATGTCCCTGGGTGCAGATATATACAAGAAATGTTTATTTAAATTACTCTAACTTTATTTAAAGTAATTCAAATTTTCATTATGTTATGTTTCTTAATTATATATTTTTTAAAAAAATAAATGAAGAATTTCAGTAAGTGTTCTGTGGCTTATAAGTCTGTGGTTGTGGTTTAATTGGAAAAATAAATGACATTTATTGGTAAAAATGTTTATTTTGAAAGAAAGTTGCAATGGAGTTACACACAGCTATTTACGATGAGCTTTGTAATTTTAAATCTAGGTCAATTTTCGAGTCTTTAACATGAAAACTGAAAGGAAGGGACTTCACGGCGTATTTGTATTTTTCCATTGCTATTTTTTTTTAATCCCACCACCCCAAATGGACCAAATTGTTCCTTCACGAATAAGATGTCACTGCTCCCCGTGAGAGTTCCCGTCAAATTTTAAATGAGTAATCTAATTTTTTACAGCAATTTCAAAACTCAATTGAAGAGCTTAGTGGAAAAAAGTGCTAAGTGACAAAAAGGTGAAAACGAGAAATTGAGGTTTAAAGTTTTTCTTTACCCTTAGATGCGTTAATAACGACACTACAAAATATACTTAACTTAAAGTTTACGAAAAGGGAGAATCTTGTTATCTTTACAGGAGGGAATAACATGTTCATTGATGCAAAAAAGTTATTTTTTTTTCAAACCAGCACGTTCTTCCACCTAAGCTCTTCATATCATAACAACTCTGTTCTTGTATTTACAAGTAGGCTGTTGCGCAACTGACCTCTAAAATTAATATTGAAAATTTTATCTGTTAAGTATCCTTCAATTGATTAGTTGCCCAAGAAAGCTAACACAGAAAGACGCCAATTCTTTTCTACTCTTTGACACAAAACTCTATTTTAATTGGATAAATGCCTATGGATTCACACTAAAAAGACTTCTTATGCTCCTTAAATGCATTTTGAATGATTTCAATTACATATCATATTTTATAGAATATAATGGAATTAGAATGGTGATGCTAAACAATCTTAGCTATTTATAAAATTGTTGCTAACCGTGAATGTTTAAAAATCATTTGTAAACGCAAAATGGCTATTCCACGGGTAACTGACTGACATTCGGAAGTCAAAATTACAATGTTTTACGAAATAGCGGGACAATTATAAAGTTTTACAAACTAAGTTTTGTATATTTTAAAAGAGAATTTTCAGCTGAATTCAAATATGGTTTACAATTGTAGATAGCCCTTATAGAAAATTTTAGAAAAATTATTAAAGTTGTGGTAACTGACTGACATATCTGCAACCTTCATTGACACTTCAAGTTATTCAATATCATTTTCTTCTGAATATAAAAGAGGTAGCTTTTAAAAGTCAGGCCTATATTAAAGTGCAAGAAATGGGCTATCCAGCACATCAATTTTTATATCAAAATAATAAACTCTGAAAAAACACCAGCTTTCAGAACGCCTTGGTAACTGACTGACATAATGGTAACTGACTGACATCTCTGAAATACTTAACACGTCTAATGAGTTTAGTTTAGTTTAGTTTCAATTATCGTCACACTAGAGCTACACAAGGGCTATTGGTGATGCGCGTCGTAATTTAGAACCACAGTCAGGTGACGAGTCGACACCTGAGTAGGCACCCAACGCAACCATTAAGTACTCTCATTATACGCAGCTTTGGGACTTTGTAGGATATTTAACGTGCACTCCTTCTACACGGGGCATTATTAATCGGACATTTTGCCTGCACTGGCCGTTTATAGGTCGGCAGTTATTTTAGAGATGCCTGGACCCGAACCTGGGACATTCCGCAGCTGTTAAAGGCATTTTTGCTTGCAACACATGAAATTAAAATCCAAAAACTTTTGATTTAACAAATTCTGACTAAGTAAAGTAAATTAGAATAATTTATTTTAATTTTTAATGCCTAAAAAGAACTTTGATTAAAACAAACATGAAAGTTGAGTTGTATTTTTCCTACCGCAAATAAATTTTTTTAAATCGTCTTTTGAGTTGTAATATAAAAAGAATTTATGCATAGGGTCAATACTAAAGTGATAATAAGTAAATTAATAACCAGATACATCGTTGTCAGTCAGTTACCAAGTCAAAATGTCAGTCAGTTACCGAAATGTCAGTCAGTTACCAAGCAATTTTTACCTATTAAAGTTCATTTTTTTTATTTTTTCCAGCTAAGTATTATTTAGTACTTATTGAAAATAGAGAATATCGTTTATTAAGTTTCTGCAGTCAAAATTTCTATTCTGAAATTAAAAAACAGAAAAAATATGGTAACTGACTGACATTTTATGAGTGGGTGTAATATATGTATCCCATTACAAGTAATTTTTCAACTTTTTTTTGGGGTATGTGTGTAGAATGATACTCTATAATGTAGGTCTTAATATAATTATAATTTTTTTTGAAAATCTTTTGAAGTGTAGGAAATAAAATGTTTCAAAAGTGTAAGAATTTACACTTTAAATTGTGGAATTTTTTTAACCGCCTGCTTAGAAGCAATTTTTCTTCTATAAAAAAATATATATTCAAAAAATGAACTCCAGTGCGTTAAAATAGAGATTCCAATCTTTAAAATGGTATATGACACAAAGTATTTACTTAATTTTGAAATTTCGGTACCGAGGTTTACATTTTCGTGGAATTGCCCAAAACTCTATTTTATTACATAAATGACTATGGTTTATAACTAAAACTATTTCTTGTGTTATTGAGATGCATTTCGAATGACTTCAATATCATATTTTATAGAACATCTAAAATTAGAATGCATCATGCTGACGCAACACAAAATCAGTTGTTTATTAAATTCTTGTTGAAAGTTGAAAGGAAATGTTTGAAAACCATTCGTTAAACGCAACGTCATTTCAAATAAACGGTAAAACTCTGAAGTTTAACTAACTAAACATTTTTTTTAAATTTCAAATTGTATCCCCACATATAGTTCTATTTATTATATGAAAAATTTCTTAAAATATCCCATTTCGGAGTGCATTCTATTGGAATTAAATGCCCAAAACAATGCATGTCACCCAACAATAGCGACGGAAATCGTTTTATATCGCACTGAAATAAATAAAACGAATTTCCTGTAACTGCAACCAAGATTCAGAGTTGGGAGGTTGCCAACAAGTTTGTTTCTAACGATGTAAACAAACGTCTTGGAAGAAATAGATCGTATAGATCCCCTCAGTGATTGGCTTTTTTAATGAAATTAGTACTACTTTAATTTAGCTGCGTTTTCTTGATAACGTTTTAAAGATAACATAGGTGACATTTCAATAATATTATAGGTTTCGTGTTACTTATCCACACTATGGTAAATATGACTTTATAAATAAACAAATGTCGTAGTAAACCGTGCTCACGGTTTTACTATCTCTATGGTAGCACCCTCCCTCTTAAAGACTGTTAGGTGGTTAAAGCGAATATTTCCTAATTTTTTAAATTTTATTTTGTTTAAAATTAATATTTTTTATGAATTAAATTGTTTATTATTAATATAACAGCTAGGAATGAATTGATAAGCGACGAGAATGATATACTGTGAAATTCGATGACGCTTCTAAATGGTACAAAAATAAAATAAACAGAGTTCATCTGCTTGCTCAACAATACACTATAACTATCTTTGTAATTATTTAGTTTAAATAATTATATTTTTTAAACATATTATTTAAATTTAAAGTTTTAGTTATTTTCTTATTATAAATTATATCTCCTTATTGATTTTGTTTCCCTATTAGAATTGTTTAAAAGAGCGTTTAACGAAAATTAAACCCATTTTTCCAAGGGGGTTTTTCGCATCACAAACTCTGCAAATGTATTTAACGGCGATTGGGTACATATGAAGTTATACCCTTTCCGGTCCTTCCTAGGATACACTACAAAATATGAATACCTAGGATATGGAATTCGAAGGTTAAAACTAAACTTAAATTAGCCTCCATTGGTTTAATGGTACTGAATTACTGATATGTATCTGTGAATTGGAAGGCTAAACTGCAAAGGTAACCATGATAAAAGAATTTGGACCATTTTTTTTTTAAATAATCAGACTTTAAATATACTTTCTCAAAGTTTATAGTCATTGAGTGCTTGCAACAATGGTCCAAGCCCATTAGCTAAGATACTGCAGTTTACCTACCCCCAGGGCAGTAAAGCAAATAGGCTAAGGCAAAAATTCTCACCTGTCAGATTTAGGGTACTCCGGAAACTTGGCCTGTATGATCTCCTGTATGGTCCGCAGGGACTGTGGCTCGGCAGAGATACCTTGGGCCCTCTCTTTCCTCCTGGCACTACGACTGTACCGTTGTGGAGACATGACCGGGAAAACTGACTGGTACTTGTCCAGAAGACTCCTCAGCTGTCTGATCTCATCTTCCTTCTGGATGAGCATGGCTTTCATCTGGTTGATGTCCTGTTCTTGCTTCAGGACCATCTCCTTCAGTTCCTCGACGGTGCCCATGGTCAAATCCGCAAGCACCTCCAGCGTCATTCAATTAGTTTAGTTTAGGTCGATGTTGGGTTTGGGTAGTTTTAAGGTTGGGCCGTCATCGACTTGAAGTTTTAAGGAAGGTGTCATTGAAGGTTTGTTGGCGATTGTATGGACGGTCCAGAGGCTATCCAATGATTAAGATATCAGTAGTTTAAATGAAACGCTCACATAAAATGTCTACAACCATCAAACGTACACCGCTATTTAATGGATTCAATAGCAATTCAATGATTAACAAAAGATAAAATGATCAGCTATCCAATTGTTTCAGTCATAAATGATGCTCGTTTCGATGAAATCTTCCGAGCAAGTTAATTAAGCTGTCAATAATTCCGTATTTTATTCCACATAAAAAACCGATCTTGATGTTTCTCGAACGATCCAACGAGACTAAATCATTCTCGATGCCCGTCGAACAGACGAGTTATCTCCCGAGTGTAAAATGGAACATAAAAAAACTTGAGCGATTACGGAATGTCACGTGCGAATATTAATCACAGGAGTTTATCACATTTCTGGCGTGAAATAAATGACCCAACAGGAGACGATGATGATGAAAATATGGTCAACGGAACAAATAGAACGTCGAGAATTTCCTTTATTCCGAAGTTAGTATTGAAGTGTTTTTAAATCCAGTCTCGAACGACGTCGCAACAAGTTGTAAGGAGACGATAGCTGTAGAGCTCGTCGACTCCAAAACCACGTGTCCCTAGTAATAACGGGCGATGGAAAGTGTTTTGGTGTTTCAGCTTTTTTTCCCGAAGGTCGCCATTGGGGAAACGGGTTGCCGAACTCTTTTCGTCGCCAAAACTCGCCAAGGAAGTTATTTTCCCCTAGAAATCAGTAGTCTCGTTCTCGTGTTTTTTTTTATCAGTCGCACTTTGTCATCGAGAAGTCTTCGTCTTGTTAGAATGAAGATAGTAAACGCAACAAGTGCGGTTGCTAGGTTAAGGAACTAAAAAAAATCGTGATTGTAATTAAAAATAGTTAAGAATGTCGAATGAAAAACTAGAATCATCCAAACCGTGGTTATAAGTTAGTTTTAGATTTCTCACTCGAGATAGACAAAGAACAGCCATTGTGCAACCCATACCGCGGGTCTCCAAACCAAATTGCATCTGTGTTAATCCAACGGAAAAAATATTTTCTAAGCCACATTTCTCCAGCTGTATTGAATATTTTTAGAAAAGGTTTCTTATGATTAATGTAGCTGACTTACCGGTCTCTATAATCCCGCTCTTTGGTTCGAATATATTTTTAATTTTTGGAAAACACTCATATGCCAATTAACTTAGTTTAAAACCACTGGTGATAAAATTAAATTTGATTGTACAATTTAGACGCATTCGTTTGACTAAAAAAAATTAAGTATCTTTTTATTCAGAGCTCATATTAAAATTAAAAATATATATATTTTACATCGGTAATATAAACTCTCTTATGCGCTGTAACTACTTTTAGCATTTATAGATTCTATAGAGGATATAATATAATTAAATGAAGTTCTATAATTTTGTTTATCACAGAACTAACTTCATGCATCTCATTATTTTATTCTTAACATTTATGCAATAAAATAACCCAATACATTTATTAAATTTTTCAATGGGCTGGTTTCAACACTTTGCCACAAAACACAAAACAACCTGCAACCAATGGCATGGCAGTTCGGATAGCGTGACCTTTTTTAAACCAAAGAGCTGTTTCGAGACTTTGTCAAAGAAAACCAAACAACCAATGAAATCGCAGTTTAGAGAGCGTGACATCAGAAGAAATATTCCCATAAATAATTTTACACAAAATATTCGAACCAATTTCAAAAAGTGGGGTTGTAGAGACCTGTAAGGCAGCTACATTTATCATATGGAAAAAAAAAACGTTTGTAAAAAATATTCAATACTGCCTGAGAAATGTGGTTTAGAACATATTTTTTTCCATTGGATAAACACAGAAGCACTTTGGTTTGGGGACCCGCAACTATTCGTCGTTGAAACCTTTTTTGTTTTCAATATTTTTTTTAAAATTTTGGTCAAGCTTATGTTACTTTGTTTCTTGCTTTAAATAGACATCTATTCTATGGTTTCTTTTAAGCAGAACTTTCCCATTTAAAAAAAGTATGACATTTACTTCCATATTTAAACTGCTGATTCAGTTAACAAAATGCTTCCACATTTTGTTAAACCGCTTTTTTGACATGAAGATCTCAACACATAGCTAGCATCCATCACCTAATGTATTATTAGGTTTATCGTTATTCATTGCTAATGAATATTCATTTATTATTAACTATTTTGAAAGCCGCTTTTTTGACATGAATGTCTTTTTTGTCATGATGTCAACACATAGTTAACATTCTATCACCCAATATGTATAATTACATTTATCATTCTTCATTGCTAATGAATATTCATTAGTTTTTATTCATTGATTTCATTATACTGTGTGACAAAATGTAAATGAAAAGCCAATTAAACTTCTTTGAAGCTACTGACAATGAACTTTGCTACTGACTTAAAAGCTACTGAACAATTTGTTTAATAGGAAATTTCCATTTTTAATTATTTGTGAATTTTAGCAGTTATGATACATTTATACACTAATTTTACAAAGTTTACACAAGAGAAAAGTTACAAGGAAATTTCTAGAACTTCCTATTACTAGAAAGGTTTACTAAACCTACTAAACCAGTATATTAGAACAAGCATTCAATTTAAGGTCTAATAAAATTATCTATGTTTAAAAGATTTTTAATTAAGTAAACTTGACTTCATAATAAAATTTCAAACTTCCTTTTTTAATGAAATAAAAATAGAAATGAAGTTAGAAATTTTAATAACCGAGGTCTATTTTTCATGCCTATGACTTCCTAGTAGAATTTGTTCATTTCAGTACATACAAAGGGATTTAAACAATTTCATGCAGTTGATAGTTTCTACTAATCTGAACAGAAGGAGATCCCAGAAAATACTCTAGAAAGCATATATTAAAAAAAATTTAACTCAATTTTTAAACTATTGTACCAACTAAACTTTTCTGCATTTCAATTTCTAGGTCTAATTAGATAGTATTCACTATCAAAAGAAAATAATTAATAGGTCAAGAAGACTAATAAATTGTTTAATTTGCTTTACAACTTATTGAAGCTTCAAAAATAAAAATTGAAAAAAAAGAAATTTTTTTAAAGCATATTCTTAAAAGAACAGTAGAAGATTGTTCTTTGTGTTTTTAAAAAACCTGCTCCTCTAAAAATTAATGATTTTTCAACGGATTTAATTTAATACTCTAAAGCATTATGTATTTTCATTTAATCAATCTAATTTAAATAATGTGTCTACCAAAAATATAATTTTCACTCAGACTATTCTCAATTCAATTATTTAAAAATAATGCCCACTCAAAAGCATGTTGCTTTTTGCATAATTTCTTGTACCACAAAGTTTGTTTTTATTTAAAAATTTTGCATTATGTTTGTGACTTGTGTTATTGTATGGATTTTCATAATTTACTTTAAAAATATTTTTAGTGCTTTCACTTATTGCATATCATTTTTATAATCTACTAAAGTTTAAAAATTGTTTTGTTTCAAGTTAATCTAAACAATTTTAAGTTTTAGCACTTTTCTAATCTTAAAACATATTAAAATTTATTGCAAACAAAATTAGAGATTTCTTATAGGATTTTTCAAATTTGTAGTTTATTATGCATTTTATTACTGTTTGCCTAAATTCTTCCTCATATGAAGCATTTTTTTTGTAAAAAGAGCAGAGCAGGTTAAGTAACTGTTCTTTTTTTTTAAAAAAAAGAACAGGAACACAGAGCAACCGCTCTTTAAAAAGATCATAAGTATTACATCTCTATAAGATAATAAGTATATTATGAGACAATCAACTAAGAAGCTGATTGAAGGAGCACACGGCATTGAGTTCAGTACTATGCTTTTAAAGGTCAAAACTATCTAGTTTCATTTTTTTCTTCTTGATATTCAGATTCTTTGAAATTCAATAATTATTCCTTGTTGTTTGCTTACTTTATTTGTATTTAAAAATAAAGAAAATATCTCTTACTTTTAAATGCAAGCAAAGCATTTTATATCAACATCCAACAACATTAAAACTATATCACTTTCAAAAAATAACTACACAAAGTAATTTATAAATACCATTAAAAATGTCATCAAAAAGAATACTTTATATTAGACATCATTATCCATTAATAAATGCTTAAATGTAAATGAAAAATAACATCTGCATTTTTTAAAATAAGAAATAGAATGCCTTGTGCAGGTGTCTAAACAAATAATGCAAACCATCAATGAACCTTATTCTGAGACATATGATGTCATTCCAAACTGATTTTTGCCACAAAAATTGATTTATCTTCAAATTTTCTATTTCAACTAAAGTTTCTTGTACGAATTGTTTATGTTTTTTTAGTTTCAATGTGCTGAATTGTTTGACATATCACATTTTATTTTTTATTAGAATTTGTAGTTTGGGCTGTGAAAGTGAGTGACGGACAGACCAATTAACATAGCCATTATAAAAACTTCTACTTTTAACGTTATAAATATAGTGAGGATGCTAAAACTACCAATATCTTTTTTTTAAAGTTTTTAAGCAGTGCACTACACTAAAAATGGATTAAGTAACTCATAGAAATTCAAAAGCCAAAGACACTAATTTAAATAGTACTTTATTTTGGATTGAATAATAGTATTTTGTTACAATTATGGAAGTTTGCCATTTTAACATCCGACTACATGTCTAGAAAACTTGCTATTATTTGTAAATAACTTTAATTGTCGGATTTGTGGTCAAATCCAACATTAATATGTATTTATAGAAATATGTTTTATTAAGAGGAATTTACTTAGAATTGTATGTAAATAAATATTAGAAATACAAAGAAAAGTTAGGTTCCATGACAGCTTTCTCTTATTTTGGGTGGGCTAAATTATTAAATAGATTTGGGAAATTGTAGAAATCCAGAAGAAATAAAGCTTAATCTAAAAGAGAAGAAAAAAAGAAAGAAAATTAGTTAAATGAATACAGTAACAAGAACTTAGTTAAATCTTGATACTGTGTCCCAAGTAATATAAAAATACTACATATTAGCATGCTCCTGTTTCTTTTTTTGGTACACAAGAAATCACTTTATAAGTTTAAAATATCAGTTACATTAATATAACTCATAAATATAAATACCAAAACTAAGAGAAACTAGTCATTGAAAATCTCTAGTATTAAAAAAAACTAAAATATTGCTTAGTAACACAAGTAATATAATATCTTACATCAAAGGAAATACTATTTTACAGAATACAAGTGTTAAAATAATTAGTATAAAATTAAAGAAATTCAGACATTAGAAGAAATCAGACAAAACTAAAAGAAAAAATTTAAAATATAGGGGATGCATAAAAAAAGTTTAAGGTTGAAAGTTAAAAAATTCAATAAATAAAAACAATTATACATTTCAATAACATGCTTTACAATTCCATAAACTTATAAAACTAAGAAAATAAAAATAGCAACTGGATAAAATTAAAATTAATCACTTACTTTTAATGAGAGTAGATAGATTCCTTTGGCACTAAATTAACAAAGCAGTCTATTGTTCCAGAGTCACTAAAGCAACTAACAGCTTCTCATAATTTTCTGGTTCTTCACCCTTCAATTAAAAGATGACATATAAATACAGTTATATCCATAGATATCATAGTTAAAGTATTAGATTGGCAGATCACGTGACCTCCAATGCTAACGATGGGATGCACATGGAGACCAGAATTTGAGGGTAATGGGGCCAGTGTTGCCACCACATTAAGGAGAAAAATACTACGAAAAGATACCATATAATTCTTAAATTACAAAAAAATACCATAAAAATACTAGCTGCATTTTGGAATCTCTTAAGTGACTTTTAAAAAAATGTGAAACGCTTTTTTAGTATTTTTATGGTATTTTTTGTAATTTTAGAATTAAATGGTATCTTTTCGTAGTATTTTTCTCCTTAATGTGGTGGCAACACTGGCCCATTTGCCCTCTTATTCTCGTCTCCATGCGCGTCCCGTCGTTAGCATTGGAGATCACGTGATCTGCCAATCTAATACTTTAACTATGATATCTATGGTTATATCAGATTTAGGTACTTTTCTTTTTCAGAGTCGCAAATCTAACTAATTGCCTTACAGAATCTTTGGTGACAAACAGATTCCGGCAGCAAACACAGTTGAAGAACTCCAATATACACAGTCAAAGATTACTATTAGAAATATTCCAATGGTTACCTTTGGCACCGGTTGTACATTTTTGGCGAATTTATCCTTTGCGAACACGAAAGGGAAAAGTACCCAGATTTATAAAAGATTTAAAAACTAATAATAGAATAAATAACATAATTAATTTTAAAATATATAATTATAATAGACAACACACAAGAATATTTGGAAATAAAATCATGCTCATTTACTGAAATTTATGTTTGTCATTGATTCATTAAAACTTATTATATCACAGTAGTCTGATATTTTGTTCCAGATATTATGTTTATGAAAAATAAAGCTTTTCAAATAACTAATATTTAACTTTTATTTAAAGAATTATTTAGTCATGATAAAAGTAGAACTTTCAATAAATTTTCTTAACCGTGCAATTTAAAAAAATATTTTATTGTTTAAAATAGTAGAAAATTTGAAGGAAAAAAATTATTAGCATGTACAAAACTCAATGTTCCTAATCACAAGACACAAAAAGGGTTAATACAATTACCTGGATAGCTTTTTCTAAAGGTTCCTTAAACCTTTTTTGATATTCATTCTTTATGAATACCATATCTATTTCACAACGGCTCACTACAATGCGAATTAGAGACTTGTCATCTCTAGTCGCACCCTGAAAACAAAGAAAGGTTATTTTATCAAATTACCTTTTAAGTTATACAATATAAATAAGGAGCGCTCCGAATTGAGTTATATAAAATAGATTTTGCTAAACATTTCAAGGAATCAACAACAAAAAAAGTTGATAATTCAACAAATTTTCTTGTGCTTAAAGATTATAAATTTAATGAGCTTATTTTTTTGTATCTTTGATTTTTTTGTACAATTTATTAGTTTTCTTTTACATTATTTTTTAGCAATATTTTATTCACAATTAAAACTAAATATTACAATAAAACGATAGAGGGAATTTAAAAGAGGCATATTTCTATATTAAAGAAAACTAACAATTTTACCATACTACTAAATTAAGAAAAAAAAGAGAGGATGATATATTCTCAAGACAGGTTTGGGCTAATTTTGGGTTTTAAGTGCACAAGAAAAAAAGCATATAGTAGGTTAATAATTCTATAGCAACAACAGATTCCCCGGGACTCTTTCATGACTTCTGAACAGCATTAATTTGGTTTATGTAACTATTAAATTGAAGATAAAAGAATAAGTTAAATCCTCGAAGACAGATAGTTTAGTATCATATGAACTGTATGTTGTGGTTGAGTATGATTCATTTAGTAGAATTGCTGTAACTTTTAATATGCAATGTTTAAATGTGAATACAAAGTTACAAACATTTATGAAATGTAATAATTAAAAAATTACACATAAATCACAGGTATTTTTTGTAATGTTATTTCAGCTTTAGAGAAAGTAGAAATTTACTTTAAGTACTCGATGAAGTTTTCGAGCAAAATAGGCAGGAGTATTTTCAACGCAGCGGACTAAAAGAGAATACCTATAATTAGTTAATTTTAATCAAATTGTTCAATAATTCTTTGTAACAATATATTTAATAATTATTGAATATAAAATAAATACAAGCAAAGAGAAAAAGTTATTTACTAAGAATGAAAAACAGATATATTTTATTAATTTAAAATTCTGTTTCTCAACTAAAAAAAAGTACTTGTTAAATTTTTCAAAGAAAAGCTGTACTAATAATCTTAATTGAAACAAAATGCATTGACAAAACTTATGACTAAGTAATGATTTTTTAATTCATATGAACTTCCTTAAAGTGAACTTAAAGGGAGCATGTTAATAGTTCATGATAATATCTGGTGAATTTTGACTTATAATTAGCGAATGTTTAAAAAATTTATGTATTTTAAAATGAAAGAAAAAGATACAATTTATAATGTTTAAAACATTTCTAGGTGAGTATTAAATAAAAAAAGCAGGTTATTTTAGACTTTTCAGAACTCTTTATCATTTCCAATCAAATAAACAAAAAAAATTGTGCAACCAGCTTTTTAGGTAGACAAACACATGGTATTATAAAAAAAACAATTCAGCCTTATCGGTGAAAACTGCATGCCCATACCGATTGTTAGAAGAGCCTTTTTGAGGATTCCAGAGGTCTCCGTCTCTATAGCCTCTGCCAGCGTTCTTCCGGTGATATCCTCGTACTCTTGGAACACAAATCTCAGGTGTTCGTAGCTCTCGAACGCAAACAGGGTGTTGAAGGCTGCTTCATCAGTCTCCCACTGGGCCTCTCCTGCCTCAAATAGAGACTGAAAGAAAAGTGGGGTTAGTGTAGCAATTGTTGTGTATAAATATATATAGTAAGGTATAAAAATTCTGGTAATTTAATTAGTGGTGCGGTTGCAATGCTTCACAGCACGCATCATTTTGCTACATTAAAGAGTATAGCCTGTGCAAGGTGGCCGAACAACCAAGTACAAAATAGCTACATGTCGAGCATGCAGAGTTTTCCTTATGCAAATGCGACTTCTAATAAATAGCTGCTGCATCAAGCTCTTCCTCTCAAAAGCTGCCAGGCTACTCATGCTGCTGTGGCTCAAAATATATATATGCTATCTGATTCTATGTTATAACTTGCATTTATTGTAAAAAGGTGTCATTACATATAATCCATTTTTAAATGTGCATATAAATTCATTTTAAGTAAGCAGCCATTTTTATATCTAAATTTTAATCTGGAGTATTTGCACAACTCTAAACTAGCAAAGCACCACAGTGGTCTAGTTCATTTAAGTTGCTAAAATGCTAACTCACTTAGTTGTTAAATGAGGAAGTTCAGCATCGTTTTAAATCGAATCAGAAAATTAAAAAAACGCATAAATCTAAACTATTTCTTCATTCGGCACAGCATTTTCTTAATTACATTGGCTCAAAGTTAGCCATTTTAAAAGCCCCTCATAAACGATGAACAGTTGATGACACAGCTTGTGCCCAAGTTCTTCGGTGGCCCTGTGCTATTTACGAGTTAATAGCGGGTGAAGAGGTATTAAATTCCCTAATTTACTGTTAATATATGTACAGAAATCCAACAGTCTTCAGCGTAGGCATACATGCCAAAGCAGTGACGAGGGGCCTGAGGAACAGTTTGTGATTGTATCCTTGTTTGTCATTTCTGTTTACCTTATAGCTTGGTATATATCTATAATAATAAAAGAAAGAGTCTGTGTGTGTGTCTGTTTGTTTTCGGATCGTAAAAGACCTACTTATACTGCCCTCAGAAATTCGAAATTTTTAAGATAGATTCCCTTCAATACCAACGTGTGCACTTGAGGCTTAGATTTTTCATATTTGTTCCATTTTTGGAGAAAATTCGAATTTTCTGAAAAAAATACATCACTTTCGCTCAAATCCGATCATTTTTTCTCTTTCCTGATGCCATCGGCTGAAAAAATTAAATAAAACTTTTAACGAAAACATTTAAAATTCAAAATGCTTATTTTATTCTTTTGCCATTACTTTCAGAAACTAAATTCATTATTTGAAAAATAATTGACATGTTTCAAATGACGTAATTCCGCCAGTCTTCATTCTCGAATTTTATTGTGGGTTTATTTGATGTTTTTTTCATTGATTTTTCTGTTGACTGCATGTATGCATATTTAAGCAATAAATGTATAGTTAAGCTATAACTGAACTATGATGGTTAATAAAGGCCATCTCACTAGAGCTATTAGTGTTTTAATATCTTTATTTTTTCGCCAAATACGTTGCCAAACTCGCCAAATTATTAACTAAAATTCGCCAAATAGGCAATTTATTTTATAAATAATTTATAAGCTGGTCGATTGTTTGAAGTTCATTGTGTTAGAGCTGTATAATGGGTGTGGGTAGCTATATCTATTTTCTCGCCAAATTATTTCCCAAAAAGCGCCAAATGAGCTAAAAGGTTTTATGTATTTATGAGGGAATTGTGATGACATTTATGAGTGCATTTTATAGCGTATTTTTCATTTTGGAATTTTAAGGCAATGAAACGGGATTTTATAATTTATAACGAGCGGAAACAATAAGAAGTTTATGATCCTATAACAGGGTATATAGTACACATATTTGGAATCTATTTGATTTTTATTCCGTGCGAAGAACGGGTATAAATTTGCTAGTATATATATATATATATATTATATATATATATATATATATATATATATATATATTATATATATATATATATATATATATATATATATATATATATATATATATATATATATATATATATATATTTGTAATTTCGTTTGCTTGTTGTACTTCTATCTTTTACGTATGTTAAAACAGTTTTTTTTTTCCAAAAAAATGCTTTAAAAATAGCACTCTTTTATGATGTCATGCATCTAATATCTAGTTTATTTCAGGATTTAGGCAATTTAGTACATAGAAATATTAGGTATCTCAGCACCAATTTTTGTTCGTTTAGCTTTGTTCATTCAGAATTTTTTGTCTCCTTAAATTTTGATAGATCCTTATTTATTGTACTCATTATGAATGCTGGTAAATCCTGACTTGTGAAATTTTCTTACTTTTAAAAGGTTAAGAACTACAACTTAACATTGTTTACCATCAAAATTAAAGAAACATAATTTTTCTTTTTGAATAACTTTTGGCAAATGAGCTGTCAGCGCAAAAGTGTAGCAATAAATAAGTAAAACTATATATTATTTTAAATTGTGGTTGATCTACTATAATACCAAAATTCAAATTCTAAATATTTCTTGTGCCTGCTTTGCTAATTGAGTACTCTCATACTCCTTATGGATATGCTTTAATTTATTTAAAGTAATAGAAAGTACAAATAATATAACTAAACATTTGCAAACATTGATAAAAATTTGTGGAACATACATTAAAATAACCAGATAGGAATGATAAAAAAAAAATTGAAAAAATCATAATATATATACAATGCATATACATTATGATTTTTTTATGTATGCATATTATACATATGTAAATACAGGAACTCAACCTTTAAATTATGTTCAAGAATATTTTTTTTTGAAACTTGGTTAGTTTCATTAACTTCAACTCCACTTAATATTTTACAGCTATGTATTAACCATAGATATCATAATTAAAGTAGATTGGCTGATCACGTGACCTTCAATGCTAACGACGGGACGCGTATGGAGGCTTTTTTGGAGGGCTTAATGGCCAGTGTTGCTGCCACTTTAAGGAGAAAAATACTACGAAAAAAATACTATTTAATTCTAAAATTACAAAAAAAATACTAGAAAAGGATTTAAAGTCACTATAAATATTCCAAAATGCAGCTAGTATTTTTACGATATTTTTAATTTTAGAATAATTCTTAAATAAATTCTAAAATTAAGTTAAAAGTTTAGTTATAAAGTTTAAAGAGCATATTAGTATTTTAGAATAATTCTAAAATTACAAAAAAATATCGTAAAATTACTAGCTGCATTTTGGAATATTTATAGTGACTTTAAATCCTTTTCCAGTATTTTTTTTTTTAATTTTAGAATTAAATAGTATTTTTTTCCTTAAAGTGGCAGCAACACTGGCCATTAAGCCCTCCAAAAAAGCCTCCATATGCGTCCCGTCGTTAGATTGGAGGTCACGTGATCAGCCAATCTATTACTTTAATTATGATATCTATGGTATTAACAGTTTAAGTTAAAAAATGGCATAAACAAAAGTTACTATGCTATATACAGACATAAAACCGGTAATTCAATATGAAAGGTATTTTCACCAAACTAAAATATAACTATTAATATCCATACACTTACCTCAGCATCATTTCTAACTTTATCAAGTGAAACCATGCCTTCAGTTCTTTCAGCCTATAAAATTAAATCTCATAATTAAAGTGTCCCAAAAATAAAACTTTTTTTAATAGACATGCCCATGTTAAAGGTTTAGTTTTACAAAAACTATACATACTTTGCATATTAACATAAGCATATGCTTAAATTTGCTCTGGCAATCATTCTTAATTGAGTCTTCTAAAGATCTGCTATATTCTAGGATTAAAAAATAATAATGAGTTCTATATCATCACATAATCTTAATTTCACAATTAAAAATCCTAACTTAATAATTGAATAAAAAAATTATTTACAATGCGGAAATTTGACCAGTAAATATTTAAGCATAAAATTGTACCAAAAATATTATTATATGATTAAATTATACTGAGTATTTTAAAAAAATTGTTCAGAGACAAATACAAAAAAAGTCTAAAAATTTATAAAGTTATCAATAAATTTTATTTATAACAATTCTATTCCATTTTAATGATGTTACCTTTAACAAATTAGAGTAATAACCTCTTTTAAAAAAATTGATGTTTTGGTTGAATCGCTAAATGTAAAAAAATTTCTGCCACAATCTTTTTCCTCAATATTTTTGTGAAGATTCAGTGTGCATGGAAAACTTCCTCTGGACATGACCTTTTTTACAACATTCATTTAGCTATTCATCAGTTAGTATTTTAAGAGCTGTTTTTTGCAGAAATGAACATATTTTTAATAACAATTTTTGAAAAATATCAATAAATTATTTATTTCATAAGGAAGGTCACAAAACGATTATAGTCCGGCTGTCACTTCTTAGATTCCCAAATATTTTGATTGTGGAGCATTCCACTTTGAAAACAGGTAGAGAACCTAAAGGAGGCAGGGTTGCCAATCCCATGGCGTTTGGCAAACACAGGGGATTATTATTGGGATAGTTTGGTTGGAAATAAAGTGTCACACTAAAACTACACATGGGTTATTTGTAATAGGAGGAATTCTAGTTAATTGCTGATGGTCGTCATCAGTTGCAATGCATTTCTTTTCTATCTTGACTTGATCGTCAATAGATCTGCATCATCTGTAGTATGTATTATTTAACACATTCAGTATCACCTCAGGGAACGCTATAAGTCAAAATATAGCTATGCAATAATAGTGAATCCGTTGCAAGTTTGAACAGCACTTCACTTGAGAAACTCTTTTTCCACTTTAAGGAAATATGCGCATGGAAAAGCAATAAACCGCCAAATGTAGTAACTCTTGCATAACCAAAATCTTCCTAACCCTCTTTAAATGTATACTGTTCCACAATCAAAATATTTGAGATGCTAAGAAGTGACAGACGGACTATACAATTATAAATAACAATCTGAGGGATAAGCAAATTGGATGAAGTGTAAACTTGTATTCACTGCATGATATTAAAATTTCAATTTTTAACAAAAAAATAAAAATAAATTATGTTTTTGTAGCAGATGATTATAAATGACTCCTCCATGCTTTAAACGTTAAACTTTATTCAAATTATGAAATTTATAATTTAAAAAAATATGTGCTGGAAAACATTATTGTAAGGTGAAAAGTTTATGAACAACTTTAGTCCAGTAAAACAAGCAAATCCTTACTACGTTGGTAAATCTCTTTAATTTCTCTAATTTGAATGTTTGTGATAGTACAGAGAATCTCTAGAAGTAAATCTTCATCCTTTCCAGGTCCATGGATTGCTTTCCGAAGCAGCTTGGCATAGTATTCGGGAAGTGGCATCAGAAGCAGCTCCACTGTTGTCTTGAAATGCCCTGTAAGTTTGTAGAGCAGTTTCTCTTTTAGGTCCTATTGAAAGAATACAGAAAGAAAAATATTGGATGTTTAAAACTGTGTTAATACAATAGAAAAAATAATCAGTACTCTGGCTGTATTGAATATTTTCACAAAAGAATTTTGTTATATGATAAATGTAGTTGGATTACAGAGCTCTATAATGCCACTTTTTGAAATTGGTTCGCATATTTTTTGTAAAATTATTTATTGAAAAAAAGCCAGATTAAAAAATAAATCACACACATAATCATGCGCAAATATCATTAAAAAGAAAGAAAATAGGTTGAATTTAGATTTATTGTTTGAACTCTGCTTTAAGCTTTAAGCAAGATAAAATTGGGGACATTAAATTTTTAGAAAATTATGCAATATCTATGAACACAGCTTTCATAAATTTAAATCAGAAGGAAGAAATAAGAGTGTTTAAAACTAATAAACTAATGAATCAAACAACTTATCTGGCCCTTATGAAAATTCTGTCAGTGTTCTATATCGGCAAAATTATGTAATATTGTATGCCTAAGACAAATGCAGAAAATTTGCATCAATTGCTTACACTGTTGATAAACATATATAAGAGCAAATATAGAAATGTATATTACAAAGGGACAGTTTCAGTGAATTTTTTTTGTTCCTGGAAACTTAGATGCCAAGTCATACTCTTTACTATTTCTAGATATAGAGTAAGAATACAGGTTAAAGAACAACTATACCTGATCAAACATAGTTCTGTAAGTTTCCATGATACGTTTTCGTTGTTCATTTGTGCGATTGCCAAGAATTTGAATAAAAGCATCGCCATCATTTTCATCTACAAATATATTACAATAAAGGGATAGAAAATATTACTAAACATTTTGTAACAAAATATATATTTTTTTAATAATTTTGAATATCTTTTTTATTTAAAAATAAAAAAGGGATTTACAGGGGTTGGCACCCCCCCCCCCCCTGCCCCCCAAAAAAGGATGCAGTTTGCAATGTCACATAAGTTTGCAATGCTAAAATTTCATAAAAACTAAAATTTTGACCATTGTAATGAAAAAGGTTGCCGACCACTGGCCTAGAATACAGCTAGGTGAACTTTTATAACTTAATAAATTCACTCCAATGCATGCTCATTACAATAACAAAAAAGTATCTTGATTAAACAATAAAGAAAATTGTTTGTAATTGAAAACAGAAGATTTTGGTAGAATATATAAGAATGTTCTTTCATGACCCTTCTACAGTGAAAGTTTTTAGGCAAATGTGGATAAAATTAAAAACAACTTTTACAAGCAGCATCTAAAATTATTAGCAGCATAAACCTGTTACATACCTAAAGTCTTCAGTGCTTCATTCAATGCATTGGCATCACTTTCGGAATCAAATGGGTGGTGAAACTAAAACTTCAATAAATACAATAAAAAAAATATTTAAAAAACTGTAAAGAAAGTAGTCTGCTCTTGAGATTATTATTTCTGCACTCGTTTATTAATGTAATCATAAAGAAAATTGATTTTTAAATTTATAAATTACTTAATAATAATTAAATTTATCTAACTAAGTGCTGAAGATAGCTTATACTTTGAAGTACAGTGGAAAACAGGGGATAATACAACAAGCCAGTATAGTTTCCCAGAGAATTTTGCAGTTTCCACCCAAACATGATTCACTAAAGAGTGCAGCGGTTTAGTTGAACTAACATCACAGTAGAGTTACAAAAGGACTATTGGAGAAAGGCCGTCAAGTGATACTTTGCCAGATTTAGAACTAAATCTCTCCCAACAAAAGTTAAACTCTATCGTATGGGCCTTGCCCCATCGCCTATGCGCACCTCATGCAATATTGAAGAAACTACAGAACATATCATTCTGGCATGTTATCGGTATGAAAACAAAAAAGTTAAAACTCAGATGAGAAATCGGTTGTATTCCACTTTATTTTCCGTGGTTATTTGATTTTTACAGTTACGATTCACAAAAGGCGAAAGCAACTATTAGATTTATTGAAGCCAACATGAAAGTTTTGTAGCTTCAGTTTGATTTGTGATTTCTAAGGCCAATAGGATCCAAGCAAGATCAATGTGATTAAGCAGCCAAGTCAGCGAGTATATGTCGCATGATATATACTACTACTACAAGTGATAAGACAATATCTGAGCTGGCATCCAATGCAACATTATTGCGGCATCAGGATTTTGAACTCTACAGAATTTATGAGCATGTGTGTAATGAAAGAATTGTGGGCAACAGGGAATCAATCTGAGGGAAATGGATGGAGCCACTGTGTTTATCAGTTGTCTTTTGGTTATTTTTGTTAGAAAAATAACTAAATGTCAGTGACAAAAATTGTGAGCCAAAGTTGCACTTTACCATAAAGAAGGATATTTCAAAACAAATGAAAAAACTAATTGATAAGCACCATATTATTGATGTTACACAACATTAAATACTTTTGTTTTCACGTGGTTCCATTTTTACCGGCACTGATGAAATTCATCGTCTGTTGAAAATTCATCTTCTGATGATAATGCATCTTCTGATGATAATTCGTCTTCAATAAAAACAGCAATGGCCAAGGCCAAAATACGCCTCCTGCGATAATCCAAATTCATTTTAACAGTCAGATTGTTGACACTTTCTGCCAAAAATCGCTACCAGAATCTTTCGATCGCTTAAATTTGGTATCTGATTACAGGCGAAACAAGGCTAGTTATACTTATGCTTCAAATTTTTCTCAGTCGAAATTTCTCGACACACAAGAATATAGATTAATAGAAAATACGAATTCTATGAAGTACAAAAATTGTAAATTATTTTTTTAAAGTTTGGAGTGAGCGGGCAAAAACAAGCAAACAACAAAATGGAAGCTTGTACGTTCTGGTTTTGAAAGTCTGAATGTCATTAGTTAAAAAAAATTGTATTTGCTAAAAAAAGATCCTTAAAAATACCGTTAAATTTTTAAAAACTAAAATTAACAAATGTTTTTTTAATTTTAAAATAGTTCATAATTTTCCCCCCACCGAATGAAAACGTCGATTTTTTTTTTAACAAAATGGCAACAAGATTGGTTGACCAAGATTCCTACCTCTATGGTTTCGCTAGAGTTTTCGCTTCTACTTTAGTTTCGCTTTACGAATTACTCTCGCAACTGCGAAAAGTGAAATTACATTTTTATAAAAGTGTACATTTAAGTAAGTAAAGTGATATCTTTAAAAAATACTTACAATTACTGTAGCCATAGTGCAAAAGCAGGTGCCTGAAAAATAAATACATATTCTTAAATATTTAGTAAATAACAATTTTAATGAAAACTTATTGCTTAAGTTAAATAAGAAAGGAAGTTTTAATAAAAAAAAATAGCTAACGTAAACCATAATTCTAAACTCACTATTATTTTAATGCTCACAGATTCACACCGCCCACATACAAACTTTCAAGTGACTGAATAAAAACACTGTAGTCCCTTAGAGCAAATAACGGAACGAATACATGGAACAGTGCATTTGGTTAATAAAATGATTCTAATAAAATACTTTTTTGTGAAAAATGACACTTTACAGGCATGGAAATCAATCAAGTAAAAAAGGCCATAATATTTACTAACTGCAAAGTGCGAAATTCTATTGGTTGGCCCTTCGAAACCACTTCAACCAATCACGATTAACGTTGGGTGTATGCCCCTTTAGCCGGGTTTTTTTTCCATCCCTCTTCTATATTTATCCTTTTTCTTTGTTTTAGATTAATTTAATGTCGAAAGTAATGAATTCGTCGTCAGTCTTTACGAGCTCGAGGTGAAAAATGGTCTTACTGTTACACTTTGACTAAAGGTCTACATTGTAACTCTTGCTAGAAAAGTTACATTTGATATTCATTTAAGCCAGTATTTTTCCGAAAAGTATTGCTTTGTTAATTTAAAAATATATATATATAATCATACATGCATCTATTTTTGGTTTCTTTATCTAATTTTAAAATAAAAATTAATATTCTGCTTAATAAACACTAGAACCCAGAGCATAAACTATCGAAGTATTATATCGAATTGTTACCATTTGCGGACATAGCGCGGTGTTTATTTATAACTATTTATTAATAAATATATTTTATCACATGGCACCCTATTGGGAAATGTATTTGAAAACAAGTAAATTATAAAATAGGTAAGCAATTAATTACTAAAGAGCTAGTGTTCTGGAATATATAATTTTTATATGAATTAATGCATAACTAAATATCGTAGTCAATGACTTAATATAACATTCAAGAAACGTACATGAAATGCCTTATATTAAGCTTACACTCTTAAAACAAACGAGCGGTTTTAACTCAGTCTGAGTTAATTTCCACTCCGTTCCGTGCCGAAAATGCACTTCCCCTATAGGAGTTGGTTTCACTCTTTTTGCGGAGTGGGTAAAAGAAATAAAAGAAAACAATCTACGTCCTACACTCTTAAAACGAGTGGTTTTAACTCAGTCTGAGTTAATTTCCACTCCTTTCCGTGCCGAAAATGCACTTCCCCTTTAGGAGTGGATTTCACTCTTTTGTTTTACGAGTGTGTATAAGGCAGTATGGGGATCCTTCGTTTTGTATGTATTATTTTCAAAAGAATGTATACTTAGCAGTCACCTTTAGGGCAAAGATCTTTCTAATTTATTAACGCTAATCACCAAATTTACGAGCATTGACTTTTAAAGTATCGTAGACACGCCCATTTCAAAACATTGAGTGTTGGAGGTAAAAATAAAAAAAACTATAGATATATATATTACTGGTAATCGGTTAATGGAAACTTTATTGAAAAAGTAAACGCCCAATATAAAGATGTTAAAGGGAGGAAAATAATATGTTTTACTCCTTGTTATATTCTAAACCTAAACGAGCGTGAGTAGAAAAATAATTATCGATATGTTAAAATGTTAAATTATGCCCATTAGGTATTAGATTAGGCTCATCTCAGTTTCTTTAGCAATGACCATCAGAGATACAAAATTACCGACTATACAGAGTTCAACGATGGATCCCCAGTTAAAATGCATTTAACGATTGTAAAATGAACCCTTTTACTTTGCTTCGACGAGTTTCATTAAAAACGTTATTTATAATTTACTTGATAGTTTTTAATGTTTGCTTATTTTAATTTGAATTAACTATATCATAAATATCACCTAATAGCCCTTGTGTAGCTGTAGTGCGACGATAATTCAACTAACCTAACCTAACTAACCATAAAGACCACCAAAAAGTTTGTGTCCTTGTCGCACCACATAAGAGGCTCATATATTTGAATCATAGATGCGAAGAAACTCTGTAAACCAGAGGTTTCTAAAGATTGCTAGCAGTGATAGGGTGCGACCTCCTTCCCAAAAAACAGAGCATTAAGAAATGTTTTTGTGTAAATAAAATTTTAAATAAATTTGTCCACGTTTACTTATTTATTTTATTAGTTTAGTGAATAAACTAAACGCAGTTATTTTAGAAAATTATTTCGTATAGAAAAATTTTAACATAACTTTAAACTTTTCAGATTTTGAATATTTACTAAAACGTATAAAAAAAGTATAAGAAAAAGAAAAGTATAAGAAGTATTAAAAAAAAGGAAAAGAAATATTTTGAAGAGCAGATCCTCAACAACTAATAACAGAAGCCGTTTCTAAGAAAGAACATCCTAATCCCCGATACGAAAAATCTCAGTTAATGAAAATCTAAAAGGGTTAATCTGTCTTTAATGGCAAAACTCAGCCATGTTATTTAAAGTGCCAAGTTGATGTATGACCGCCAATATGGTCAATTTAAAATAGGTTTATGGTTCCGATGGAAAAAGTTTGGCTGAGGACAAAGAAGTTTGACGTGATATGCCTGTTTGAGACCATTTTTCTTTCGTCACAAAAGTGTCAACAAGTGTTAAGTGATGGTGGGTGCGTCTGCTAAACGTCGGAAATTAGTGGTTGTCTAACTAAGTTTAAGAATAGGTAATAAAAACTGCGAAATACAGATTGATTTTTTTTGTATGAGGGAAACTTTTTGTGATAACTTTGGTAAAAAAAATTAAACTATCAAAAATGAATAGTCGGATATGTTCTCCTTTTATTATGAGAACAGTATTTTTAAAAAGTAAATACTTTGAAATCTCAAATTTGAGCACTGTTAAATATTCAGGTTTTAAAAATGAGTAATAGGATGTTCTCACCTTATTAAAAGAACAATATTTTAAAAAGAAAATCGCCTGTAAAGCTACTGCAAGTTTCTTAGTAAACGTACAAGCAAAGCATCTGTAAATCTACTACAGTTTTCTTAGTGTGGTTACTAAGGAAATGTATGTGTTACTTACTAAGTTTAATGCAGTAAGGTTACTAGAAAAGTTCATGGCATCTGAGTTTCCTAGAGATTTTCTAGTAATACTACAGATTTTTTTTTACTGTGTACATCACTTCGACTATTCTTAAACAGAAAAGAATTTTTTTTTTCATTTCAAGAGTTTTAAATCTTCATTAGAAATCGGACAAGGTTATTAAGTTAAATTGTTTTTATGTATGATACATTTTCAACGCAGATTTTTACAGATTCAACCAACTAATGTCAACTATTTTTTACATGGGACCTTGTAATAGTATATGAGGTAAAAACAGAGTTTTGCAGATTTTTTCCCCTTTTATATGTATACAAAAAATATCTCCCACATTCCTAGACAGCACTGAATATTAACCCCTAACATTCATTTACATGAAAGTATTTTATAGATTTGTAAGAGGCCTTTCATTAAACCTCGTAAGGATCAGATAAAAAAAAATTAATGTGCAATCAGATGCGCGCACAAAATCAATAAACTCATAATAGTTTTCTTCTTCTTTCTTTTTTTTGCTTTTGTGACATCAGGGATTAGGGGGATGAAATTGGAAGGGAGTGGTCACATAAGGGGTCGTTGTTATTAAGGTACTATTTACCATACATTACTATTTACCATAACTAATGAACAACTACAATTAAAAAATATTTAACCATTTTTTTATTCATAACTATATCTACGTAGATTCTGAGAATTAATCTCGAAAGTCGGATTGAAATGCAGTGCATTTACCAAATTACCAATTCATTAGATCAAGGCTAACTAAAACGCCTCTCTGACTAAGGAACTTGGAATATGGTGTTTTCGGCTTGAGACAGTATCATGGAATTTAAACATTATTTTCCTAATTGAAATAGTCCTATCTGAAACGCCTATTAAGCGTTCAACGAAGAATATTAACACCCAACATTCATTTACATGAAAGTATTCGATTTTCCCCATTCATTTATCCCAGTGAGGATTCTAAAAAAATCCATCAATCAGAACACGCACTAAAACAATAACTCAGAACAGATTTCTTTTATTCTTGCTTTAGCGACTTCAGGGACCACAGAAGGGTGTGATTGGAGGATAGTCCCTGACGGCTCATCAAAGGAGTTATTATGGTTGCCGCTAATTACTTTGAGCCATTTGTTGTCATGACGAAGTTGAAGTAACATACAGATTCACCTGGAGCTTCAATGTGAATGCTGTAGTTAGGTTTGGGAGAGTTGGTTGATGTGAAATAAATATCAGATTGGTCTTGGTTTGTTTTACTTCTAATAAACGAGAATATTTGTTGAATAACAATACTTAATATGAATTTTATATTGCTAGAACCTGGATTAAATTATTTTATGGAACTTAGGAACACAAGCTTTCATTTATCATCGTATAGAAAGCTAGAAAAACAAGAAAAGGCAAAAATACGTTTTGAAGAACAAATTTTGTGTTTTATTATTTCCTGTTTTAAGCCAGATATTAAATAGTGCTTCGAAAGGTTGTTTTAAAAAAAATCCGAAAATGACTTTATATGTAAAGGACCTTTTTTACTGTACACAAAGAAAAAAAACAAATATAGAATTCTGTTTAAATTTGAGCCGCAGTCAGATGAAAATTAAAACATTTAAATAAGCACAAAATGAATGTGATGACATTACTGAAGAAAAGCCAAAATTACAACTACAAACTTATTTTATCCAAAATAACATAGTCAAATGCATTTTTCTTCAACCTTCATTAGGTTATTACAGACTTCTTATCAGTACCTACAATATAATTTCGTTAAAGTATCACCACCTTGGAATGCTTTTATAAAATTTGCCTTAAATGAACATCAGTATAACAATTGCAAACTACTGTTCTAAAAGAACGATAAATGTCGCATTTCTACTACAGGAGCAATATTAATATATTAGTATGCCAAATCAATAGGTGATTGGTGGTTAGGGGTGTGAAACACAAAGTCTGTTGGGAGTGATTTACCATTAATAAAGGGTGGACCAGCGACTACTGATTAGACTGAATAGTAACGAATATCAACGGGGACAACCATATACGACTACAGCTTAATAGCCTAGTCACATGAGTGTTGAGCTTAGACTTGGCATATTTCTCAGAATATACATGAAAATAATTGGATAAGTGTTGGTTTGTGTATTAAAAGTAATTTTTATATGATTACATTAATTACAATGTCCATGTTCTGTAACAAGTTTAAAATATAATTTCGAAATTTGTTTAACACGAGAGTTTATGCTAAAAACCTATACATACGATGTCGACTCAAATTGAAGGCTTAATCATCAATTCAGGAATTTATCTTGTTTCTTTTTACCTTAATATCTTCACTCCTGAGCAAAATCCTACACATATGTTCTTTAGATTAAAATGTTTCAAACAAAAACACATAAAAAATTGTGCGTTCCAAGGAATTTTTAAAAAAATAATATTTAACATATTTTGAGGGGAACGTTAATTCATTGGAATTTGAGATTTTGAGATGTAATTTTTTTTTAAAATCCTTTTTATATTTAGCAATTCAAATAACAGAGAGAACATTTACACCACTTTAACATTTCTCTTTCATTTTTCGGTTTGGCGTAGGTTCAGAGTTCTTCCTTTAACTAATATCACGGAGGTCTGAAAATAGTTCGAAAATATTACTATCGAACGATTATTTTCTTTTTCTTTTGTGATGGGATTTATGGTTACGATTAATTGGATCATGTAATGAAATATGTCCTTTCATTTTATTACTTTAACCAAAATCCATGTCGTCAAGTTTGGCAAGACTTCAATATTTATGAAATTACAATAACATGAAAGAGGAACGAGAAAAGGCAATTTGATCAAATGGGATATTCATATGCGTAAAACTATTTTTACTATTTTCTACACTTTTCTATACTTTTTTTTATCTAAGTATAATTATATTAGTTCTATGTAGTAATGAGGCATCTCAGCCTTGTTCTGTTTTTAATTATGTAAATGATAATTCTAAGTTACCGTAACAAAATGAGTTCCAGAATAATTTCAAAGGTTCTTTAGTTTTCTGATAATATTATCGAACTATTTTTATTAGAAACTAATGCATTGGAATAACTGTGCTTTTTAATTTGAATCAATAAAAAAAATCAGCAAGGGAACTAATATCAGCTTAGATGTACATTCTTGTGGATAACTTCATTCTATTTCTAGAAACTTTTCTAAAGCTCTTCTTACATTTTCTCTTTATTTTCGATCTTATTATTAAGTTCGGGTAGATTTTAAAAAATCGTAATTATTAACCCTTTTTTATCGGGAAATCTGCAACTATTTCTAGTAGGACCGTCATTAGAATAGTGTGTGTTATAGGTACTTCCGCATAGAGCCTCGTGCTATCAAAGGAGAGTTGCTCTCACAACTCAAAAATTAAAACACGAGGGATAAATTAGTTATAAAACATTCGAGTATTTTTATTTCAACAATTGATTGCACAATACGATTAAATTGAAAGGGATCGCACACAAAAAAGTATGTCGTAAAAAAGAAATGTCCTAGTCTGCGAGTAAAGTAATTTATTTGTGTCTTGGAGTTTTAGATGAAGATATTATTTTGGCTAAAAGAAATTTGGCAATTGTGAATCCGAATTAAAGAGATCATGGTTGCTTCCGCACAGGGCCTCGCATCTGCTTTCCTACACTGTTAAAAAATTGTGCTTGGTTTCACCATTGTTCTATTGGTTGGTATTGGACACCTATGTTGGATGGTCTATTTGTATGTTGGTTCCTAGTAGCTGCAACGGCTGTGTGGTGAAATGTTTCACCTTTTTTTCGGTGTTTGGTTGAACCATTTTTCTGGATTTAGTAACAAAAACCTGAGGAATGGTTCAACCGAATACCAAAAATATGGTTTAACGTTTCACCACACAGCCGTTGCAGCTACTAGGAACCAATATCATGGTGAAACCAAGCACAAAATTTTTAACAGTGTAGTTTCTAAACGTCATCAACTCATCACCCTTCTTATAACGAGAGAGGATGCTTTTATGATAACAGAAAACGTTAGAACATCGAATGCTGATGTCCTTCAAATGATCTTTGTGTTAAAATGTTCATTATATACGTATGTGCATAAAAACTTAATTATTCATCTGTTTAGGTTTTGATCTTATCGTATAACCTAATAAGCGTCATTGATGTTTACTGCAATTTTAATGGGTATGGCACCGATTTCAACAAGCATTGGAAACATAAAGGCTAAATCCATGCAAAATTACCCTTTCTGAAGTGTAAGTCACGTGTATAAAAAGTGACTATCACTACTACTTTTAACGTTATATGAAAAAAAAAAAAAAATAGCGGAATAGCTGATCTGCACTTATTACAAGTAAATAATGTAACGTGCTTTTTATTTAATTTGATTTATTTTTCAAATATAAAAAGCTTTCTTAAATTCCGACTTGCACTACAGTTACATGAAATTAGCCATAACAGAACAACAATCTGAGACCCTTCTTGGCCGGTTCACCAGAATTTCTGCCCTTCATTGTGAAGGTTCCGAGTTCTAAACCCAGCCATCATATACACGGATTTTCGTTCCGTAAAAGAAACACTTGATCCACCGAGTATACTGGGACAGGCCACGTGATCGTTAAATCTCTGAAGTCCAAAGTCACTTCAGACTTAGCGTTCGTTGTCGCTCGGTTGGGTGCTGGTGTCAACCTCGTCACTTAAACTCGGTTCTAAATTGCGAGAAGAGATGTGGCAGTGTTAAAATTCTGTGTAGAGGCTAAAAGTAGATATTAGCCGAAAGCATTCAAATCAACTGAACTCAAAAATAATCTTAAAAGCGACTTAATAACGGGGTTCCACGAGTAAGTACACTGGGAACTGGGACAGATGTGCTCGTTAAATCTGTGGAGTCCACAATCCCAAAGGCGTAAGAGTAGGTACGATGTCGCTCGAAGTCCAGTTGGGTGTCAGTCCAGGTGTCGACCTCGTCACTTGACCACGGCTCGAAATTACGACGCGTAATTGGCTGTGTTAAAGATCCTAAAGGAGGCTAGAAGTGGACAGCCGAAAGCATTCAAATCAACTGAACGCAACAATAACATTCACAATACAACATAACTCTTGCCAAACCCTTCCAAGAATTCAGAAAAACTTACCTTAGAGTAAGATGTATCCAAAGCGAAACATGTGCTCCATGTGTTTTGGTACTTATATACTATAGGTTGTTTCATTTGGCTCATAGCCCAAATGATCTTTATTTTTATACTTTATTTTCATTGTTGTGGGGTCTAAATTAGGTTCTAATAAATTCATTTTCCCCAAAATTTGCATAACTTTATTGAGTCCATTACCTTTAACCTTTTGGGTTGGTTACTATCTATGGTCATTGTTTAATTACATTTTATAATTATCACTTACTTCTCCTCCCAACGAAGACAGTCAGACCGTTGCCACGCAACAAACTAAAACTTCCATTTAATTTTAGACTGGAAACATGATGGGCGTGTCTCTCAACTCGACATCCGGGCAACGCAATAAGATACAATAATAAAAGAAGGAGTTATTAAAGCTTCCCTTAATTTAAAAATAAAAGTCTATTCTTTCAGAGTGGTCACATTCTCTATAAGTTCATTTGCATCAGCTTCACTTAGAGTAATGAAACTTTTATTTTTATTAACCTATTATACTCAATATGTGGTCTTAGGAAGTTTTAAATGGGCGGTACTTGCTCTTTTTGAAGAATGGATAGTCTTTGCTTTGTTAACTTAATTTAAAACTATTACAGTCCTGAAATAGTCTGTACACAGGCTGGTGCTGAGTATTTAAAAATTATAAATTTTCAATGAAGAATAATTTTTTTAAAGTAGTTTCTACATTACATTCGTTAAAAAACTGTTTGATTGCACCAAACCATGAAAATCACGACAAAGACATTAACATTAAACAATGAATATAGATTGTAACTTACAGAAAAAAATTGTGAGCTAGAATACTAACATTAACGTTATGAAAAATGAAAATATCAGGGACAATTTTATTAGTCCCACAGCAATTGGCTTGTTTCAGGTGAATTATTTCCTTCCATCTTTTATTCCTACTTATCCGTCAATAGGTGCTCCGATGGGTGCTCTATTCAGGGCCCGATCACCGAATAGGCCGGGAAGCCTGGGCTTCCTTCTCAAAATTTGAAGGGCCCCAAATCACCTTGTTTTGTTTTTTTTTTTAATACTCATTTGAGTCATGCTTGGAAGGCCATGAACCAACAGATACAAAAACATTTTTATAATTTTTTTTTCTGCAGCGGAGCTTCTTGCTGTGTGACTGTTGTTTTGTTAGGTTTCTGTTGGAGGCCCACCAACATTATTATAATTCCAAGAAACTTTCTGATGCGTGGAGGAATTAGAACGAAAATTTCTTGTAATGAACATAACAAGTTTCAACACGTTTAATTTAAAAGATTTGCTTTGCCAACAACAGTTACATGGCCCATGTAACCTTTTACTTACTAAAAGTGGTCGCCACATTGTGTATGTTGGCCCAATAGTTTGGGTCGCAAATTTGCCTCGGGGGGGGGGGGGGGGCCCAAATCAAAGGCAGGCTTCCCTTGCACAAAAGTCTTGATCGGGCCCTGGCTCTATTCCCAAAGTAACATTGATTTGATTGTCCCATAGAGGTTTTACAGAAAGTATTTATTTCCATTCAGCATTTCAGTTGCCACTCTAGACCTGAAACACGCCCATTACAATAAAATACAAAAATCACGAAAAAATGGGCTGTAAGCCAAACGAAGCAATCCATAGTGTAAAGCTATAAACAAATCTTACATAGAACATAGCTAAAAACAAATCTTGTATAACCGACTTTCATCAGAAGAACAATTTTAAACGAAATCAATACTTAAATTAGAAAAATCAAGAAGAAGAAAGGTTTTATAGCTTTAAATTTTATTTTTATTTTGAAAGTAAAAAAATATATCTGCTATAATAAACATCAAGCTTTCAATTTTGGTAGAGAGGCCAGAATGGGCTACATTATACTCATTTGTTCAACTCCGTTGCTATCTCAAGTTAACTTCATTTGGAAGTAATATTTTAAATCACACTACAAATATTGAAATATTCCTACTTTCTGAATTTTAAGACCGAACTAGAATTTTAATGCAGGTTAACTCACAAATAAAAATGAAAATTTTCTGATCCTAAAGATATACTGAACCTGTAAAAGATGCTTCTTCTTGTAGTGAACTGTTTAAGAGCACATAGAAACAAACATGTTATTCTTTTGTTTAACATCCTTCCTAGATGGAAACTGACTAAGTTTAATGGATTAGCTTGAAACACTAAATGTCAACTTGGTTATATTGATAATGACCTATCCTCTCTCTCGTTGAATGTGATGTGCTTCAGTTTTTAAAATTCCCAAAGGATTTGAACAATGGAGAAGAGAACAATATATATAAAATGGAACTGTATTTCCAAGTCATAATATCGAAGACATAAACTCGTAGGTTTGTAATGCTTAGTTGTGTTAATTGTGGCATACCTACTTTGATGCATCTGAGCTAAATATAACTTTTTAGGTAGATATAATGTAGTATCACGTAATTTGGAAAAGAATTGTATTCGACAATGAATTTTTTTGGAAGCAATGCAGGTTTTAATCTATTAGGAGGTTTCACCTTAATTATTTTGTATCATTGTAAAAGCCAGCTCTTGATCTATCATATCTACCACAAACTAAGTTATTTTTACCTTTAATGATCTAATAAAAAAATTGACCTTTGAGTCAACTAAATGTAAAAACTAATGTGTAAATTATCAATAATCAGGGCACTTTATATTATTGATGATTCCCTCATTTATTCTTTCATGTAAAAAATATTTTTCTCATCAATTTCGCATAGAAATTGGGCGCCTAATGATGCTTTTGAAGGCTTGTAACACGTATACACGTATAACGTATATACAGCTTATTAAAACCAGAAATAAGCTAAAACTAGATAATTAACTAGTGAGAAATAGTTTTAACTGATGCCATCAGTGAAAACTAGATACAACTAGCTAAAGCTAGAATCGTTAACAATAGTTTTGATTGGTTAAAACTAGTTGTAATTTGAAAAAACTAGAATTATCTATTTAGTCTTCCAATTATCCAATAACTAAGGTAAACCAAACCTATTATCCTAAATCGTACTATTTGCCATTATTTCTAGTTTCATCTATAATGTAAGTTTTAGACTTATACAACTGAACTAGTTTAAACCAACCTATTTCGTCAAAACTAGTAATAACTCACGAGCGAACGTACATCATCCTTTGATCGAAGCCGATTAACAATGAAATGCTTTACTGTACACGACGACTATTGGAAAAACAACTCTACAGAATATTTGCAGCAATTCCAAAATTTTATATACAAAAAATGACTTTGAATTTCTTACATTTGAAAACTCCATTACTATAAAATTACGAGAAATTCACGTTTTTAAATTTGTTCATTTTCAATTACCTAATATGAATTATAAGGTAATGAAAGTATTGCGATGGGGTCGAAAGTCCGAAATTTTTAGAACCTGTCGGACGTCATAACAAAGTTTTTGAGATTAATCGCGCATGCGCAAAGGGTAGCTGCCACAGAACTTTTAGGTTTAAAGTTATTGAAATTACCTTATGTGGTATAAAATTACCTTTAAATGAATTGATTTATTGAACGGTAATTGGTGACGGTCGAGTAGTGTTACATACCTCTAGCTTTCATTATTTTTACTAGGGCATGTACTTATTTTCAAGCCTGACGCAAAAACATAACCCTTCTCACTGAATTAAGGGGGATGGGCGCGCTGGACCGGGGGTCTCCAAAGCAAAGTGCTTCAGTGTTAATCCTATGGCGAAAAAAATATTTTCTCTGCCACATTTCTCCGGCTGTATTTAATATTTTTACAAGTGACTTTACAAGTGCTTTTTTATGTGATAAATGTAGCTGACTTACAGGTCCCGACCTTCCCACTTTTTGAAGTTGGTTCGAATATTTTTTTAATTTTCAATAAATAATTTTACTCAAAATATTCGAAGCATTTTCAAAAAGTGGGAAGATAGAGACCTGTAAGTCAGCGCATATTATTAAAAAAAAAAACTGTAAATTCATACAGCGAAGTGACAGAGAATAGTTTTCGCCATTGATAACACTGAGCACTAGAGTTCGGAGATCGCGTCAGCGGCATTCCTCTTAAGGCGAATGCGCCGCTGATTTCTAAGCTTATTTCTGCGGCTGTATTGAATATTTTTACGAATGTTTTTTTTAATGTGATAAATGTAACTGATTTACAGGTCTCGACCATCCCACTTTTAGAAATGGTTTCGAATATATATATTTAATTTTCAATAAATAATTTTACACAAAATATTCGAAGCAATTTCAAAAAGTGGGATTATAGATAGAGACATGTACGTTATCTCATTTATCATTAAAAAAAAAAACTTTGTAAAAATATTCAATACGCCGAGAAATGTGGCTAGAAAATATTTTTTCCCATTGGATTAACACGGGAGGCTAAAGTTCTGGTTGAGACCGCGTCGATCGGCCTCATTCGCCCTCAGTGATGTTCGAGTCCAATGGAATGTTCGTGAAGAATTTATATTTGAATGACACGAAATAGTAGTTAGTTTTTAATAAAATTAACTAGCTCATATTTATACAACTTTTACATAAGTCTGCTGTGAGGACAATTCTACATTGTACTACGTCAGGGTAATATTGTTGAATATGTGCTTAGTATATGCACAGTTTGATACTTTTCATTAAACATCGATGTTCGATTATTAGCTCCACACTGTTATAACGTAAAGTGAGTATTAAATCTCATGGGTCTCTGTCCGTCATCCACTTTCTAGCAAACTGCAAATGCTACGACAGTGTATACGTCCAAAATCAGCGATCTCGAATAAATACATTTAAATTTCAAAAAGATTCGATGAATATAATTATTTAAAAACACTGCAAAATTTATTGCGATTAAAGCATAGGAAACTTTATAGAATTACACATTGCATCGCAACATCGCTCGGAACTTTTTAGACAATAATTAATAAATTATTTTGGACATCGATCAGTTGAATGATGTCAAATATTCACTAGAGTTCTGTACGTTGATGAATATTATCTATTAAAAGGAGAATATTACTATTTCTTGAATAAAACATATTCAATAATGGGCGTTCATTTTAAAAAGATTTTCTGTGATGAAACATTATCCCCCCCCCCCTTCCCCCATAACGGTAGATAGCAAGTTTCCCCTTTTTCATAAATTTAAGTCAAATATATATATTTTTAATCGTTAATTTTAACGGATCTAAGTGCAAACTAAAAACTATAACCCCTTGGCTACTAACGAGACGCATTTGTCCCAACAAATGTTTTAAAAATATTGTTTGCCTTACTGTAACCTATTTTGTAATTTTGAATAATAAACTAGACAAAAAAAATCATTTTTAAAATTCGTAGTCAAATGTTTAAAGCTCTTTTTCACCGTATGTCACATAGCACGTTCTTCCAGTAAAAGCTCTTCAATTATATAATTACACCTACAATAAATACAACAAAAACTATATCATACTCTTTTAAAGATTTTCTTAAAAACAATGACAAAAAAATAATCGGTTAAACGTGCGTTTAGATTAAGGTAAACGAACCCTACAAACTACCATTCAATTCCATGAGTAGAAAAAAACCTCCCAAAAATATCAAAGACATAAATAGAAATATGGCCTACCTGTGACTGTGTGTGGAAAAAATAAATGGTGTCGAGCTACAGTTTTAAAGTGCGGCTGTAATCTTCTAACTTCATCCGCTGCGAAGTGGTCCCTGCTGTTTAAAGCCCATAATGGTAATGAAAAGATTGATTGGCAAATCATACGGAGTTTCACCGATGACTATTATTGATTTTGCGTTGGGGATATTTTTACCTATCGTTTTGATAGGTAACAGGTAGGGGGGCGGGGGGTTGAGGTATCTATAAATCTATCTGACAGGTTGAATCAATACGGGGTTTTGGTAGTTTAAGGGATTGACGGTTGGATCGTAGGTTCCCGGGTTCTATACCGATGTTAGATAAGGTTAAGTAAGGTAAGTTTTAAATGAGGAGTTTAGTGGAGGAACATGCTAAGCGAAATTTTTGAAAATGTTTAGAGTTTTGTGTCAATGAACATATTACTAAATTCTTTATAACGATAAATTTGTTTCCCTTTTTCACGAACTCGAAGTGTAGTACAATTTTTACAGTTTGCAAGCCCCATTTTCAACAGATTTTTAAAGACTTTTACAACTAAAATTTTTAAAGCTCGTTTTCACCTTTTTTTGTCACTTAGTACGTTCTTCCACTAAGCTCTTCAATTATCGTCGCACTGGCGTCGAGGGCTATTGGTGACGGGACGGGCGTCGTAATTTAGAACCACAGTCAAGTGAAGAGCCGACACGTGAGTAGGCACCCAAAGCAACCGTTATATAACGGCGAATCGTACGCAGCGTTGGGACTTAAGAGCATATTTAAGTCCTCTCCCTCAACACGGGATCGTCACGTCGGACGTTTTTGGGCTGCAAGTGCCGTTTATAAGTCGTTAGTTATTTTGGCGATATGCCCGGACCTGAACCTGGGACCTTCCGCATGCAAGGCGAAAGTCGCGCGACTGGGCTCCTCAGCCTCTCTCGATGTTAGATAAAGATTTACCGAGTAGTGAGTACACTGATGAGATGAGATACATACGTGCTCGTTAGATCTGAAGAGTTATGTCTCGATGGTGCAAAAGTATACACTGTAAAAATCTGGTATGTACTTAATAAAACTATTGGAAAATAGATTTGTGAAAACAATAACAAATTTAAATTCATTAAACAATAATTTTTTTAGATGCAAAAGAATAAATTATATTAACTTCACTATAGCGCGTTCCCTAATGCCAACGTAACAACATTAACTACTTAAAATATCTTTTTGTTATAAGGTTTCTTGCACATATAGCTTCAAAAATATGGTGGAATTTTACTCCGAAAAACCAGTGGCAGCCATTATTTTCGCGTAACGCTAACGTTACTCCGTAAAGCTCCAGCATCACATGCTGCCTCCAGATTTACCAGCCTCCAGAGTAAAGTTCCGCCAGATGACGAATACCAAAATAAAAACCTTATAACAAAATATTTTAGATAGTTAAGGTAGCTACGTGGGTATTTGTGAACCCGCTCGTGAAGTTGTTTTTTAATTTATTCTTTTGGCATACAAAAATAATTGTAGGTTACTGCTTTCATAAATTTAGTTTCTTCCAGTTTTATGAAGTTAATTTTTTTTTAAAATGTACTATATATAAGTCGATTGAAGTTCAGTTGGGTTCCAGTTCAGGTATTCACTTGACTAAGGTTTATTGAGCAAAGACGGACATCCTCCAAGTGCAATGGGGCTCACTCATATTTAATCGGAGTTTTAACAAATCATCATAAACTAATATATTATGTTTATGAAGTATTTTAAGAATAAACAAGTAGGTTTGTAACAGAATCTGTCACTTAACCCGCTTCCACATAACAGTTGTGTTTAACAGGTAAAAAAGCGCCAAACACAGCATTAATTCTATATTAATAAACATGCTAAATTTGGCTAGTTTCATTTAAGTTTTATTTCGAAAGTTCAATAATTATTACTTATCGTTTGTAAAAATTAATCTATATTTTAAAGAATAAATATGTAATATTCCTCGCTTTTAAATAGAATGAAAACATTTCATATCAACATACGAAGAATCTCGTAGTGAAATATATTTGACGTCATTTCAAACTGATTTATATCGCAAAACTAAATTTATTTTAATTTATTGTCTAAAAGAATTAAAGTTTCTCGAGCGATTGTTGCGAATGGCAATGGTGATTTAATTCTAATAAAAATGTCTTCCTATGCTTTTTAAATGAGCATTACATTTTGCAGTTTTTTACATAATTGAAGTACTTCGAATTCGAATTCTTTTCTGAAATTTTCAATGTATTCTAACTTCGATGCGCTGAATTTTTTGACGTATCACACTTGTCCGTAGCATTTGTAGTTTGGCTATGAAAGTGGGTGAGGGACAGACAGACGGACGGACGGACTGAACGATTATACCTTCCACTTTTTACGTTATAAACGTAGTGTGGAAGCTAAAAAAGTGAAAATAAATAAAATGAGTGCAAACATAATAAAATTCGGCACGTAGTTTTGAAATAACTCTGACGTTTCTTCAAAAATAAAAGTCTTAAAAAAACACTGAGGTTTAAATATAAATTTGGAAAATAATATTGTTTCAAAAGCTGTAGAGTAGATGCTTTCATCGTCCCTTTCAGTCTTTAAGGACCAGGCAACTGCCAATCAGCCAGCGTGGGCATTGAAACAACCCTAAATAAGAATTTAAATGGTGAAGTGTTATAAGAGTTTCGGTATCAAAACCTGTGGGTTCGTATCCTGATTCTATCCATCGATGTCCATGGCCGTTTGGATTTGATTTTTTTCGCAGAGGGATTAAAATGAATTCGTATACCACGAAAAAATAAGACACTACAGCTAATTTTACATTCAATTACATAATATTAAATATAAGGGGAGTGAAGATAATGATAAGGTAAGTATCGCGATTTGGTAAAAAATCTGAAACGGAACTTTTTTGTGTTTTATGTGCGTTTTGGAGGGTGTTGATTCTTTAAAATAAAAATAAAAACTGGTTTTTGAACATTGGAACACCGTCTGTCTGAAACCACTCTCGTGCTCGAAGTAAAAGAAAAATGGACTTTGAATTTGGGCATACGAGTTCCTAACAACGGACATCATAATAAGGTTTTTGATAAAATCGCGCATGCGCAAATGGTAACTATCTTATAACTTTTTAGGTTTTAAAGTTATTGAAATTACCTTATTGTGTATATAATTACCTTCGGAATGTATTGATTTATTGAGTGGTTAGTAAAAGTCATGTAGTATTACATACCCCTTGTTTTTTTTTATGTGTGTTGGCTTTCGTTGGGTAAACCTTGTGTCAGACATACGTTAGGGTTTTTGGCGATGGGGCTGGTAAATTTTAACCACGATGTAGAAGCCGACGCATGATATGGTACCCAACGAAACCTTATGATATTGTACGCGGCGTCATGAAATTGGACTTCAAAGATTTAATGAGCACATATGAAGAGCTGAGTGGAAGAACGTGCTAAGTGACATTTTTGAAAAAATTGAGATTTTTGTGTCAATGATCATGTTATTAACTGCTTTAAACATAACAGCTTTCAATTTTTTAGAAAACATTCGATTTCGTATATTTTTCGCATACGAAGTTGGTAGGTGCACGCGTTTTCGTCACTTTTTCAATGGAAGAACGTGCTAAGGATCCTTGACATGTTCTTCCACCGAAATCGCCCGATTCCGGAACGATCGTTTAGTGGAAGAACGTGCTAAGTGACATGTTTGCGGAAAATTTTCAGACTTTCGCTTGCATTAATAGCAAAACAAATGGTTCTTTTGTAGTTTTAATCAAAAAGAATTCAACAAAATGTAATTAATATTTCCTAATTAACTTTAATTATTAAATATAATCAATGAAATTAAATTTATACGGCGTAAAACTGAGTTTTGAGTGCATTTAGCAAAATAGGAAAAAAATGCATTTTGATTTTAAATTTAAACGGAGTTAAAGGTTTTAACATTTTATAAAATGTCGTCTGATTTTTATTGTAATAAACATAGATAATTTAGCAGCGAACAGATGGTATAATTAAAACAAAGTTGCACCTGCTCTATGGAGGTGGCAGTTCGCAGTTCGCGTTAAAACAACATTGTACCGAACATTCAAAGCATCTGGTTTGTTTTAAAAAAATGAATTATGGGTACAAAAATCGTTTTAAAGACATTTTACGTTTGATCTCTAAAGCTATCGAACGCATTTTGTGCAATGTCCTAAACTCCTAAAATTATTAAAATGGAATTAAGAAGCAAGCGGAAAGCTGAATTTTTGTTTGAAAGTGTGAATAAAAGCTTATACGGTAAGTACAAATTTAATCAAGATATTGCTTTGTTATGTAAAACTAAAATATTTTTATAATAATTGATGTAAAAATAAAGTTACAAAGTATAAAACGTTATAAGTTCTTAATATTTATTAAAATATCGATGACTTTAAAAAAGTACTATGCATCACGATTGTAAATATAAATTGTTTAAACGATCATGTTCGACCCTTGTAGAAATGCTGTAAATTAAAGTAGCTTTCTTAAAATTGATTAAACCCTTAATTGAAAAGGAGAATAAGTTGTATGGCAAGATGTAGATCCTAAGGTTATTTAAGAAAAACGTAAATAACCTTAGGATCCACATCTTGCCATACAACTTATTTTTACTTTTTTTTTTAATATCAAAGTGTTTTTAAATTCGATTATTCTTATCTAAAAACTATTTAAAAATTTATTTTGCGAAAACTTACATCTTGCATTATAATCTATTTTTATAAGTCTTTTAAATTTAATATTTATAAAATTCAAATGCATTTGTGCATATTTATTAAATTCAAATGCAAATTCAAATGCATCTTTTACTATCTTTTTGTATACTTTTTATTAAGTTGATTTGTCTTATTATTCTTCAAAGTATTTAGTTTATAATTTCAGTGATAATGGCATTTTTTAAAAAAATATTTTCAATTAAAAACTTACTCATCTAACATAAAGCAAGAAGTTGTAAAATAACTTATATAACCTACTTTCTTTTAACTTAAATACTCAAAGAAATCCTTATAGTAGGGACATACGGACGAACAAAAAGTATAAGATAGGTGACTGATATCTTTAAAAAAAAACTAGGGATGTGTAACACTATGTATCAATACGCTCATTTAAAAGTTTATATATATATATATATATATATATATAATATTATTAATATATTATAATATATATATATATATATATATATATATATAATTATATATATAATATATATTATATATATATATATTAAATAATTATAATATATAATATATATATAATATATATATATACTTATATATATATATATCTTATAAGTATTCAATAACTTTCAAACCTAAAAAGTTCTATGGCAGCTACTCCTTGCACATGCACAATATTGTAGAAAACTTTATTTTGACGACCGACTAGTACAGGGAACACGTGTATCAAATTAGAAGTCTGTATCTATTTTCGTTGTTCAGCAATACCTTTAAAACCAAAAAAAGTTTACAGCAGCTTCTACTTGCGCATGCGCAATTTTCTTGGAAACCTTATTATGACGTCCAACAGGAACTAGGAACCCGTGTACTAAATTTGAAGTCCATAACTCTTTTATTTTAAACTGTAAAGTAGTTTCAGACAGACAGACGGATCAATGTAAAAAAACCCAATTTTTTAGAATGAGCACCCTCCAAAACATGTAGAAAGCTCAAAATCTTCATTTTGGATAATTGACCCCTATCGCAATAATTTTATTACCTTATATTTTATATTAGGTAATTGAAAGTAATAACTTTAAAAATTGGACGGGTACAAAGGAAGTTGGAAGGGGGGGGGGGGGAAGTAGGACGTACGGACAGAAACAAAAAAGCAGACGTACAGGCAGGTGGCCAAACACTATACATTGTAGTCATCTAATTTTTTACTTTCGAACAAAAAAAAAAGAATTTTCAAAATCAGGAACTTTGGATCGGAAATTGAAAGGGATATGGACGGACGGACAAAATGATGGACGGACAGGCAAACGATTAATAAGTATAAAAGAGATCTGTGAAGTCCTATCTTTCAAACAGAAAAAGAATTTTGAAAATCAGAAGGTTAGTACAGAAATTATGAAATGTTTATGGATCAAATTTACCTAAAAAATGTCACTTAGCACGTTCTTCCACTAAGCGACTGGCCAAAATCTGAAGCACTTCGGAGGAAGAACGTGCCAAGTGCATGAGGTGTCAAGCGCGTTTTGTAAATGACGCGTTATGACGTAAATTATGGCTAAGCCAAAAGCCACCAAGCATTTTGAAGAACCAAACTAAAATATCAAGCAAAAAAAACAGTGATTTTGTGAATGACAGAAAAGTTGCAAACTAAAAACTTTGAAGCTCATTATCTCGTTTTCACCTTTTTGTCACTTAGCACGTTCTTCCACTAAGCTCTTCATATGTCCAAGCTAGTTTTCTTAGCTTCTCGAACAGTAGCCGCGTGTTGTACATCAAATTAGTGCCATTTGAACTATCTTTTATGTTAAAAAGTTCTTGTTCTAGTCTGCAAGTTTCATATTTTAATTATTTTAAGAATTTTTAACCATTAAAACCGTTTGTGGGAGATGTTAGGTGGAATATCGTCACACTAGAGCAGAGCTACACGAGGGCTATTGGCGACGGGCGTCCTAATTTAAAAGTCCAGTGACGAGCGGACACCCGAATCAGCTTTTAAGAGCGACATCGTGACTTTGAAGCATATTTAACACGCTCTCCCTTTATACGGGGTATTATTCGTCAGACTTTTTGGCCGCACAGACCGTTTAATAGGGCGGCAGTTTATTTAGGCAATGCCCGGGCACGAACCTGGGACCTTTCGTGTGCAAAGGCAAGCGCCTTACCGACTGGACTCTCAGCCTTTCAATTTTGGTGAGATTGAAACCAAAAGGAAGGAGTTTTTACTGATCCTAATTTTAGTTAGTGCAAACATATATTTCATTAAAATATTTTAATTCTAAACATTTTGAAATTTCAAAAAATTCGAATTTTGTTGTAAGTTTTCAAATTGTTTATCAAATTAAAGCTTAAAAAATGCACATTTTGAGTGACATATTACATTATTACTTTTTTTCTTAATAACTTACTTTCAAACGGTTTTGGGAATGTTGGAATAGCTTTTTCAAACGTTCTTTGAGCAATTTTAAATACGTGTCTACCAATTAAAACTAGATTCATATTTATAACTAATACAAACTTATTGTAAAAGATTTTTCATGAGTGAAGTAAACATTCACAAGGTTAAAGAGTTTGGTTTATGTTAAATTTTGATAAATAAAAATTAGACTAAAAACAAATTCTGAAAATGAAACAATTATACTATTTATTTGAATAAAATTTTGTACAATATATTTTCTTGCATTGTTTTTGGAGCATAAAAGATTAACTCATCATGAGTATAATTCCAATTTAGGAACATAAGAAAAAAAGGCAAGATACTTGTTACTTTTATAAGAAAATAACAGTGTGGCAAGGAATGAAAAAACAAAAATATTAGTTATACACTTACGTTTTTAATTTCAAACAAAACTGACTAAAAATAAACGCTTTTATACTCACATACGATTTAATTAAATGAAACTTGGAGGAAAAAAAATCTATAACAGAAAATTATATTTAGGTGGATAATTCTTGCAGGAAAATTACTCAAGATATATATACAAGGAGGCATATATGAACAATCAATAGCCTTTTAAACATTATCCTCTATTTTATTTAATTTTTTTTACAATAATAAAATAATTTATTTTCATTAACATTTCAGGAGATTGTAAAGGGAAACTACATAGTAACACACATTTATTCATAGAAATAATTTTGTTGAATGGAATTTCAACTAAAGAAACAAAATAATTAACAATTGGAAAGTGTACCAAATTTTTAATTGTTCTTATATATAATTTTAAATAAAACACTGTATTCCATTAGGATTTGCACATTGCTACTAATTTCTTGGAAACTAGACATGGGCACTTTTATAATAAAAACAGCAAAATATATTCTTGTTTCACTTTTAAAAATTTAGCAATATTCTGAAACCAATCTAAATCTATAAAACACAATTATATCAAAATATGCTAGGCTACTTCCCCAACACGTAGAATCACTCAGAAATAATTTTCCCACAAAAACCACTACACACATGTTAAAGCTCCGAAATTATAAATAAGTGAACACAGACAACATGGAATGAAAGCAAATAAGAAAGACACAATATATAAAGCTGCCCAAACAAACACAGTGTGAATTAAAAGAAATTAGAAGGCAAGTTGCTTGTTTTGGCTGATGGTTGGCATGATTTCGTCTGTCGTTTGCAGAGGAGTGGTTAGAAGGAAATTGGCACTCATCAACAGTGGGAATTTCATATCACCATGGAAGTTAAGTACAGGAACTTGCTGCAAATTTTTTTATATTATTTAATAATTAACCATCTGAGGGATACAGAGGTATAAATCTGTTACCACACTGTCATGTTTTCCAGCAACACAAAATCTGTTTGAAAACAGACAATTTGCTTATTGCTTAGAGGGTTAAAACTACAGAATGTCATAATAGACTTTTGCATTTAAAACATCACAACATCCTGAATTTTGAGATCTATTATTTGGCACATTTCTAAGGGATATTATGAACAAAGTTGTTATAAAATATGTATAAATAGTTTTTCTACAACAGAAATGAAACCAAAACATGACCATAACTCAGCAAATCTGTCACTCCTTCAAGATGTGTCATAAAACACAAATGAAGTGTAAATACAAAATAATCCAATTTCTGTTTACAAGAAAGCATTATATGTTAAGGAAAGAGGACTAATGATTTTTATGACCTCACAGACTTAGCAGTGAAATAAGTAGTAATGATTTAAAAAAAAATACTGAATTTTACTGATCGTTTATTAATGATCTTTTATAATCCAGCAGTTGGTTAAAGTCTGCTCCATCTGTATAATAAGTAAACAAAATTTATTCAACAGAACAGTTTTTTGTCTGCACTCAAAAAGTAAGTACATTAATCCTCTGAGGGATAAGTTGGGATTTGGCTGAGGTGTAAACCCTTTTTCACTGCATGATATTAAAATTAAAAATTTTCGAAGTTATATTTCTGTTGCAGAAGATTATAAATGACTCCTCCACACTTCAAATTTTAAAATTTAGTAAAATCATATAATTTATAAACTTTAAAAAAATTAAGAGTGTCTTTGGAAAACCTGACAATCATATGATAGGTTCATCAGTATGGATGTACTTCAGATGGTTATAATTGATTTAAGAAATATTGAAAGATAAAAACCAACAAAGAATACCATTTGAAAAAGCTAAATCAATACTAATAGCAATAAAAAAACATTCACACCACTCAAAAACCTTATAAATAAACAAATAAATTTATAACACCATATAAACAATAAAAAATAAATCATAAAACTGCATTAATCACCTCATTTTCATTGAGTGAAACTGTTCTAATAGGTGTCTCTCCTTTAGATATGATGCGGCCATTCTTGTCCAAGGAATAGACGCAGATTTGGTACATGAGGTTTCGCTTTTTGGACCGCAGAGGAATCATCTCAGATGGACTGTGGAAGACTCTGCTCTCACTCTCGGCTTTTTGGAAGCGTTTTAGTTTGAAGCACCTGGTTGGAAGTACAAGATAAGTTGGTTAATATCTACAAAAAAATAAGGCAATAGTCTATATTGCGACTAATGTAATTCACAAGAGTATAATAATGAATTAGAACTATTGGAATTTATGTTTCTGAACTACTGAAAGAGTTTCAATTGGAAGTAAATGATTGGATACATGTGATACGTTGAGTTTGAGTTAATGCACAACAAAAATAAATATTTTTGAAAATACACACTTTCTTTTTCAAGCGCACAGTTAAAACTATTGGAATTCATATAAGTTATTACTGAACTTCTGGAAACATTTCAGTTTGAAGCACCAGATTGTATGTACATTGAGTTTCTATCTACATATCGAAAACCATAAGTTAATTAGGCTGCAATAGTATTGCAGGTACATGCCCTGAAATTTATTCACAGATAATAATTTAATGATTTTAAATTATTGGAACTCATAAAAGTTATTTCTGTGAAATGTATAAGCAAGGGCACTGTAGGAATTATTGCCTCACATTTTGATAATTTTCTTTTTAAAGAGGAACAAATATACAAGCTTTAACTTGAATAGGTAAATTGTTATAAAAATAATAAAATCTTGCAAACTGTAAAATACCATATTTCTTCATATTTAATTGATAATATCTACATAAATATTATGTAGCAAATATAGATTACAGGTTTCAACACTTACCCTCTTGCATAACACAGAACTATATCAAAGCCAAAGTTGTACCCAGTCCACCTCCAACTATGCTGCAAGAAAAGGAATATGTGACATTGATAAGTGGAAAATATTTATAATACAAACTTAAAAGTATTTCTTCAAACAGCTATAACTATATAGAAACAAGATTTCAATTTACTCATGATCAACAGACAAACGATTTTAGGAATTTTATTTTAGTTATCAGAAATATCAAGGATTTTCTGTAATTTACTTTAGTGTTCTAAAATTTTTTTCTCCTAAGTGGTTGTAAATTTGTTCATTTTCGAAAAAAAATCATACTTTAACTTTTATCAAATTGCCATAATTGATGTCAAACTGAAGAAGAAAAAGTAACTATTAAAGTAAGCACTTCATATATTTTAATGATGAACTGCTGTTAAAAAAAGTTTCTAAGATTATTTCTAGTAATAAAAGCACACAGATCTATATATTAAGATTCATGTAAATAGAGAGTGTACTTTTTAATAATCTATATAATAACTTCATTTACCTGTGTGTCTGTATGCAGGATTCGACCACATCTTACACAGTCCCGTTTAAAATCTTCTTCACTCACATGGCTGGGTCTGTGAGGCAAATAAAAAAACACTAAATGTTTAAACAACTTTTAAAAAAATTGGTACATTGGCTTCCATTTATGCTTAAAAATATGTAAAAATGAACTTAAATAAGCTTTAGAATACAAATTGGTAAGATGGGACACATGAATTACTTACAGTATTTTAATAATGTTTATTTATTAAAATGTTTGGCTTTAGTTTTGCTCATAACAGATAATATCTGCTGTAATGATCTTATTTGAAATGTTTAAAAAAACAATTTTAAATAATTTTGTTACCTACCCTTTATCTACACCTTGGTCAACCCTTAACATCTGATACCATTGAACTTTGAATATAGGCATAAACCAATCTGTGTGAAAATAGAGTGGAAAGAGAAAACATGTAAGTTAGTAATAATAACTAATTGAGTTATTAGCATAGAAGGATGAATACAAAAGATATTACTCCATTAATATTTTTCTGTTAAGATACCTGGCAACCTTATAGTTAAAAAAGAAAGAAACAATAGTCCCTTGTCTTGAGATTTACCTTAAAATTACTAATCTTAATGGCAATTTCATTCACCTGCTAAGGTTTATTGGAAGGGAACTTGCCATGAGAAAAATTCAATATGGTCATTAAAAGTCCTTCTGATTACAACCAGGGCCTGATCTAGGAAAACTCGTTGTGTATGATTTCTAGTAATGATGGTGCTATACAGTCTATGTATCAAATTTTTGCTACAATTTTATTGGCTTCCTTATAAACATCCATTAAAAAAATCACGTTAGGTTAATTTCTCAGTCAAAGTCGAGCAAAAAACAAATTAGAGTAACATAATTATTTTTTTTAATTTACTGATATTTTGGGGATTTACAGCATTTAGAATAATAGAAACTGAAATTTAGAGGCCCTTAAATTTGGGGGCCTTACGCCCAGGCCTAACGGGCCTTATGGAAGAACAGGCCCTGATTACAACGTAAAATTTGAAAGCACTTTCTTTCCCTACCCCCTCATGTGGTGCATGACTGTTTTAAACCTACCTTGTTTGAGGTTAATGAGGCTGCGAGGTTAATCCCAATTGCTTTCTAAACCCAAGTAGGATGAGTAAAAAATAAAAACAACGATGTTCATGCATTTTCCTGGAATACCATACAAGGTAGTAGGGGAAGAAAGTGTTTTTGAAGCTTGCATTGTAATCAAAAATTTTATAATTAAAATAAATATAGGTCAAAAGAATAGGATACGAATAATTATGGGATAAAATTCTATTTTAAAAGAAAAATACTATTTTTGAAAGACTTTTTAATTGAAAGTTATATTTGACGCAAAAAAAGAAACACCACACAAATGAATAATATCCAAATTAATTTGTATTGAATTACCACTTACCCACAGGAATAATGCAATCTGCCTCAATAAGCTCCATGTCAATGTGATGAATGATCAGATGCTTGAGACGTAAGGCACGGAAAGCACTTTGGTAAGGAGATCCGGTGTTGGTCATCAGGTAGGGCACATTGCCCAAAGTACCTGAGTTAAAAAATACATTTTGTGAATAAGCAGGTTTAATATCAAGTACATCTGAAGCATTGTAATCATAAATAAAGTATTAGATTGGCAGATCACGTGACCTCCAATGCTAACGACGGGATGCGCATGGAGACCAGAATAAGAGGGCAATTGGGTCAGTGTTGCCACCAGTTTTAGGAGAAAAACACTACGAAGAAATACCATTTAATTATAAAATTACAAAACAAGACCATAAAAATTTTAGCTGCATTTTGGAATCTTTTTAGTGACTTTAAAAAAACGTGAAAAGCTTTGCTAGTATTTTTATGGTATCTTTTTGTAATTTTGGAATTAAACGGTATTTTTTCATAGTGTTTTCATCCTAAAACTGGTGACAACACTGGCCCCATTGCCCTCTTATTCTGGTCTCCATGCGGGTCCCATCGTTAGCATTGGAGGTCATGTGATCTGCCAATCTAATACTTTAACTATGATATCTCTGATTGTAATTGGTTAATTTGCCAGGCAATTTGACAAGTATAGCTCAAAAAATGGCACTGTGTTTAGCTGGCTTAACATAAAACCTTGCAACAATAATGTTAAGCATAGAGTAACGAAGAAAATGCTTGGCGTGAAAAAAAGGGAAGCCGTCAAAAAGTCTCCAAGCAACTGCAGTAAGGATTAACAAACCACTCATTCAATGTAAGTTCATGCTGAAACGAATCACTTTATTCCTAAAAAAGCATTAATTAAAAAAAATGACTGCTTGTGGAGTTGTAGCTCTATATCTGAATTTACAGAAGATGGTGGTTATTTACTTTCAGAGGTAAGAGAAATGCATTGCAATTAAAGTATTTAAGAGAGAGTCAGAAATTGCCAAACAGTGAGTGTGTTTGTTTAGGCTTAAAACAAAGCGATCAATGGCTTCACTTGGCAAACCGGTTTTTGCACAAGTTTTTGCTCAGCAGTACCCCCATTTTCTTCTTAACTCTATGATGTTATGTGAGTTACAAATATGGGGGAATGGGCAACACTTGCTGCCAAAAAAGAGTCATAATATCAATATTGCCTAAATATATTTTATATACTTTTATTACTTTATATTTTTTAAACTTTTTTTCAAAAGCACAAAATATAAACAGATGTAGAGCTTGTGATGGAGAATACATTCACAAAATAACTGTTTCTATATTTACTATATAGAATGTATGAAGAGTACAGGGGAAAAAGAGCTTGATTTCATAGGAATCTGTCTGTATCAGGATTCTTTGGCAACAATAGCTAGTCATCATCAAAACTGGTGTAAGGAAACCAGCTACTCATTTTGTTTTTCTCTTGCGGCAACTCTGATTCATGCCAGAGATCAGTGGACACGAGTCACTTGTTTGTACCGTGAAAGAAGAATCGAAAGAAAAACCGGTTTCCTGTCGCCAATGTCCGCTAAGCACAAAATAATACGGGAAGCTTCCTACGAAATCAAGCTCTTTTTCCCCTGTACTCTTCATATATTTAAACAAAACACAAAAAACTTATTACTAACAATTATTAATTATGAAAGTAAAAATGTTAAGAAATTATATGAATGTTCCATGAATATATTTTCAAATGAATTAATGAAAGGCATTTCACAAGAAACTTAATTAAAAAGTAAAGTTATTCTAGTGATGTAATCTCCTGCAATCTGTATTATAGCTATTCCAAAAAAAAAAAAAAATTAAACACAGTTGAAAAAATAGAATTTACTACCTGCATTAGATTTGAAGTACTGATCAGCAGCAACTGTACAAGCTTCATAATTTCTAAATGATATATTTTCTTTTAAAAAGACCCACTGCATGGAAAAAAAACACAAAAATTTGATACCATATTTTAGGAAACAGGCAGATGAACTAACATAGAAAGAAAATGTTGATCATTTATGGAACTTTTACTTAAAACAGCTAGTTTCATGATATGGTACATTTTAGAATAAACCAATTTCAAGGCAGGATACTTTTTAGAATGAATCAACTTTATGACATGATACATTTTAGAATGAAACAAGTGCTTCATAATTGAGAGGAACAGGAGCAGGATTAAAGAAAACTAAGCCAATAATGAACATTTTATATATTTAAAATAAAAAGTTTTAAGTAAGAAAAACAGAACTCTGATTTTCCTAAACAGTATATTAGACACCTCTAAGAGAAACCTTTTCAGTTAAACTGATAATAATATTTCAGTTTCATGCTGAAATTACAAATTTATAAATATAATATATATATTTTTAAATGTAATTTCACATTTATACCTGTTTTAACAAGAGATAAAGGGAAAATTCTGTCTGTACAACAACAAGATTAGGAGAAGAGATTAATTCTGCCATCAGGGTGCAACTGAAAGAAAATAAATTAAATAATCAAAAAATAAATAAAAAATTTACATCAAAAAGGTGAAAAAATTAATGCCGATCAAGAAATTTAATTCATGATTTTCTTTAATGAAACACAACTGCCATTAGCAAATGATACATTACATGTGTTATTAAATGAGAAACATTGTTATTTGATTTAAAATACTATAAATTTCATAAAGATTTTTTTAGATATTAATTGTAATTGCAGTAATTTCATTTTAAAATCTTACGTTAAGTTTTCAACTGAAATAAAAGACCAACCAGTCTTGCCACTTATCATCCTAATTTTCAAAAAGGATTCAGACAATTCTCAGAAAACAAAATTTTAATGAAAAGTCTTAATATAACTTTTACATGAGCGGTATTTTTTCTCTGCCTTTTGTTCCTATATGGACCCTCCATTAACTAATAGAAGAGCTTAGTGGAAGAACATGCTATGTGATAAAAAGAAAATGTAAAAATAAGCTTTAAAGTATTTAGTTTACACTTAGATCCATTAAAAACAGCACTTATAAATGATAAAAAATGTACCTCACTTTAAGTTTATGAAGAAGGGGAGACTTGTTATCTTTACATGAGGGAATATCATGTTCATTGACGCAAAAATCTCATCCCCCGCCCCCCCACCAAAAAAATAAAAATGTCCTGTAGCATGTTCTTCACTAATCTTCAATCGTTATCTGTTTGAAACAAACTTTTTGAAACTGAGTTTCTAAGGACTTTTCAGCACAACAAATTCTTATGGGATGAAGATCATCCTACCTGACTTGTTGCAAATGTGCTGGGGATGCAGAAAGGCGTAGCACTGTGTTCTTGTGCAGCCAATCCATAGTGATACACTTGATTTGGTTCAGGCCATACAGTTCAGCTGCCTCGTGAAATGATAGAACTGTATCAATGCTGCAAGGAAAGCAAGCAGATAAAAGGCAATTTTTTTAAAAATAATTTTATTCTCTGACCATTAAGAAATATTAATAGAGTAAATAGTATTTTTTATCTTTTTTTTAAATAAAAAAATTGCTGTTTTGATTTTTTTTAAATACTTAAGATAATGTGAGTAAAATATAACAAAAAATCTTTTAGTTCAAAATCAGTTAATCAAAATTTAAGTTACAACTACTAATTTAAAAACACATGCATATTTTTCTAAATTGCAAATGAAAGAATGCTGTTCATTTGTACTGGTCAGAGGATTAAATCCAGAGTAGATTATGAAATAAAATTCAAAAGTACGGCTATTTCTTAGTTGCTTTTTGATTAGCAGTATTAACAAAATTACAAAATTTTAGAAAGTTCAACACTTGGTTAAAATAAATCTTAAAGAAAATTGGTCAAATTTTTTTCTAAAAACTATAATACAAAGACCCAACTCACTTTATACTGTCCTTCATAACTTCAATGCTTTGTTGAATTATATCGTCCTGCAAAATTTAAAAAAAAACCATTAAGAAAAAAAAAACAGTTTCTAAGAATAACTAGAGATACCAATCAAGAACTTACCAGTTGAAGAAGTGTTGCACTTGCCAAAATGGAAACAGCTTCTGATGGTTGGATCTGAATCTCATCCTGGTACAAGGAGCCAAAGACCTTGTGCAAGGCTGAAAGTTATAAAGAAAAAGAAAATATTGAACAATATTATTTAAGCAGAATCAGAAATACAATATCACAAAGTCAATAATCTTAAAATGTAGATACCAAAGTAAATGATGCTAATTTGTCAACGTAAATGGAGAGCACAAAAATATAAAAGTTTTCACGAAGTGATATTATAAATATTATTTAATAAAGATTAAAATAATTTAAAATTTTAATATTTATCCTCTATCTAAGATAAACTTTACTATGCTTCAGCAAACTATAATGGCTATATATGTGATAAAGAGAATTTAAAAGCGTGAGCTTAACAAGGGATCCCACACATAGATGGCAATTGCAATGACAGCCAGAATACAAATATCAGGGTGTAAAAAAAAAGAAAAAAACCCGAATGTTTACTTTTATAAAACTTTAATTAAAAAGAATTTCCCAGTTTTCTCAGACAGAAAGAGGTATTTCCCAGTTTTTCCCGCTGGGATGGGAAATATTAGTATTGGACAGGAAAAACCCAACCCTGGTTTTTTGTGGCCTTCATGCTTTACTGAACATATCATTTACTTAGCTTCTCCATTCAGGGTCAGTAATGTCAAGGACACACATAGCCGAAACCTATTTTATTTTCATTGGAGTTGAGATTCTGCTTGCAAAATAAAAAATTAGGTTCATCGATGAATCGGTTTCTTATTTTCATCAGAAGGCTCTGGCCTCATTTCCTACTGCGACTAATTCACAGGTTACCCATTTTGGAAGGTTATTTCGTTTAAAAATGGGGGTCGACTTATACACAGATGTGTGTTCTACACGAGCATATACGGTATATTCTGTCACTCACAATCCGTTCATAGGGTGGCTAAGAAGAGAACAGAACCCGAATCTTAGGAATAACATTAATTCCAGCAAGATAAGTTTATTTAGTTAACATATAAGTTTAGCATTATTACCTTCTGAAGTTATATTTTCATCTTCAATTCCCATGCGAATTTCTTTTTGTGTGGTCTCAACCCAAAGGCCATTAAACATACTGTTGAAGTAGGGAGACTGAAAATAAAGAAAGCAATTAGTAAAAAATAAAATTAATTCTAAATGTAAAATAAAATATTTCAACTTAGAAGACCAGAGGAAATTGGGCGGATTACAGCAAATGTTTTGTTCAGTTTGCAAGACCGACACAAAAACCCATTATTTAGTTTCCGAAATAGTTTGACATCAAGGTAGAAATTAACGGTCAGTAGTCACAAAATTCTTCAATTTTTGGACTTCAAAACAAATTAAATTGCAAGTATGGGGTTAGTTATAGAGTTTAATAGTTTTTTTTCAAAATAATCAATATCAACTTTTTTAAAATGGTTTTCAATGATATCAGTGACAGTAATCATCTTAAAATATATACTGATCCTAATTTTGTCAATCCTCTTCTGTGATCCTAAAATTGCAAATTTCCTGCAATCCATAAATTGCAAAACTCTGACTATTGAAAAATCCATAAACTATGGCTGAATTAAATTGAAATTCAGAAACTATTTTTATGTTATTAGCACAGATAGCTCCAAAATGTTTTCCTAAATTTTTAAATACTGCTTAGCATGGCACAAAGCACAAACACTTAGCCTAAATATTATCCATAGGTTGCCAAAAATTCCCCATAAAATTGGTCATTCCACCAAATATGTAATTAACCTCATTCTAGATCATAAGTCTCACCTGAGAAAGGTAGAGACGATGGAGATTCCAGGTGCGATTTAAGGCCTCAATTTGGACATCGCTTCCTTGGCCCTCTTCGAACAGGGTTTTATAGATGTATTTGGAAGTGCTCATGATTTTTCGCCTAAAATAAAGTCACTTAATTTTTAATAAAATTGCATGACAGTTAATTTAAAGAAAAACAGGTTATTATTAAAAGTAACCAGCTATTATATATGAATTATCAGTTATTATAAATTTGCTTTAAACTTTTAAGGACAACTTGTCTGGGTTAAATGTCATTGTTAGGTGTGGAGGGTATAGTTTTGAGTAGTGTTCGAAAAATTTTGCAAAAACCTAACAAAAGTGAACAAGTCAAATTTGATTTTCTCATTGTTGAAACAATATGCAATTAAAGGAATAAAACATTTAGATGCAGTGAATCAATAAAACAAGATATTTTTAAAGCTAATGACAGCAGTTAAGGTGGTTAGGTACTACTTAAAACGATCGTAACTTTTGTTTAAACTGTACACATCTGTCACTTTAAAATATAAATGTGACTTTTATAACGAGAAATTTTAACAGTATGTTGATAAGAATTCTTCGGAAAATAAATAAAAAAGTTTTCTGAAGATATAAAAGCGTTCACAAAATCCCACCTTTTGGGTGAAAACATTTCATCTTCCGATTCTCCATCTTCGGATTCACTGTTGATCGCTTGGGATTTCCGTTTGGAAGGCAGACTGGAACGCAAAAAACTGTGTGCTACTGTATTACCCATTTTTACAATTAAAATTTACAATCGAAAAGTTCTTTAATGGAGAACCCATGAAAATAAAACATCAAAAGTTATAAAAAGGTATCAAAATATCAAATAGACAACAAAGAGAAATCGAAAATAAACCAACGGATACGGAAGTACGGAAGTTCTATTATTTATTTACTCAGCTTGTGAAATGAGATTGATTACATTGTCATCCAATCACGGTTAAGTACATATTTTACTTACTGGTTTATAATATAAAAATATTTATCAAATGCAAATTGCTTCAAATTTTGAAAGAAATTATTCTAAAAAACTTAGTCAATTACTGTTATTGTTTAGTGATAATAATTTATCATTTTGGTTTTTTATTGAAATTTGCCGAAGAAAATTTGGCAACAACTTTGTAAACTGAAACTTCATATGATTCCTTCTCCATCTGTCATATGGTCGGTACAAAATTACAAGAAAATGAGTGAAAATAATTCAGGTAAAACTTTTATAAATAAAATATAATTGTTCCTTTCTTTGTGTTGATTTCGTAAATGCCTACTTTCTGATACTTTCCATTTATACTTATATAAATTGATCCATGTAAGTTATAAACATCAACTTTTGTATTGCAGAAAAAGAGTACCGAGAAAAACTGCTCCGGATGGTAAAAAAGGAGGTAATGTTATCTTTTTTTAAGAACTTTATTAGTTTTTCACATGCTTTAAATTTTTAGAACTATAAATTGAAAAATATTTTCTGTTTTGACCCTTGATATCACCTGTTTGTTGCTATCGTAAATACCATTTAAACATCTATTTAGTTATTCTATAAAATTTGTAATGTACCTTGTATCATTTGTTGCTGTGCTGTTTTTTTTTCTTCATATTTTTATTTCTAAAGTTATATTTGGCCATTTCATGTTATCAATTAAAAATTATTATATAACATGCTTCATTATTAATAATGGTTTTACTCATAAAATTGTTAAATGAATTTTGAATAATTGCAAATTTTGGTATAAAGTGAAAAAAAATTCAATATCCATATATCTTGTTTCGTTGATATACTATAGATTGCCCGTTTTTTTGTCTCTTAAAAGAATTTTCGAATACATCCATCTATATATGCTTTTTAATTTCGATCCATGGTACAATGATGAGATTAGTTGGGTGTCCCCTTTCAAATTATTTTAAATCTTGAATCACATAGTAGTGCTTATGACCTTAGATGCTTTAACATACTTACACCAACGTCCTCACTCAGAAAATTTAATTTATTTAAAAAAAATTAATTTATTGTAATTTGAATTTATTTACTATTTGTTTAAATTAGACATCAGTATTGCTGGTATTTTCGGATCCTATTATGTTAAAAAGCGATTGACAATGTCCTTACATACAAAGGCACTGACACAAATTACTAGAAAAGCAACAGAGCTCAAAGACCAACAAAGTTGATCCATTTAAGTTCCTGTAGAATTTTTGTTTAAAATTTCTGATTAATTTGTAAATTTATTTACTCTTTTTAAATAAAAACTATTCAAAAGTTTCCTGTCAAATTTGTTCATATAATTACTCTATCGGGACTCTTATTCCCTTAAAATAGTCCTTTTTGTAATTTAGTTTTAAGTTCTGTCATTTTTAAACAATAAAATGAAATCCTCATCTAAATCCCTTCATCTGCATTTTGAACTAAAGCCCTCAACCCATGAAAGACAACTGTTGTTGTAACTTATGGCTTTATTTGGGAAATTACACCAAGAAATATAGAGATCTCATCGTCGACAACAAAGTGAACGTGAGGAATAACAAAAACACAATGAAACAAACGCGAGGAACAATGAAAGACAACTTATCGGGAACATGTTGAGCTATAGCAAACACTCTTTTAAAGCTACTGATCTACATATCCAATTTAATCTTAAAAACTAGTCCTTGTTAAATGATGTGACATTTTTAGCATAGTTTGGTGACAGCGAAGCAACTGTATGCATACTTGCTAAATTTTATATGGAACAGAATTTCCACTTAACAAATTCCGTAATATCACAATAACATTTGGGCATATTTTCTTTTGTAGAAATTTTCGACAAGTAGCAATCGACTATTCACACTTAAAAGTACAATCCCACCCTGTGTTCAAGATTTACGGTACCTCGGAAGACTAACTTATAATATTTTTTTATATTGTTTCTTTTAGTCAAATAAATTCAGAAAAAAAATGAATATAAAAACTGTAAATGTTACTTTTTGTTTTCAAAACATTTTGTATTGAAAAATTTACAATTTAGATAAGTCCCGCAATCAACAACCAAAATGCTAGATACGTTTGTTTTCAAATCTCCAAAGAAGCACTAAGAAGGGAAAATAATAACCTTTTTGTGAGGCACTGCACAGAGCATCGAACATTGGTGCTTTTGTTTTATTCTCTTATTCAAACTCTCCAACATTTACCAAATAAAACCCCCTACTTAGATAAAAAAAAAACCCTAATGCTTATCATAACAAGTAAAGAAATGCAAATTTTGCTGAATATGTATATGTGCTTAATTTTAAAATATCAACAACTATTGTTTTGCAAAATTTCTCGTCTGATGTTTGCACGGTGTAGATGTATTGTATGTTATGTTCTATAAACGATTCCTTTATTTCAGCTTTGAGGGTGTATACTTTTAATGGCAAAGAACTTTTAAATGTTACGTTTTGAATATTGAGTTGCAATTTTGTGTCTGTTTGAATTTAGGTAAAACAGATTATGGAGGAGGCTGTCACTCGTAAGTTTGTGCATGAAGACAGTAGCAGTATCACTTCCTTGTGTGGTGAGTTTTTCAAGATTGTTTTCCGGTTCAAAAAAATGATAGAAAGAATACCAGTCAAACATAGTTATGGTGACCTTGTTTTTTAATTCAACTCCGTAAAAGTTTTTTAATATTTCCTAATTTTAAACATATAGCAAAAATTAAGAAAAATATTTAACCCATATATTGCTAGCTAAATAATAATTTATTTTTAAAATACCTCTAAATTTTCAAGTTTGATTTTGAAAAAATGTTTATTTAAAAATAAATGTCTTTTAGCCTTTCTTTTAATTATTTTATCATTAAATTTTTTGATTAAGTCCTTATTTAGTACAAAGAGAAATTACTGAATTAACATTCCCTTTTCTTGTTTCTATATATCTTCAGCTGCAGTGGATGCCTGCCTATCTCACAGCTTAAAACGTAGAGCTTTGGGTTTGTTTAAAACAAATTCTACTACGGCTTTGCTTCAGAAACTCTCGAAGAACTACGAAGAGGCTGCCGAGATAGCTCGCATGGTGGCTGAGATAGAGAGCGTCGATCCTAACAAGTGAGAATTTTTGCTCTTGGTTACTTTGTAGTGTTTATTTTTCAAAGGGTGGATATCGGTGTCTGCTTGCTATCTATTTTTTTTGCGTTTTTCATTCTGTTTGTTTGACGTATACAGATGGTGTCTTTGTACTGTTATTTGAGGGTAACCAATCATGTTTCAAGTTGAATTTTTTAAACACGCATACTCTAAAATATAATTTTGTATGAATGGAGACTTTCTGATGATCTGCAGTGGACTTACTCATTTAAAAAGAAATGCATTTTACTAATTTTATGAAGAATGACACTAGAAAAAAGTGCAGATAACCCTCTTAAGGATACGAATGTACAAACCCGTCGCCTGACTGTCAGATTTTCTAGCAATTCATATAATTTAAAAAATATAAATTTTTTAATTTTATTCAATTATTTTCAAATTAGAAGCATAGATAAGTCATTTATTATGATCCGCTACAAAATATAATAAAAAAAATATAGTTTTAATCTCATGCAGTGAAAACATGTTTACACTTCAGCTAATTTGTTTATCCCTCAAAGTATTAAACATATATTGTGTGTAAAAGCATTAAAGGGACACTACGAATCATATTTAATTTCACAGTTGCGTTCGTTGCCTGCTCGGGTGTTGGCTCATCACTTGACAGTGGTTCTAAATTTACGATGCCCGTCGCCAATAGCCCTTGTGTAGCTCTAGTGCGACGATAATTCAAACTAAACTAAAAATATTTATTTTCATTTGTAAATTATTTTGTTTACCATTTTGTCTATATTTTATGTAATGAAAATTCATTACTCAAATTAAAATTGTAAAGATTTTGTATTGTTTCACTGGTTAAAATACATAGATCTTGTTTATTATTGTATTCTTTTTCTTCTTTACAGGCGATCAGCTTCAAGTAGTGACAGCACAAACAAAATCCGGTTGAAACCCGAAAAAAGGCAAAGCTCTAGTCCATCTTTGAATCAGCCCAACCCACGCTTTTTGTGGATTCGGCTGGCACTGTTCGAGAAGAAACTGGCCAAAATTGTTGACCATCTTGTTCACAATTGCAAGTAAGTTCTTTTTTTAATGGCATGATAGATTAATGTTTTATTGCTGTCCGATAAAATTAAATCATTTTCATTTGAAACTTGGCGGTTTTCGCTTGAAATATTTATTACTTTTTCTCCTATACTATTAGAATATAGTAAGTAAATAAAACCATAAAATTCTAGTTTTACTTTTAGAATCCATGAGTGATTTTATGTTTTATTATTTTATAAAGTATTTATTGGTATCTTGCATGTGTTGGTCGTGTTATAATTTTTTGTTCTTTTATACAAAATCATAGTTAAAATTCCAATGTTTTTTAAAATTATACCTTATGATAGGAATTTTAGATATATTAAACTCTGTCTGTGACAGTAAACATAGTTCTGGATGTAGTTGTAAATCATAATAATGATTATTTTGCAGCAAATACTATGAGAAAGAAGCTTTAGTGGCTGATCCAGTGTGTGGACAGATCTTTGCCTCTCTACTGGGTAAGTTATCAGTTTCTATAACTTATATAAACTTACAATTTAAGTGATAAAACTTTAATAAATTTGTGCTTCACTTACAAAATTATTTATTATTGTTTAGGCATATAACAAACATGTTACTGTTTTTATTAAATGAGTATATCATTTACCCTCTAATGCATGATTTTATTTTTGCTACAAAGAATATATAGATAATTTGATCTTTGGTCATACATTTACGGTAAAAATATTTTTTTAAATATGCTCTTTGTGCACTGGAACTTAATTATTTAAATTGTTAAAACCTTAGCATCGGAATAGACTTACCATTAAAGACACTACTTTAAATTTGGGCAAATTGTATCCTTTTTTACTGTATTTTTACAACATAAAATTATTCTATAATTTAAATAGTTACCTTTCTTATTAAACTTTAATATAGCTTCCAATTGATGACAAATCCTATAGCTGCCGAACATCCCCAATATCCCAAAGTCATAAAGTGGATGGAAGTGTTTGTTGCCAAACAGTAACTGTTTGTATTAGAGGGTTAAAAAGTAGGTGGAAATATAGCCTATCACTCTCTTTTGTGTAAGTGAGGATAGTTTTCAAGCTCCACACGGCAAATCTTGAAATTCGCACATGACTTTCTCCCAAGTGTTGCTAAATTTTACTGCAATCACTTTCTTCCTTTAGTTGGCCCCTGTGCTCTTGACTACTCCAAAGTGAAGACTCAGGACCAGTTCTGGACGGATCCACCAGCAGATGAGCTAGTACAGCGACACCGGCTTTCAACAGGTGTCTCCTCACCCCTACCCCCCTCCTCTACTCCTCCTTCTGTGAGAAGACCGGCCCTGCATGTAAGCCTAGTTTCAAATTCAGTATTGCTCCTTAAAATTTATTTCATAACTATATTTTGGATGGCTTGAGCAGCCTGGAAATGGGCATAAATGTATGGTTGTTTTCTCTTTATAAATTATAACTTCAATCTTTTTGATTATAAAATTTTAGTTATTCTTTCCATCCGAAAAAATTTGAACATAAATGAAAAATTATTGTTTCAAAAATTAAAAAAAATATTGATATTGCTGCAAAAGTTGTGCTTAAATCATGGACAAGCTGGGTCCAATGCACATACAGTCAAAACATTTTTTGTTCATGTTAACAATCACAACAAAAAAATGGTTGTATGAATAACCCTTTGGTCTAGGTACTATATCTGTACAACATAGAAAGGCTGTGGCTTTATACTTCTCTGGTTCAAAGGTACACATGAATTAAAGCTTGTACAATGTACCTAAAACTTCAAGTACAAAAATCAACTATGTCTGCCTTTTTTCGTAACTTGTTTGATTTTTTTTATTAAAATAAACATGTTAAAAATTGGTTTTATGAATTATTCTAATGAATTTTATATCTTCATATTCTCATCTATTTTCATACTATTCATCTATATATATTGTTCTTTTTTTGTATCTTTAAAAACTAAAAATATTTGAGAGAAAAAAATCTTTATTTTTTTTAGTACAAACGTGATACAAGGGCCAGCACAGAAGAAGGTTGCCGTACCATTCCCAGGGGCTATGTGGAGTCCTTGCATCAAAACAACAAATCCACACTTCTCTATGGGAAAAACAATGTTATGGTGCAGCCAGTAAGTGTCAGGATGCCACTTATATTGCCTTGCCTAAGTGTTTTTTTTAATTCATTTTCACAAAGGCTCAAATTATTTAAAACATCAAATGAATGTTTCTTTTTGGAGTAAAATGCTTGTATAAAGGTCACAATACCAAAAAACATAAAGAAACAGGATTCTTATGGTATTCGACAAGGACTAACTTCCAAGACTCTACTATAGACTAATGAAAATTTACCATAGACTCTTCTATAAACAAGGTCTATGATATCCAAGTTGTTACAGTTCCAAGTATGAAAAAATTCAGTTTACATAAAATGTTTGATTTATATTTTTTTTCTTCAGAGCTGAAATTCTTTTTTTTTTTTCAAACTGATTCTTGCAAGTGTATATCAGCTTTGACATGGCTAACAAATTGAAACTGACTCACATACATAATCTTGTTTGACATATGTTATGGTTTATTAGTATTTCATTCACTAATGCTACTGCAATTAGTTTTTTACTGTCAATTACCTAATATGAAATATCAGGTTATGACAGTATTGTGATAGGGTGTCAAATATCCAAGATGGAGAGTTTGTGATTTTTATCCATTTTGGAGGGTGCTGACTCAAAAAAAGGTTGAGCGTTGGTCCATCTCTCTCTGTCTGAAACCACTCTACTGCTCAAACTCAAGTTTTTTTTGATTTTCAAGTTATTAAAATTTCTTTATACCGAGATATAGTATTGTAACCTGTAAATGTGTATTGATTTATTGAGCAGTAAGTGAAAGTCTTGTAGTATTACATACCCCTGGTTTTAGTTTAATAACACAAGCATTTACTATTATTAAAAATAAAATGGTCCCGATGCACTATAGAAGGAGCACCTGGAACCCATGCCTGGTTACCTTTCCCTCCACCAGAACCCCGATGGCCTCATCCTGAAGTGGACTCCTAACCAGCTCATGAATGGAGTGGACGGTTCCTCTACAGACTCCACTACTAGTCTGGACAAAAGGTACACTAGCAACAACGAAAAGCACTTGATATTGCATCGACTAACTTAGACAGAGTCATAAAAATTTGTCGGTAGGCAACCTGTATTCAACATGTTCTCTGCGAATGTGACATCTACTCTACACAAAGATTTGAGTATCTTGGGTACCATTGTATCGATGCCTGGGAGGTTGATAACTTACCAATCATGGAAATTCTGAGGTTCATTTCAGCAATTGGCCTGCTTCACGGTTAAATGATGGGGTTAGTACAATAGACCAGTGGTCGCAGTGCTTGGCCCTGACGGGCCGCCCCACTCAAGTCATAAGTCATCATAAGTCATAACCTGTATTCAAGAAGGTAGATAGCTATTGACCTAGAGGAAAGCATGTTGGTTTTAAATTGCCCTAGGCAGTGAAAAAGAGCATTCGTCAGTCTGGACAAAAGGTACATTAGAAACAAGAATCGCTTAATTTTGCCTCTACTAACTTTGTGTGAGTGATGAAAACTTTGGTGGTTGGGCAATCTTCATTCAGCAAGGCAGTAGCTATTAACTTGGAAGAGAACATACTGGCATTAAATTGCTTTGGGCAGTGAAAAAAAGAGCATTTGTGAACCCGCCCATATTACTATTTATTAGAGGCTGTGGAAGACTGCAACCATGTTAACCTAAATTCAGACTATTCAATCTGAGGAAGTTAGTTATACACAAAGGCAAGCATCAGATTATAACAATTAATTACAAACAGTTTTTTTTATCCTTTGTTAAAAAATGAAGTAGCTCTTGTACTTGAGAAAATGAAACACTTTTCCCATAAGTTATTATTAATAAACTTTGAGATACTTAACCAGAACATCTAAGTAAAATATTTCTTGACAAATTTAACTGTTTTGTAAAAATAAAAATTGGCATAATATATTATAGATGGGTGTTTCAAAGTTTTTTTTCTCGTTCTTTCAGTATCTATTGGGAATATGCAATGAATGTTAGTGTTGAAGACATAGTTTATCTTCATTGTCACCAAAATGGTAAGTTAATTATGATTCATCATAAAAATCATAGCCGGATGTCTTTGGTGGTCCGTCTTCAATTTGAATGTTAAATTATATAACTTTCATTGTATTCAATTTTATAGTACAAACCAGGCCGTATTTCTAAATAAACTAAGTAGGCTGTAGTCTAGTGTTGCAAATTTTGAAAAGGGTGGCAATTTTTCAATTTATTCAAAAATTAAAAGCTACTTTATTCTGTAAACTACTAACATTATCGTTTTATCTAAACTAAATGAACTTAATGTTTAAAACAAAGATGAAAACACCAACAAACCATATGCTCTTAAATCCAGCTCTGGTAGAAACATACAGTAGAACCTTGATTATCCATCCCACTTTTATCTGGAACACTGTTAACCGACTGTCTGAAATGCTTTCTTTTTGCTAGGAAGTCTCAGTTTCAGACATAACTTACCACTAAAATTAAATGTTTACAATTAAAAACCAGACGCTGGTAAATTTAAATTCTATGGACTTTCAGAGCTCCTCAGTCGTCTGTACTTATATAATATTTACTATTTAATGAAAGTTTTATTAACTGGAATTTTCGATTATCCAACCTACATCCAGTCCCAATTAAACTGAATAATGGAGGTTCCACCGTATTTAATTTTTTTAACCACATGCAACCTGTTTCAGCTGACTCTGGGGGCACAATTGTCCTGGTGGGTCAAGATGGGGTCCAGCGTCCCCCCCTCCTTTTCCCCCGCGGGGGCCACCTGCTGGCCTGCCTCTCCTGTCTTGAGAACGGCCTTCTCCCCCATGGCCAGATGGATCCACCCCTATGGGCACAGAGGGGGACAGGTCAGTACTCATGCCTTCTTCTGGAACCGTTGAGTGGAGTAGTTTGGGCTACGGAGGGTAACTTTGGCCAAGCATAAATTCCTAGTACTGAATATTTACTGAATACTTAGTTATTAAGTATTTTTCTTTACTTTTAAGTCAAGGCAGAGTTGCCAATGATTGAAAAAAGGCAGGCAAATTTTTAACGAGTTTATTTCATTTGAAGTTATTATCTGGAAATGTGTGCTTGGGCCAAAGTTACCCCATTTCATGGTAACTGATGTTTCTGCACCCTAAACTTATTGGCAATGTCTACTTTCACGCATCTCCGATTCTACTCCTATATGGCAACCTTCTTAAGTTGCCAATGAAATCTTGGCATTTTTTGGTTGTACAAAGTCATCTTCTTTGTCTTGCTGTCGTATTTTTTTCTCGCCAAAGTTCATTTTTCCAAAATACCGTTGGATTATATGTGGTACTAGCAAAGCAAGCTTCTTGCACAACAATAAACCAGCCACTAACTGCTACAAATCTACCTATTTTTTCCTCTCAAATGCGTTATGTGCCTAATTGATCTATTTATCGCCAAATTAAACTATTTATTGCTTTTTTACTTGGTAGTTAATATTTCTCACCAACAGTAAACAACTGATCACAGACTATATTAACAGTGTTGATAAGTCTTTTTAGTTTTTACGCTGTGGGTGCAGATTTCATTGTTGGCTGTTTTTAAAAGTCCTGTAGTGGATTAGAGGAGGATATTAAATTTTATTCCTCTTTGAAAGTTATGAAGTTGCACCATAAAAGTAAAAATTTTATTTAAGCATTTGTTGAATTCAAAACCTCTAACAATATAATTGTTTCAGTACCGATCTTTTAGCATACAATGATTAACAGAGTCTTTTTGATCAAAAATAAGTTTAAACACTTTCTTACTTATACCTACTAATCAACAAAATTCAAGTAATTTTTACAAAATGTTTAGAACTGATGTTTCCATTTAAAATCTGTTGTACAATTTTCACACCTTATTAGTTTTAATAAATACCACATAAATACCAAAAGAAGATTCAAATCACTGATAAACTGCAGTTGACCTTTCACAAATTATAAATCATTAACTTTGAGCTTTTTGTGCTGTTGATTGTTGCTATTTCATGAAAAGAAATTTGGCAAAAGTTAACTTTTTATCATTATGGTTTTGTAAAATTACAACTTACAAACTTATTTAACTTTATTGGGGATTTTTTTTTAATTATTCAGTTAAAATAAATCATGAATATAGTACTTGATTTTTGATTATAGAACTTTCTAAATTCCAGGAAAAGTTTTTCCGAAGCTCAAGAGGAAGGCACGTGGCTCCTTTCGCCGACACTCTTCTAAAGACAAAGATTGTGAGACTGTGACAGAAGAAGTGACTGAAGCATCGGACTACGTATTTAGAATAATCTCTTCTCTGAAGCCTGACTCCATACGTGAGTGTGTGTTTAGCTATTCGTTTTCAGTTGCATGTTTGTGTGAAAAGTATTGATGTTTCTTTAGCTTTGTGTGAGACTTTGGCGTTTGCTTTGCTTATGTAAATTTTTGAAAAATATTTTTTCAAGGAGAAATCAGACAGTCACCATATGATAATTGTTGGTACCTTTGAATGGAGTAACTTTGGCCCAACCTTTTCAAGTTAATAACTTCTAAATGAATACATTTTTTTAAAACTTTGCTTGCTTTTTCAATTAGTGGCAACTCTGCCTTGACCTATGAGTAAAAAAATATTTAGAATTAAAGTCAATGCTAGGGGTTTTATGCTTTGACCAAAGTTACCCCATTCGAAGGTAGTTAAAGAATATATTTCTGATTTTAAACCAGTGCATAAAGTGCCAATTTTTAAAAAAAAATAATTAGAATATTTTACAAGCTCAGTTGCTCTTTAATACGAAGTATTATCTTAAACAACAATGATGATAGATTGGTTAGTTTTGAATTATACTGCACTAAAGTGTTCCAGGATAGTGGTTCTACATTTTCATCAAGAGTATGACTTTAAGCAGCTTATCTTGTCTTTTATCCCCAGTTGGGATATAAATACTTTTTATTATGACTGATCACATAAATTATGAATAATTGTAAATTAAAAGATATAGATTTTTTTTGTACCTCACATGTGTTGTACCCAATTCAAAGGCTATAGCTCTTCTACTTCGAACTGTAGCTGAGCCGTTTCAGTTGGACAAACCAATGTTCGCAAACCACTTGCTTCTGTAATCAGCACCCTCAAAATCGTAGAAACACACACAATCACCTATTCGAATTTGTGACTCCTTCAATACGTACCATGATGTATTTCATATTAGGTAATTGAAATTATTAACCTTCTTGTAATATCAATTCTTACCTAACCAGATCCTTTTCCAGCCACCGAGATGCTAGACCCACCGAAAACAACCAATGGTGAATGCAAGCCCCAGAAAGAGCCCCCTCCAAGACTCCAACACCACTCCTCCTCATCTTCTGCTTCTACCTGTAGTTCGAAGTCGATCCCAGAAGAAGGCGCCCCTCCTCAGTCAACAGACTCTAAACAAGGGTGGGCATGCATTGTTTAATATTCTGTATTTCTGTCAAAAATAAAATACATGTTAATAATGTTTACTTAACCCTTTGAGGGATACAGATGGATAAACCCCTCACCTAACTGTCAGGTTTTCTCGCAATGTAAAATTTTAAATTTTTTAAAAATAGATTTTATAATTTAAATAATTTTTAAAATTCAAAATATGAAAGAGTTATTTATGATGAACTGCAACAGAAATATAATTTTAAAGAAATTACATTTCTGTTATGTTACCTAAAGAAATTACATTTCTGTTATGTTACCTAAAGAAATTACATTTCTGTTATGTTACTTAAAGAAATTTCATTTCTGTTATGTTACCTAAAGAAATTACATTTCTGTTATGTTACCTAAAAAAATTACATTTCTGTTATGTTACCTAAAGAAATTACATTTCTGTTAAATATGAATCTCGTGCAGTAAAAACAAGTTTACAGTTCAGTCAATTTGCTTATCCATCAGAGAGTCAACTAACCAAAAATTGAAACCAATGCATAAAAATATTTTAAGGTTTCTATCATTTTGTAGAATATCAAAACATTGTAGTATGCTAAAACAGCATTTTTTCTTCTGCTCTTCTATCTTAAAAAATTTTGAAATCAATTATGCTTTATTTTTGTTGGTATTTATAATTTCTTATTCCCGTGCATTCAGTTGTATTTTAAGCAAAATTTCACCTGAAGCAAATTTACCTTAACTCGATCCTACTTTCTTAAAGTTTTATAATGCCTTTTATTATCTTTTTGTTTCTTTATGTTGGTTTAATGAATGAAAAAGTTTTACAATTCTATTTTTTTACAGTCAATCCATACAAATATTATGTGATACAATGAAAAAGCAAATCATATCTCGTGCATTTTATGGATGTAAGTATGACATGACACTATTTAGTTGCTTATTCACTTTGTTTGCATTGTGTGTTCTTATGGCATTATGTTTTAAAAAGAAGTTACCAGTTCATATTATAAAATTAAAATTTGCTTTTCATTTATTAATTCAATACAGTTAAACTTTCATGGTTTATACAGTTGAGTCCCCGCTTATCCGAAAGGTAGGGGAACAAAGCACTTTCGGTTAATCGAGATTCCATAGAAATTTTCGGATAATCGGGAATCATCCACTTCACATCTAGAAAACGCTGGAGAAGAGAAAATTTGAAGTCATAGAGTGCTCGCTTCGTTCTTATTTGCCGAAAGGGACTTATGAAGCGCTTCTTAATTCCGGGTCCATCAAGTGCAGCATTTCGCAAACGGAAGCTACAAAAATCTTAGATCAGGCTCTTAGATACATGGAAGCGCCAGATAAAGCCACTACTTCAGACGTTCTCTTGTTTAAAAGATGGTGGCACAGGGCTGCTTTAAACAAACCAAAATTGAGCAGCAAAAAATTAAAAAAAATACTGCATATTTTGAGAAATAAATCCAACTTTGTAAGTACATACTTATTTTGTGTGTGTTTCTTTATGCGTTCATGTGTATACATTTCATATTTTAGCAAAAAAAATTCGGAAGCCTCTCGGTTAACCGGGATTCGGATAAACAGGACTCTACTGTACTTCATGACCAAATGGCAGAAATCCCCTTGAAAATTATTAAATGTAAAATAAAGTTTTATAGTTTAACAAAATTATATGCAGTTTTAATTAACATAAAATTAAAATATAATGGTTTTACAAATATGTTTTTAACTTTCCAAAAATATAATCCCTCAAATTTCTTGAACTACAATTTAGCACATAAATTGAAAAACTTAGCGGAAGAACGTGCTATATGACATTTTGGAAAAAATTGACTTTTTTGTGTCAATGAACATGTAATTCCCTCCTTTAAAGACAACAAGTTTCCCCTTTAAACTTTATATTAAGTATATTTTTTTACTGTTTCCAATAACTATTTTTGACAAAAGTAAGTGCAAACTAAAAACTCTAAACCTCATTTTCTCATTTTCAATGTTTTCCAATAACTGTTTTTGACAAAAATAAGTGCAAACTAAAAACTCTAAAGCTCATTTTCTCATTTTCAATGCTTTCCAATAACTTTTACAGGGCTGGCCCACTGCAGACACCTACGCACTGTCCGTACCCACTTATCTGGCCTTGTCCATGCCGCCATTGTGAGCGAAGAGTCGCCAAAATTGGCAAACAGTGGCCTCACTGAGGCGGAGTGGCGACGCATGTGTGGCGGAGGGAAAGTGGAAGAAGATCCACAAGAGGTCTATAGATTAGTCTACTTTGGGGGAGTGGACCACAGTATTCGTAAAGAGGTGGGTGTTATTGTTTTGGTGTTGTATTAGGTTTCCTAAGGTAGCAATTGTTATTGACTGTATTTTTCACATTACATTATAGAAAGATTTACATACATATATTATAGCAATTTTTCGAAAGTAGCATGTCTATCATTACAAATGCTACATATATGATGCTTAGGAACCCAGGTTTTAGTAAGATTTCATTAACTAATATAGTCTAGTGTTAAGAAATTAACTGTTAAAGATTTGGTTATATAAGGGTTGTAATTGTGTGTAGCATCGGACAAATATAATTTCACTGTTTTAAAATATTGCTATATCTTCATCCTTCAATTGTGGATGATGTTTTGGGGGCATAATGTGAACGTTAATAATGTGTTACCTGAGGATTTCTCAGCTTAAGGTGTTAAAATATTCGTTAAAGTTTGGTTTTCTAAGTGTTGTAATTGAAGCATTAATAAAGATCGTTTCACTGCTTGCTAAAATCGCTATACCTTTGTCCTTCATGTGGATAATGTTTTGTGACGTAACATGAGTGTCAATAGTGTGTTACTTAAGAAAACTTTAGCTGAAGGAAATAATAATATGTTGTTTAAAATTTTGTTTATTTAATTTTAATAAGTTTCTTTTGCAATAGTTTTGTTTTTCTTGATCCACTATTGCAGATTATTAATAAAGTGAGTTGTACATATGTTGAATATTGTGTAAACTTTTAGAATTGTGTTTGTCCAAACTGATTGTGTCTAGTACCTTACACTTTCAATTTTAGTTAATTTTGTACAGTTTTTGTCATATTGTGTAAGAAGAACATGAACGAAAGAGATTGAAGCCTATCTTTATTAAATAACTTTTTTTTAGTTATCTGATGCTAGTATGACAACTTACAATATTGCTGTGGGAAGGTTAACTGCAGTATCTAGACTAATGATTTGCACCAGTTTCGCAAGTACTCAATAACTCTAACCTATAAGAAAGCATACTGAAAGACTGATTATTTCAGAGCAAAAAATGGTCCATTTCCTTATTGTGGTTATTGCAATTTACCTGCCGACGGTAGAATAGTGTTACAAAGCAGTGAAATATTAATCAATGAACAGCCACCCATAGCTTTTATTATCTGCATAAGAAGCTATACCTTCTATCTTTTCTCTTTTACAGGTATGGCCCTATCTCCTAGGCCACCACGCTTTTGGCAGCACTGAAAGTGAACGCTTGGAGCAAGATGCCAATACAAGGACACGCTATGAGACCACTATGAGCGAGTGGTTGGCGGTTGAAGCTATTGTCAGGCAGCGAGACAAGGAACAGGCGGCCGCCAACATCGCCAAGCTCTCTTCGGAGAGCACCAACAGTGAGATACCACTTGTAGGCAAGTATATTTCAAAGTCGATTTTTAGGGTACTTTATTTTCTATATTTTTTAAAGAAATAATGTTGCTGCAATAAGTATAACTTAATGTACATAAAGTTTAATTTCAATCCTAAGCTTTAAATTAAACTGACTAAATTTAAATCTTAAGCTTACGTTAGATGGTGGCACTAGTTAATTTTTGAAATGGAATGTAAATATAATTTATTATTTCAGGGTTTTTTTTGTGATGTCAAATGCCCAAACTCTTTAGAATAATTTGATCGAAAATTTTTAACGTATTTTGTGTAAAATAATTAATTCTAGCTAGCCATAACTTGAGATGGTTGAACCTTTCATTAAGTTATGGAATGAATAAAGTTATGAAGCAATCTTTAATAAAAGATGTTACAAGATAACTATGAATTTGTCTTTAGAAGTAATCATGACACAGATAATAGATTTAGTCTTCTTGAACTTTAGGCCCGAAAGATGCCAGCTTAAGCAATGACGTGTTTGAAGACCTCAGCAGTGCAGAATACTATGAACATCCTGAGGAAGATGACATACCAGAAGTTCCTGAAGAGGAAGAAGACAAAGCAAATGGAAAAGTAAAATTGTAGTTATTATGTGCATAGCTGGATGTTTTGCTTTTTTATTTTGCATAAATATATTTACATTATCCCATGGTTTGTTGTTTCTAATGATAATATAATCCAGCATATCTTAACAGTTCATGTGTAAAAATTTCCCAAATTTAAAAATGTACCTTGTAAAGAATTATGAAACTTAATTTTTTTTAAATGCCATATTAAAAAAATGATTGCATTAAAATGTGCGCCAATTTTCATTTTATAAAAGTAAAAAAAACAGTTTTAAAAAGATTTTGTTTGATAAGCAAAACTATCAAAGCCATACTTTCCACGGTCTTCAAAACAAATTCTTTTATTAAATAAATAGTTTATTAGTTATAGTTATAGTCTATTATAGTTTTGAAAAAAGCATTTAAAACTTTAATAAGATTGAATAATAGTACGAAATACTAGATGATAATCAGCATTTTAGTACTGGGAATGTTAATAATTTATTTCATCACTTTATTAATCAGTTAATTAGCATGTTTTAGAAATGTTACTTAGCTAACTTCTAAAAAAAATCTTTAATAGTAAATTTAATTTTGACAATTAACACATGTACACACGCCCATTATAAGTATAGCAAAACCACCCAATTCACAAAAGATATTTGTATACTATATGAAATTAATATTTAATTTGCTATAGGGTGTAGATGAAACCAATTCTGGCGCCAATGGTGTAGAAAATGAAAATGCTTCCAGCAATGTTGAAAATGTTGTCCAAAATGGAATTGAAAATGGTCGTGAGAACGGAACTTCAGCATTAGAAAATGGAACTAACAATGGCACTGAAAAGAATTCAGAGGAGAAGCCTAGAGTGCGCTATCTCAGGCATATGCAAGGTATATCTCATTTGATGCAGCATTTAAAATTAAATATCACTTATCAGAGTTGTTTACTAATGAACATAACATGCATGTCCCTGTAGGACAGTAGGAACTGTTAAAATATCTAATGCTTATAGGATACCTAAAACAAAGTCTTTTGCCTCTTAGAACATGCCAAATATGTCTATCTAACAATTGAAAATAATAATAAACACCCCATGACCATATTCCTAAAAGGCCCTAAATCATAATTATTTAGAGTGCCATGATAAAAGCAAATAATGCTATTTTGAATTCCCTAAAAGACTGTTTTTTTTTATCTGTAGCCAATAAAATTCATTTATGATCTTCTTTATTTTATCTTTCAAAAATGAAATTAAAAAAATTCATGAAGATTATGTAATTCAATATTCATACTTCAGTGAGAAATAACTAAAAGCCTTAGAAATGTCTAAGCAACTTTGCTTGAGTGTGAAACAAACAAGAAAAACTAAAAATGAGTGCCACTGTACAGCAAACATGACTTTTAGCTACCACTCTATGCTTAACATAAAAAGTAGAAGCTTTATAAAAGCTATGTCTGTCTGTCCGCCAGTCCATCAGTCACCTTCTTAGCCCAAACTACAAATGCTACAAACAAGTGACAGTTTCTGTTACAAACCTACTTGTTTTTTTCTAGCCGTGGAGAGCCAGAGCATTCTCGTCACCAACAGCTCAACCATTTCCGAAGGGGGCAGTCCGCTAGTTTCCCCCAACCCTGCTGCTGTGGATGACCTTCCACGCGACCTTCCCACTGAGACATTAAATGAGGGCACTCAGCTACAGCCGGAAGCAGTTGACACCCACTCTTGCTGTGCATCCCCTGCTTCTTCGGGAGGTGGGGTGTACTCAGTAAGTTTTACATGGTTTTGTTTGTTGGTTAGTTTTAATGAGGACTATATATTAAAATTATGTTTATTTGCTTGTTGGGAGTTAAGTTATCTCTCCTACTTCTTTCACTTACGTTTCAAGCTGAACCTAAAGACTTTAAATAATAACAACTACTGTTGACCCAAGGATGTACTTATGACTGTACTTCGTCTGGAATATAAGCAACTTACTCATAAATAACTTCTTTTTAATGATCTAGCTTCAATAGACAGGTCATGTAAGAGTCTTTTAAGTCATTAAGTGTAAATCATGCTTTATGTCTTTGTCCAAATTTTAATGCAATTAGACAAAGCCTATTTGGTGTAATTTACTTGGTTTGAAAAGAACTTTTATAATGAACTGTATTCTAATTTTTCTTGCCTTTTTGAAAAACATTGTTATCTTCTTGATTTAAAGTTTTTTTTAATGCTTTCTAATTTTTAGCTTCCACACTACGTTTATAATGTAAAAAGTGGAAGGTATTATAATCGTTCAGTCCGTCTGTCTGTGTGTCACCCACTTTCATAGCCCAAACTACAAATGCTACAAACAAGTGCGATACGTCAAAAAATTCAGCGTATCGAAATTACAATACATTGATAATTTTGGAGAAGAATTCGAATTCGAAGTGCTTCAATTATTTAAAAAACTACAAAATTTAATGCTCATTTAAAAAGCATAAGAAGCCATTTTTATTAGAATTAAATCACCATTGCCATTTGCAACAATCGCTCAAGAAACTTTAATTCTTTTAGACAATAAATTAATTTTTGCAACATCGATCAGTTTGAAATGACGTCAAACATATTTCACTACGAGATTCTTTAAACGTTGATATTAAATGTTTTCATTCTATTAAAAGCGAGGAATATTACATATTTATTCTTTGAAATATAAATTAATTTTTGCAAACGCTAAGTAATAATTATTGATTTGTGTCATAAAATAATTGAAACTAGCCAAATTTAGCGCGTAAATGCTTAATATAGAATTAATGCTGTATTTGGCTCCTTTTTGCCTGTTAAACACAACTGTTGTGTGGAAGCGGGAAGTGACAGATTCTGTTACAAACTTACTTGTTTCACTTATGTGTTATGTTTATTTGACAATTCCTATCTTGCCTTGCTTTTGATTTTAAGCTTAACTATGAGTTTTTGCATAATGAAGTCCTGAAGTGTTCTTCAGGTCTTCAGTGAAACATTTTCATTTTGTTCTACAATTTTTTCAAAAAAGAAACGTAAAACTGTAATTTTTTTTAAAAGTTATAACCCTATAAAGTCCAAAAGTTTTTGTAACTTAAGATAACTTTCACAAATAACCAACTGTTGATAAATTGAAGTTGAAAGATGATGAATTAAGAATCTCAAGTCCTCGAAAAGTTAAAGGTAGACAGGAAATGTTTAAATGCCCTCTAAGGTCCTAACCTTAGGTCCTACTTCAAAAACCTGCTAGCCTCATACAGCCATTTACTTGATTTTTTGTTAAGAGTAAACTTTTTTGACATTAATTTTTATACACCTTGAAATTGATAATATCCAACCATTTTAAACACACATGAAAATTATAATGAATAGTTAAAAGTTTCATTTCGTCTCTTAGGTTTTAGAAAACAATTTTTGCGTGAAAAATAACGTATTTCTCTTGCAGGTCGAGCTTCTTGATATTTTCTCCTTAAACTTGCATCGTATCGACAAAGATGTGCAGAGGTGTGACCGAAACTATTGCTATTTTACTCTAGAGAATTTGGAGAAACTTCGGAATGTTATGTGCACGTATGTATAAAAATGTGCTTCTACTTGTAACTTAATTTTCATTTGATGTTATACACTACAATTGGATCATTGTACTGTATTTGTTATTATAGATATGTTTGGGAGAATCTTGAAATGGGTTACGTGCAAGGAATGTGCGATCTAGTTGCACCACTTCTCGTTATATTTGACGATGGTAAGTCATGTGTTTGTAGAGTTCAGTTGCAAAAGTCTGCTATGAAAATTTTAATATTTTTCTTTTATTTTTTTATTACTTTTTTATATTATTCTTTTGTTTCCAGATTTCTAGTTTCCACATGTGTGTTTTTTTTTATTTTCTTAATTGTTTAAAATATTTCAAAAATCTTTATACTTAATATTAAAAATATCTGTCAATAATTTAAATCATTTGTTAAATTGAATGATTTACATCCAAATAAAAATTCTATTATATTTAAAAAAAACTCTTTTGTGTTGTATTAATACAAAACAAAATAATTTATTATTTTTTGTTTTATTTATAATTTTGTTATTTTTCTTTTAGTTTTATTATTTATTTAGTATTCTTTACTACTGTTTCCAGATTTCTTCAAAATGTCTTTTGACCTTTCCTTAATTGTATCAAATATTTGAAAAATCTGTGTATTGAAAATTAAGAATTTTCATCAATAATTTAAATCATTGAGAAATTGAATGATTTGCATCTAAATAAAAAAAACTATTTCTTTGAAGAGAATGCTCTTGGACTGTATTAATATGAAAAAATTTAAAATCTTTTTTGTTATTATTTTGTTTTATATTTTGCTCTTTATCGTCCAACAATAATTTGCACTGTAATTTTATATTGCTTTCTACTAACATAGTAGGCTGTAACTATCAAGTCTAAAGCAACATTATTATATTCTATAGTTTCTTTTAAAATATAGTTTAATATAAATTGTTTCTAATTTGTCAAAAAAATATTTCTACCAAAATTATGTATCTTTGCAATTTACTGGGATGCTTGTACATAGATGCTACTCCTCGAATTTGGTTTGAATTAACTATTTTATGGTTTTAGAAATGCTGTCTTACAGCTGTTTTTGTGAAATTATGAAGAGAATGGTTGCCAACTTTCCCCATGGCGGAGCTATGGACGCACATTTTGCAAATATGAGGTCTCTGATTCAGGTAAAATCGGCACACTTTATTAGTATTTAATATTAAAATGCTTGAGATTTTTAATTGCTTACATTAATTTGAGTAATGGTTTAACAAATACTGCTGATTTTTCATTCTTTATTCTTAATAAAACAATTTAAATGCTAAAAAAAAGTAACCAAGTGGTGTCCCACCCAATTCTAGACTCCGGTCTAACCAAATACAACTTAAAAATTGAATAAGTTTTACTTAATTAATATAATAACTAGGTTTAATCGAACTTAATAAATTATAGTTAAGAGAGGTAGTGAAGTATCATGAAAGATAAACTTTTCATTTCTAATTTAATTTCTTTATTTACATTAAAGTAATTTTTCAATATTTTTTTTAGATATTGGATGCTGAGATGTTTGAATTGATGCATCAAAATGGAGACTACACTCACTTTTATTTCTGCTACAGATGGTTTTTATTAGATTTTAAAAGAGGTAGGTCTTAATTTTTTTGCTACACATTTTAAGGGGAAGTCAAACCCTCCTTTTTTGTTTCCTTTGTTAAGTTAATGGAAGTTTTTTTTTAATGTTGTGCATCTCCTTAAATAGTACTGTAAGTTTATCAACTAGCTTTTTTTTGCATTTGAAAGTCTAGGGAGTTTTACAGAAATATTAATTAGAAAAAGAATAAAATAATAATTTTTTTACAGCCAGATTTTAAAAAAAATTTAATTTTCAAAAATTAATTTCTAGAAACTAGCTAGGGGTGTGTACATCATATGATTCACGACTCAATAATTCGTTTATGTTATCAAAGAATTCCGTTAAAGATTTGTACAAGAATTTCGTCTACAGAAGTTTTTTTTTAATGAAAACGTTGATATATTAGTTCAGAAATAGGAATTTCTGTTTAAGTTTGTGTTGTTTAGTTTGAAAAGTTTATAAAGTTTTAAATTTTCAGCTCTTTTGGTTTTTCAGCGATACCTTTAAACCTTAAAGTTCTATAACACAGAAAAATTATTTTTCCCACAGAAAAAAATTATATTTGAAAATAAATTAAACTAAGTTTTTCCAAATTAAAACAAAAAATGTCTCCCATACCCTGTAAACTAATACAAGTCCCATTCGTGCAAAAAAACAATGAGGCATAATCTTAAGTTCGAATTCAACTCAAATCAAACTCATTTTCCAGAGCTGCTGTATGATGATGTGTTCAGCGTGTGGGAGACCATCTGGGTGGCCAAGCACGTCGCTTCTAGCCATTTTGTGCTCTTCCTGGCTCTTGCCTTGGTGGAGTACTACAGAGACATTATTCTGGAGAACAACATGGACTTCACAGACATCATCAAGTTCTTCAATGGTAATTCAGTACAGTTTTTTTTATTGTGCACAATACGAAAAGCACCCGAAACATTTCTTTATTCGAAACTGGAATCAGTAGAAGTGTATTGTAATATTATTTAAATAACTCAGTTATATAGTAATATTTTGGCTCATAAATTTTATAAATCAACAAAGCACACACAATTATCAAAATTCTTTGCATGGACTTCACAGACATTATCAAGTTCTTTAATGGTAATTCCTTACTGTTTGTGTTATTGTGCATAGTACAGAAAAGAAAGCTTTTCAATCATTTGTTTATTTATTTGCCATGGATCAGTTTCAAGTTCAATATAAAATTATTTGCGATTCGGTTATAGAGTAATATTTGAGCTGGCAACTATTATCTAAGCGTACAATTACCAAAATTATCAATTATCATATATATGTTTCAAAGTTCATATTTAATAACTCATAACATAATCTTTCAATTGCAATAAATTAAAAAAAACTATTTAAATAACACCACACATTTTTCTTCAGTAAAAAGACTACTGTTGAATGGGGTTACTTTGGGCCCAAGTTAAAAACCGTGACTGACTTCTTGACTGACTTACTTAATTTCTTGAATATTATTTTTTACTCATAAGTCAAGGCAGTGTTGCCACTAATAGAAAGGGGCAAACACATTTTTAAAGGGTGTATTTAATTAGTACACTGAAAGAATAGTACACTCAAAAGAATTAGGGGAGCACTTTGCGTACTTTTGTTTACCCTTTCAGTTCCAACTTCTTATTTTTTATTATAGAAATCTAAAATTTGTGAAATAGATTCATTATGCATACAGAATGAAATACTAAAAAACAGGGGGGGGGGGGGACTTAATTTTTTAACTAAAATTTAAGGGGGGGAATATTGGAACATAACTTATGAATAAATTATTACAATAATTTTTTGAAAACTTTATTTGTAAAAAAAAGGTAAAATCAATTTTTAAACATCTAAGAATGCAAGCGTGAAGAATTTAGGGTCCATTTATTTCATAAAATGTTTTGGGGTGAATTTTATTTTACCATGTTTTTCCTATTTTCATTTAATTAAACAAAAATTATTTTTTAATTCTTCAAAAGACATGATTCTTCTATCTAACAATAAATAAGTGCGAGCTCAACTTAGTGAGAAAAAAAATCGGAAGCTGATGATACCAAATGGAATCATTGGGGGTGAAAGGGTTTAAACAATGCATTCCCCTAATTGTTTTGAGCAGTGTAGTTGGTTAAAGCTACCTCTTTGAGAGTCGTAATGCATATTTTCATAGGTCTGCTTGTGGGATGTTTAATGCACTTACAAGATTTTTGGAATTTTAGAGATGGTTAGATATGGATTTTTTTAATGAACTCCTTTGAATAGAAATGAACTCAGTAAATTTTGTATTGTTTATTTTGAATTGGTGTATGTGCCTTAAGAACAATAAAAAGGGAGAACTATGGTAGTTAGTGAGAAAAATAAAATCCTTTAACTTAATGCAACAAATATATATTTTAGAAATGGCAGAACGTCACGATGCAAAAGCCGTCTTGAAGATCGCCCGGGACCTGGTTTGCCAAATTCAGACCCTAATTGACAACAAATGATGCCGACCTTGCCAAATTTACCCTCAAGCAGAAAGTCAGCCACATTGCAGATAAGAATAAATCCTTTGTCAATCTTGACAATTCTTGTGTGAAGTGATATTTGCTTATCAATAGGGGTTTAATTTTTGCTTTTTCTTAATTTATTTTTTGACTCTCTACTAAAGAATTAGTAAAATCTTGTTGACTTCACCAGTCCTAAAGTTAGGTAAAAAAAAGAGATAAATTAATTTTAAATCAGCAACATAACAAGTTATTATTACAACGGTAATAAAACTCTGAAATTCCTTGCGATTTGAATCGAAGTGTTTTTGAGAGTCAATCATATTGCACGGTTAAATTTACAGATGTATTATGTTTCATATAAAGTTAAAGATTGCTATTATACCACATATTCCTTTAAATAACTGCTATGAAAGAAAAATCAACTATTTTAGTATTAAACAATTTTACATTGAATAAAAATTACATATAATAAAAGTTTGGATAAGTGTAACGATAATAACACAATATAGGGTAACGAAAAGTTAACACTAGTTAACGTTAACATAACAAATAATTTTTGTTGAGTTAGTTGAAACACCAGTTCCTCACTGACTTAATTATTTAAATTTGCATTAAATACCACCCCCATTCAATATGTATAGATGTCATGATCATAGCCCTCAAATTGACCACTTTGAGCCATTTTAAGCGATATTCTGGTCAATGGTATTTTGCAGAGTGAATAGATTTTGGATATTTGTTAATATGGGCCAAAGTGGTGTACTATTTTGGGCTTTATCATTACATATTCTGGTATGCATATTTATGCACATGTATTTTTACATTATCAGCATTTTAGCTGAATCAACCAAGTCAAAATGTACTATTTTGTCTCTCCACAGATTTTTTTTAAAATTTAAAATATTTTTATATTTCTTGATTTTTATCAAGTAGATTTGGAAACAAAAAAATTTATATGCCAAGCATCTATTTCTGAAAAATGTAATAGGAATAAAAAAAAAACTACATATATCAATGATTACATTTTGGACTTGGTTAATTTCAGCCGCATTCTAGTCATAAATAATATTAAAGCATATTGTTTTAATGTATTTGAACTTTTTAATTGAACTGCATAGTTTTATGATAGAAATGCATGTTTTATTATGACCCAGTTATTTTATGTTACCTTCAATTGATTTTATTGTTTTGATCCATCATTTTAGTTGTTTGAAAAACTTTGATATTCCCTGAGCATTTATTTTTTCTTTTAGTTTAGTAAGTCACTTTTTCCCCCAATGAATGTCTATGAGTTTCCCTAAAAATGTTTTTCTTATTGTACTTCGACAGATAATATTTTACTGCTGTCAATTGTTTTTCTCTAAATAATTTTTGTAATTGATCCAAATTATATTTGTTTTTAATTTTGTTAAATTAAGCACTAGAATATTATTTGTAAAAAATAATTTCTTGTGTGCTTTGGGATGAACCACATGAATCACAATTGACAGCCATTTATCTATATTATTTAATGCAACTCTTGTATTTGGTACTATTTTCAAAAATATTTTTATACAAATAATTTTATGTCCAACTCTTTCCAGATTAACTGATTTTCATAATCTACTTTCTTTTTTGTCTTCTAGTCATGAGAATATTATTATATGAATTTGTTTAACAAACGATTTTTTTTTGTGCTAATTATTATGATCTGCAGAATTTAATGTTAAAAAGTTATTTTTCTTTTACCAATCATGATTTGTACATGATTTAATGTATATAATATAGATTATCTTTTGTGTACACAATCATAATATGCAATATTATATGCAAGAATAATCCCTTGATTACCTATACTTTATTAAAATTTTTGCAATCTCGATGGGAATTTAATAGGGATTTAATACAGGTGTTTGTAATGCAATTATGTATGTATTGCACAGTAAATGTTAAATAATATTTTTCAAAAGTTTCTTGTTGACTTACTATAAATATTTTATAATAGTATTTTGAGTAAAAAAAAATTGCATGCTAAGTTTTTGTGTGTGCATTGAAATATTTATTGTCAAAAAGTATAAAAATTTGTAAATTTTTAAAAATTTGAATTATATATTCCTGATGTTAGTTTTTAATCTTGCCTTCTCCTGTTTGGTGATAGATAATTAGGAGTAATTTTGTGAGTTAGTAAGTTTTTTGTAAATAAATTCATACTTATATATATATTAATGAAAATTTATAGAATAAATTTAATGAGTATTTTTCGCCAATTGAAAAACTTGTAAGAAGTGATTAATGAAGATTTTAATAACAAGTATTATGCAACAGGGTTTTTAATAGTTTATTACCAATATAGGTTTAATAACAAAATTATTTGTGCCAAAAATGCATTTCAGGAATAACATTTTAAATATTTTAAAATATAACTCAAACAATTGATCACCTATCAACATATTTAATTTTGGATAACTATATTTATAAATATCTTTGGGGTTTTAATTTTTTTCCCTCAAACCTTCCAGCAATAAAATTATTTATTTTATCTTGAGTATTTCTCACTTTGCTGCATAATACTATATTTTTATTCTTTATTTTATAAACTTTAGATTGTATTTGCTTTCACACTATGTTTTTTTTTTTATCTCTAAATACATTGTTAACAAACCAACAATCGTTTTGCATTTAGTTATGTGTGTACAGCTGTTACGTATAATATATTTTTTTAGCAATCATTTGAGCTTTTATTCCATTCTATTCTGAAATTATATTTCATTTGTTATTTACCAAAAACTTGATATGAATTTTCATTTACTAGTCAATTTCTTTTAAAGACAATATGGAGTTTTTAAATATTTTTATTTAGTATCTAGTCATTTTAAATTTTATGTAAAGGTCATAACTTAATTCCTTAGGTCTTTGGAACCACATGTCCTAAAAAGGCCATTTTTGAATATATTTATTGGTACTTAATTATAAAAATACTTATGTTAAAATTAGACTAATACAGGGTGACTATTTTAAAAAGGGCTCCAAAACGAATAACAGATTGTTGGTTATTGACTATTTTAAAATTGCCACCCTCGATAAAATCCTAGAATCGGCATTCAGCGACTTTTTTTGCTTGTTGGCGACATCACGAGATGACATATGATTTCCCGTGATGCTATTCTAAAAACGCTATGTCAAAGTGTGGTAAATAACATGACACTGGAAGAAGCTTGTATTAATCAACAAAAATATTTTTTTAAAATTAATTTGGTTAATAAATTATTAATTGATTAATAGATCTTAAAAATAAACTTTAGGGTTGATATAAAGATTGTTGGAGAAAATTAGTACATGGTTTCCAGAATGAATTATTTATCCCTGATTCACTGTCACAAGATATTGAAAAAGTTGCTGCATACTGATTCTAGGATTTCACAATGGTAACTTTTTAAATAAGAGTAAGGTTGCTATATCAAGTGATTACTTTAGTTTATGAAAACATTCAAACTATGAGGTAGCAATGATGTAATTCCTTAGAAAATGTGAAAGCATTTTTTATATACTTTTTTCTAATTTGTTATTTTTATTTTTATAGTTAAATATTACTTTTTATTTTCTATCTCAAAAGGGGACTTGCCTTGATGTCACACCCATTTTAATACATTCCACCAAATTGTATTTCTTACCTTTTCAAACGGATCCGAATGTATTTCATTCCAAGGTTAGTTTTTACCCTCACTGTAACCTGATTGGTTTGTTTCAAGTCAGCTGACCTTTGGTTGTGTTCTTTTTGTGCAAGTCCCCCAACGTAAATATTTGAGTAGCTTTGTTGTAAGCAAAATACACAAAGCTACATATATGTCACACAATGATAGTTATATTATTTTGCTTAAAATTTTTTTTTTCTGTTAGTATTCTACTATATATAATAGCTTTCAAGCCAAGTTTTGTCATGCATTTTGTTTGTGCATTTTTTAAAAATTTTGTAGTATCAATGTATTCTTTTAGTTTTATAAAATATATTTTAATGAGTTTATTCACCTGCATAAGTATTTTTTAAATGTGTTTTTGTGTAATTAGTATTGTATTGTTTAAATATTTATACATTATTTTTACTTAAATTATATTTATATATTATATATATATATATATATATATATATATAATATATATATTATATATATATATATATATATATATATATAAAAATATATATTATATATATATATATATATTATATATATATATATATATATATTATATATATATATATATATATATATATATATATATAAATATATATATATATATATATATATATATATATATATATATATATATATATATCTGACATGTATGCAGGTTGGTTACAATGATTTTTCTATTCCAAATTTTAACTACAATATGAGCAGTAGCAAGATATACCTAACAAAGAAATGTTATACTTTGTGCAATCAACAACTTCATTTAAAACCTACATGCTTCTGTTTAGATGTTATAGATATTTAACCAGAGACATAAAATAGAATGGACTGCACATTGGCAAACCTAAAAGCGACCCCCACATGGTCACATGATGAGGGTCATATTTGACCTTCATCACGTGATCGCGACCAGTTAGCGAGTTTTTCCAACGACTTGAACATATGAGGCCGACAATCTAGTGGTATAAAAAAGAACTTGGGGAAAGGAACAAAAATGAATTGCTATTTCGGTGAAAAAGGTTGCTACTTTTGGCATCTTATTGCAGCTATTTTAATAAAAAAAGCTAAACATTCTTTTTATAGTTATTTTATCGTGGATCTGATCAATGCATATGGCACAGAAGACTAATTAGAATTTTTAAAGAATATTTTTATCAAGAAAATAATCCCTGACCTTTAAAAGAGCTTATAGAATAATTTATTCTATTCAAAGTATAGGTTTTTAGGAATAAAATTACTATAAATATGCCTATCTAAACCATTTTACCTGTGAAGTATCGCAGATACCTTTTTAATTTTTGTTTACATTTTATAAACTGCACACAAATTATGCATCTAACGTAGATAAAACGAATGAAAGCAAATATGAAAGCAAAAGCTAAATATATGAAAGCAAAAGCTAAATATATGAAAGCAAAAGCTAAAAATTATCGTCTGCAAACACATTAAAATCCGCGCAGTGATTTTGGCAAACCCACGTGACTTGGGAACATATGTGAGTCACCATTTTGGTTTGCCACGCTATTCTTATCTGATTTTCAGTTCTGGCGACAATTTTCATAGTGCAAACGAAACGATAGCGATAAGTTGCCATATGTAGCAACCTTTCTCCTCTTGGCGATTTTCATGTTGAGTACGTTTTTGGAAGCTGCTTGACTATTGAATGAGCAGTCCATTCTATTTATGTCGCTGTATTCAACCCTTTTAAAAACAGTATGCAATTTATATTATCATTATTAAGATAAAAATATATCGATTTGCCTAAAAATACAGTTAAAAAAAGTAAAAACACAACATTTTCATAAATTTTCTTTAAAATTGATTTTTATTGTGACTCGATGAAAAATGATCAGTAATATAACTATAAATACCAACTGATTACCTGTTTATTAAAAAAATATTATCGTCTTGTGTATAAAAGCCATTCCACAGCTGCTTTGCATTCATAATGCTATGGCATAGCAAGTTTTGACATTATACTTTTGTAAAAATGCTTAAAGAATTGTGTTGGTTATTTATAGTTAGGTCTGTGCATATATCATAATAACTCCATCCATTTCGTCTACCATTCATAGTTGTCATTTATACAAAGAGTTAAGAAGATGGAGGTGCTTCTGAGTAAAAAAAAAAAACTGGTTTGCTATAAGTGAAGCCATCGATCGCTCTGTAGGAAGCCAAAAAAAAAAGCTCATGGTAAATTATTTGGCGTGATTTGTTTGTCTTGGCTTTGCAACATAGAAGCCGACTTATTAATCAAAACTAATTATAACTTATTTCACCTGATGAGCCTACAAGGTTTCATGAGCCTACAAGGCAAGACTCTCAATGAACTGAAAAAATAATATTGAGTTGGATTAGTTTTTCTAAAGGAAATTACTGCCATTTTTTGTAAATTCTGACACAACCTAAATTTTACAGCCTACAATTTCACAAACAACTAACTTGACTAACTTAACTTTTTTGTGCGCCAAGCATCTCCGTCTGCTTAACTCTATGCATTCATTTAATAGCTCATATGTAGCTCTAGTGCCATATTAATCTAAATTAAAATTGTCATTGTTTGTCTCATTTTCTTTTGCAATCAGAAAAGTCTTGGTCAACCTCCCTGCTGAGTCCTTTTATATATCTAAAGATGAAGAAGAAGATGCCTTTCTATACTTATCAGTAGTCTGTATATATGCATGTGGTGTAAATGTGTTCCCACTGTTCTAGTCAGTTGTGTGCCTTCCTAAGCCTGTCCATATCCCAGAAAATCACATATGAAAAGTGTTTGGTAAAATGTCTTAAAAGTATGCAAAACCTAAAAACAGATTTTATTTTGAGTTATTAAAAAATACTACTTAAGAGTTCTATTGATTTTTTTTTTAAAAATACATACAATATAGTGAAATGCTTTCAGTTAAAACAAACCAACCACTAAGTTTAAATTTTATTTAAAGCTAGAGTTGACTTTAAAATTGGAAAAAATAATTTTCATGTAAAAATGGATTTTACATTCTTTTATAATTTGTAACATTCAAGTTTGTTACAGCAACTCAAACCCAATGCACTTTAGCCAATACTTAATGTAAAAACTTATATGAAAATTTCTTCTATACAAGAAAATTTTCATAAGTTCATTATATATGTTATTTGCTGAACAAATTTTAAAATTCTGTTTATAAATGCATATTACTCAGGATATAAGTTTAATGGGTCTTAAAGGAATTTACTCATCATTCAAACTATCTATGACAATTTAGTGAGAGTTTTTAATTTCAGATTTGTTAATTTTGTTTTCTTTAATTGATTTCCTTGTCTTTTGACATTAAACAAATTTATGAAATTCTTTAATTTTGCACACTTTTAAGAAATAGTTACTAACCGCTTGTGTCTCTCAACACCTAGTTTCCCTGTGTAACTAGTACTTTCAATGTGTTAAATTGGTTATCATTAATTATGCTGATTATTATTAAAACTTTTGAAAATCATACTGGTTACTCTTAAATAATATTGAGGCAAATTAAAGTGAAAACTTTCTTTATATTTATTTTCACTGCTTACTTTTAACAACCTAATTCTGAATATGAAATTATAAACAATTACCAATTATTAAATGTTATTAAAATAGTAAAAATTATACATTTTCATTTGCATTGTTGGTTATTAATATTAACCATTAATTTTAATGACTATCGAGTTTAAAGACTAGAAGACTAATCTTTTTTTGAAATTGACCTTCTGCATTTTCCTTATATCTTGTTGTTGGTGCCTGTAGATAAGAAATTTAGGATTGTAAACTTATGTGATCATATAGTCTATTTAAATAAAATATGTGTATTTATCCAAGTAAACATATCCTGAGTTATATTTTAATTTTATTGGTTATAGGCTCAACATTTTTTTTATCGAACGAAAAGTTGTGAACTTGTCAAATGCAAGATTACCTCATTTGATTATAAGTCAAATATGTATTAGGCATGATGCATTCCCCCAAATGTAGTTACCTTATGGATGCTAACAGAAAATGACAACAATAGGTAAATTTTTGAAAGAAATGTATGGTAGAATGTTGTGAACAGGTTGTTCCATCTTTCATAACTTAATGTTTAAAACGTAAATTCCATATTCCGGAATTTGGAAAATAGTGCTTACAGAGATAAATTCTGAGAGTTGGCGGGTTTATTAAATTAGCGTCATACTAGATCCACAGTTGGCATGTTTGGAAAATGTATTCTGATGTTGTCTGTTAATTGATTCTGAAATAACTGCGTCTTGGCTCTGGTATAACTTTTCATGAAGTTCTGGTTCTATCACGAAGACTTGTTTATAACAGTTTTTTTTTCTTTTCTAAGTCACAGTCTCTTTAAGAGTGGAGTGCAAAGGATTAAAATTATAACTTATTTTCATAGCTTCTAAATCTTCACTTTTTTCTAAATTGCATTAAAAGTGTCAGAGTAATTAGCGAATGCTCCAAAAACTTTATCGACGGTTGAGGGTCTACTAAATTTAACCTAGCTGTTTCTGTATTTATCGTTTTTAAAAGTATATGCATTTTTTCCCCTTGCTGTCTTAAACTTGGTAGGTAGACTATGATACAGGATTTTAAATAAGAAGCGTCATCTCTTAACTGTGAATAGTTATTTTGAGGTCACATGATAAAAATAACCAGCACCACAGAAAAAAAATAAACTTCGTATTTGAAGGGTCCAGGGGAAGAACCCCTTGATTGACTAGGAATCTCTCCGTATTCAAGTCAGCTTGGTGGGCATTGGCGACAGGAAACCGGTTTCTTCCTTGGTTCTTCTCTCGCGGTACAAGCATGGTCTCGTATCTTGTAAGAAAGCCAAGTGACAAACCGGTTTCCTTATTCTAGTTTAAGCGATGACTGACTATTGCCACCAAAGAGCCCTGTTAAGGACAGATTTCATGTCAATGAAGTTTTTTTCCCCCTGTACTCTTCATTTCCGGACGAGTTTTCATGTATGAGGAAATACCTTTAGACAAATCATCTTGTGGGATGGAACAATTTTGTTGACTTTATTCACCGTATTGTAGTATTTTATACCAGAAATTATTTATTTAGAATTCAAAGAAAAGTTTAACAAATATTGATAAATGTGTACATAAAATATCTAAAGAAGCTATTTCTGATCGGATGTTATATTTTTGTCGAATTGGAAAAATATTTTTCTGCCTCTAAATGGTGCTAAGTTTGTCCCCACTATCCTTCCGAACGCAGATTAACATGTTGTGTCTGTATTTCCAACCAATAGAGAATAAATTATTGTTTGAAAAAAATGTGTTTATTTATTTGTAACGATTCATTGTTGACTTTTACAATCTTGTTAAATAAAAACTAGACTCATTTAAATACCCCTCTCCATTCATTGTTTAGTTCCCCAGCAAGCTCGGGGATAGCAAATAGACGATGAAATAATTTGGCTGACATTATAAATGCTCCTTCCATATAAATATTATACAGTCGGACCCCGTTAACACGAACTCGAAGGGAGCACCGAAACATTTCGTGTTAACCGAATTTCATGTTAACCGTCAGGTGTTTTTTTACATTGAACCAGTGAACAGTTTTAAAAAATTATTCTTATTTTATAATGTAATACACTAATAAGATAAGCATACTATTAGTAATTCAATTAATATAGTTCATTTGGAGTTGTACATATACTTTAGGAAAATTCTTTTTCTTGTAGGTTCAAATTGGTTTACTGCATAAGCCGCTTCAATTTTATCCGATTTTTTATGGACTCAATTATTTGTTGAAATAGTGCTTTTAGCTACACCATGTTTAGATGCAATTTCTGCTTTTTTATATACATTCGTCGTCAATATAATTTTTAAAAAATGTTTTGTTTCTAAAGAAATATACTGCTGTTTTCAATTCATTTTTGAATGAAAATCAATAAGTTAAAATGTGAACCAATTCTAATTTCATATGTTCTTTACCTTTAACCTCTGTAGAAAACACCGACGCTTTTCATGACGCAATGGATCATCCTACACTTGCCGAATCATTCATTGGATTAAAATTGTTGAATCATGGAAGATCTCGTGGTTTTCTCGGAACCAGAAGTAGAAGACAATTTATTTTTAGAATGGTCGTTGCCGATTTTTTATGATATGTTTCATTTGTTATTCGAAACTTTGAATTACTAAGGGAATAAAAGTCAAATCCTAAATTTTTTGTTCGGGTTACGCGGGATTTGGCCTAAAGCGATTTCGCGTTAAGAGATTTGTTTAAGCATTAGCTCAAAGCTTTTTAGTCCGGGGAAATGTTTTCAGTTCATCTTAAACGAAATTTCGTGTTAAGCAAGTTCGCGTTAACGAGGTTCGACTGTAGTAAATTTAGTTTCGCAAAGAGTACAACTAATTCTTTTCTCAAAATGTAGATACGCCAATAATCATTGTAAAACACACTAGAATTCTTTAAATTTAAAATAAAGGTATTTAAGTATACATAGAATAAAATCTGCGTACTTATTCAAAGTTACATATTTTTATTACAGTTTTTTTTATCAGTAACCCATTTGTTACCTCACTATATATAAGAAACTATTTGTTGCAATGTAACATAATTAGTTTAAATTATTCGTAATACCCGATAAATAAACACTTATACCACCGAAATCTGAAGTCAAGAGGCAAAATACATCAATGAAAGTTTTAGAAATATATATTTTAATAACATAACACTGACTAATAATAAAGTAACAATTGACAATGACACTTACTGCAATAACATTTCACAGCAAATTATAAGTATATTTAATGTTCAGCAAAATCAGTATTGAAACAAATCTATTAGTCATTTCTGATAATTAATAATACTTAAAAAAAAAAAAACTACAGTAATTTTTATCAGTTAATGATTTTTAATTTTTTTTATTGAATCATTTATATATATTTTACTGTTTTTAATTTTAAAATTTAGAAACAAAAATATTATAGACAATTGAGAGAACTATTTGATATATATATATGAATATTTGATATTGTAACTTCTATCTACTTTTTTAGAAGTGATTTATATAATAATTTTAATAAGTTGATGTAATCTGCAATGAGCAAGCTAAAGCTTAGTACAAAGCGGAGAAAAAAAAGTTTTTGATGGATAGAAATCTTCGATGGAAATAAAAAAAAAATTGCCAGAAAATTTTTATATATACCATGCACTTTAAAAAAATTTGTATGTTATGTTCAAACGTTGCATAACTTTTTCCATATATTTGGGATGCAACTTTAAAAAAAAAGTTTTAAACGAATTGAGCCTATCATAAATATTGAATTTAAATTAATTGAAGATGTTATTTTAAAATCATTTTATGCGCTTAAGATTTGTAATGCACAAATTGAGTACAATTCGAGAATCAGTAGAAATGTAATTTTGTTGTTGCGACATTTGCTATTTTTGTAATATTTAATGTATCCTAAAAGACAGTTTTGTGCCTTTTTCAAGAATATTCTCTTATCATGTTAAACTTTAAGGGGACGGAGCCCTCCATTGAAGCTCATGTTAAAATGACCTTTTTTATGTACCTTTTTCTCAGAATTTATTTGATACTTTTTAATGAAGTTTTTACTAGTTGTTAAATGGATGTTTAACTATAATATAATGGAGGCATTTTCAAAATTTTTTTTTAGTTTTAAATTATAATTTTTTAATTGAAACTACATATTTTTTACCTAAAAAACATCAATAATATTAAAAAGAAAAAAGAGTAAGATATTTATAGTAAAATTTCTCCAGTCGTTTTTAGAAACAAACTTCTTAAATACGTATAAAAAAATTCAGGCTGATACTTACAGTAGATTTTGAGAAAAAGGTATATGAACATTGAAAAAGTAAGTTTTGAGATATAACCGTTTAAAGTAAACAATAGTGGTTTCTTACCTATAAAACATGACTGGATTTTACCTAAACAACGTTTGTTTAAAAAAATATTAAAAATACTTCCAGTACTCGAAACTTATGTAAGATATCGTTAAAAAGCTAAGATTTCATATTTTAAGAAACACTAAAAACATTGAAATGTCGTTTTTGGAAATTTTTGGGGGTCTGGTCCCCCTTAAGAAATTGTTTGATAACGTTTACATTGGTGTTTTTTTACTCATACTTTAGTAATTTTCTTAAATTTTACTGCAAATACAACCTAAGACTCATATATGCTAAAAACACAAATTCCACAATTCTAAACCGACCAAGACATTGGTACAACCCTTTCTCAATACGGTTTAAAAGTGTACAAAAACGCATAACAATATTTAAAAAAATCCATTATAGAATGGTCTAGAGTCGCTAGATACTGACTTCTAACGTGGTAAATACATGATGGATTACTAATAACTTAGAGGACACGAAATTGGCACTTAATTGCCTCGAGTGAATACAAGGTTACTTGGAGGCAACTATTTGGCTTCTTTTCCAACTTTAGCGCTGGTTTTCAGATTTAAAAAAAAAAAAAACTTTTAACGGTCTTTTAGAACTCTATTGCTATCATTTAGCGATAAAGTTCTAAATGTGTGGTGCTAAATGACATTTAACTTTTTGGTACTACACATATCATACTCCATTTTTTGGGAGACAAAATTAGACGTTCTTTCTGAGATCCGTTAGCATTGGGAGCAGTTAATCCAGTCATAATAGATCGCTATGCGGGCCCACCATTAGTACAAGTCATATATCAAGTTACTCTAGAAATTTCCCATTGCAACACTAATAACAACACAACTGTATCAGTCTTTCAACCACCTTCACAGCAGGAGAGTTAAGACTACCACCAGCAGCGATGCTGTTCCGGCGAGGATGTCGGGCGCCGCGGAGCATTCTGCGGCTGTGTGGTCGCCGCATGAGTCCATCTCGTAAGGAAGTCGTTGTCGCATCTCTGATACCAGGGCCCGGGCCTCGGATCGGGCCCCGTCACCACGGCATTTCAGGGCCCGTTCGACGCATTCTTCATAAGTCACCAATGCACTAGGGTGGAAAAAAATTATGTTGTAATAATAGCTTTATATAATTGAGATGTCTTGTCTATTTTGTTTCAGAAATTCAATAACTATTTCTTATCGTTTGCTAAATTTATTTATATTTCGAAGAATACATGTGTTATATTCCTCGCTTTTAAATAAAAGCAAAACATTTTATTTTTCGATCTACATGCAAAAATATTAAAACAATATATAATCTTTAAAACCTAACTAAACCGAACTATTTTAATAGCCTTTAGGAAGGTAGGTTGGTACATATATTTTCAGGTTTGCGTGCTTGATCAGAGACCAGCTTATAAAGCTTCGTCAACTAAGACAGTCTCAGACAGAATTTTTACTGACAGAGAGAGAGAGAGAGAGTACACCCAGGGCGAAGTCGGGATCGAACGCGCACCCGGTACAGTGCGCAGACTGTTAGCGTAATGGGCTGCGATTATACCCAATAGGTCACACGGGCCCCTAAGAGTCAATATTATGAAAAGTACCATTTTACAGGTGTGATGAGGCGTTACAAAACTGATGATGAAATATTTTTGTAATATGAATATTTTTGTGAAGATGAGGAATAACATCTATAAAAGACATCAAATTAAGTAATTTTCATTCTAAAGTATATTTGTTATTACAATATAAAACAAATAAGATATATTTGCAAAATATGCTTCGTCAGTTGTGACGCGTTACTGATCGGATTATTGAAATCTTCAAAACCCCTTTCTTAGTAAGAATAAACAGTTAGTAGTTTTTTTTAATTAACCGGTAGATAGCAGCACCATACAAATGATAACCTCTGGTTACAGGGAGAATGGTTGGCTGTTTTTGGTGGCCGCTCTCTATTGAGGAAAGAGGAAACGAATTTCCCTACTCATGCAATGAAAGCCGAATAAACTAATCAAATGGCAAGTTGCGGCGGCGACTTAAAACAAATGCTTAATTGGCTTGATAGGTTGCTCTTTTTGGTGGCTTGATGTTGCAGTTTGCGTAAGTTCAAATAGAATTGAAGGAAAATTATTTTATTAGTAGGTTTTTTTGGTTTCCAAAATTTAATTCTCCCTGACAATGGGAATATTTCTTATGATGTCACGTACTCCATACTGCGATTTCATTGGTTGTTTTGTTTTCTTTGACAAAGTGTTGAAACAAGCTCATTGGTTTTTTATATAACGTCACGCGCTCCAAACTGCGATTTCATTGGTTGTTTTTGCTTTTTTGACAAAATGTCGAAACAAGCCCATATCAAAGCCTACTTAACTAAAAAGCTAATAATTTATTTATCTAATTAAAATTAGTTATTGAATTAAAAAAAAATCCACTTAATTTTACATTAAAAAAAGTTAAACATTTATTGCATAATCGTAACAAATTAGTTTTCTTAACTTAGAAAATCATATTATTTTATATCAAAATAATTTTCTTATTACCAAGCGGAGAATAGTATCGAAATACCTTTTTCAAGACTTTAAATTAAATGAATAAATATCACGGTAAAGCAATATCTATTTTAGACTTCAGTACACATATACGTACCAACAGGTCTTGTGGTGCCTCATGTCTTGGTCGTTCCGATTCGTGGCCTCACGCCGATCCGAGTCGAATGTGGAGCGGCACGACTTGATCGAATCTCGGGACTCCTCGTTGCAGTCGCCAGAGCTGTCTGTGGAAAATAAAACACGAGTCACAATTTAAGAACTAAGAGTCACAATTTAAGAACTAAGAGTCACAATTTAAGAACTAAGAGTCACAATTTAAGAACAAAGAGTCACAATTTAAGAGTTAAGGGTTAAAACAAGTATTCTCGTTTATCTGTTTTTCCTCCTAATGATGATGATGAAAAAGAAAGGAAGCCCAGCGGCTGAATGGTCAGCTGGCAGAAAGTCAGAAGTTCCCGGGTTCGAATTCCGGCATATGGGCATGGATATCTGTGTTGCGTGTTTGTCTGTATTTGTAGGAAGATTCATAGTAATCTGAGCTTAAAAATTGGTAGCGTGAGCCGCCTAAATAGTGCAACAAAAAATGCCTCTCAGTTTTGAGGAATATGGTAATATATTTCCGCAAAAACAATATATATAAAATAATATATTTCTGCAAAAGGCTTTTATCCGCCAAAAAAACCACCACCCCTTTTGAAATAAATAGCTCTACATTACTTAAAAAGAATATCTTTGCAAATCAGTACTCACAGTAGGTCTCTTGTATAAGAATAGATTGATTATTGTCTAAGAATGTTTTGCAAATGAGTACTCACAGTAGTCTCTAGTATAAGAATAGATTGATGATTGTCAAAGAATATCTTTGCAAATAAGTATTCACAGTAGGTATCTTACATAAGAATAGATTGATTACTGTCTAAGAATGTCTTTGCAAATGAGTATTCACAGTAGGTGTCTTATATAAGAATAGATTAAATATTTCCTAAGAATATCTTTGGCAAATGAGTACTCACAGTAGGTCTCTTGTATGTAAGAATAGATTAATTATTGTCTTAGAATTTTTTGCAAATGAGTACTCACAGTAGTCTCTAGTATAAGAATAGATTGATGATTGTCAAAGAATGTTTTGCAAATGAGTACTCACAGTAGGTATCTTATATAAGAATAGATTGATTACACTGTCTAAGAATGTCTTTGCAAATGAGTATTCACAGTAGGTGTCTTATATAAGAATAGATTTAATATTTCCTAAGAATATCTTTGGCAAATGAGTACTCACAGTAGGTCCCTTGAATAAGAATAGATTGATTACTGCCTAAGAATATCTTTGTCAAATGAGTACTCACAGTAGGTCTATTATATAAGAATAGATTGATTATATTGTCTAAGAATATATTTGTCAAATGAGTACTCACAGTAGGTGTCCTGGGAGGAGACCTGTCGGGCCGCATACCGGGCATCTTTCGGGCAGTTCCATGCCCTTTGTCCGCCCTTCTCCATGAGGTATGTCCCGAGAAGACGTACGTCGGACCGTGAGCAACCCGACTGGATCGCCGAAGTGGCGCACTCGCGGAATGACGAGAAAGACCTGCGAACATGAGGGATAACACGAATCGCAGGTGTTTTTACATTATTAAATTTAAATACTACATAAACCATGGCATAGAAATATAAATAAACATTACATAGGAAAAATTTCAAATACAAAATTTGGTGATTGTTATTACTTCATTATTATTATTATTATTAGTATTATTATCATAGTTATTTTTAGCCTACTTTTCTTTTTTTAATTCGAAAGAATTAAAAAAAAATGAAAAAGTAGGTATTGACATGCGGTCGATGTCCGTCTGTCTGTCTGTTTGTCCGTCTGTCTGTCTGTCCGTACCCCCCTTCCAAAATCGGTTCTATCATTCGGATCTTAAAACTTCTTTTTTGGTTAGAAAGCTATGACCTCAGATACCCAACTTTCATACTTTTTGTCCGTCTGTCTGTCAGTACGTCCGGACGGACATAAATCTACTATCTGTCGGCGAATTTCCCATTGAATTAGCATTGAAATTCAATTTTGAGTCATTTAAATCACTGTAGGTATTGAAATGCGGTCGATGTCCGTCTGTCTGTTCGTATGTCTGTCAGTCCGTCTGTCTGTCTGTCCGTACCCCTCTTCCAAAATCAGTTCTATCCATCGGATCTTAAAAATTCTTTTTTTGTAAGAAAGCTATTACCTCAGATACCCAACTTTCATACTTTTCGTCCGTCTGTATGTACGTCCGGACGGACATAAATCTACTATCTGTCGGCGAATTTCCCCTTGAATTAGCATTGAAAATCAATTTTGAGTCATTTAAATCACTGTTGCCAAATCAACAATGACATGAGAAACTTTATTTATTTAAAATATTTGAAGCAAAATAATATTTTCATGAATCTATTTGGAATGACGTCATAAAATGTAGCACAATTTGATTCTTTGATTGTTCATTAATTGTTTACCAAGAAAGCGGCAAGGCATATTTCTGCATACAATTATGCTTAGTTTTAATTTACATTTCTTATTTTTTTAATGCAGTTTGGAGTAGTTTCATTACTTTTGTTATTAATAAATATTTAATTATTCTTCGAACTACAAATAAATCGAGCAGACGATAAATAATATTAACTTAATTTGCGAAAGAATATTAAGGAAAATAGTTGATTTTGGCTTTTAGAAGTTTAAATTATAGCTGGATGCTGTGTTTCGATTTTTTTCTAATGTGTATAAATCTAGTGTAGAAACGGTTGTTGATGTTTACTGTTAAGAACCTAGTTGTTTCCCGAATAGAATTTCAGTAAGTATTTAAGTAACAGGAAAGTAGGCTATTTTAGTTCTTTAAGAACTTCTTGTTTTTATTATTATTAATATTGAAGTAATTACCTGCATGCCGTGTCATCGGTTGAGTATCCCTTAGGAGGCAAAAGAGCTTCGCATCTCCTCAACTCTTCACGCTGGAAACACGCTTTAGTGTACCAAGCTACGAAAAGAAAAATATTTAAAATGTTTGAAAAAAAATCGAAATTAAAAATTGAAAATGTGAATGATGTGACTAAGTTTTTGATAGAACTCGAGTCTGTGAATATTTTTTTTCTCGTAAATGGCATTTACTCATTAAATATGATCCCTCAAATTTTTGGGCCTTGGTTAATTGGGGAGTTTTCAGGGCTTATTAGACTCAAAGATTTACAATGTAAGGGAGAGCGGGGCTAAACCGTACAGTGGGGCTAAACCGTACAGCGGGGCTAAACCGTACACCAATTTTTTTGGCCTATATTTCAAGCTAGACGATCCCGTCAAGTGCTAGGCAGATCGCACTAGTTTACAGTATAGATATCGTTTCGCTATGCGTATGAGTATCAGTGTCTCAGTAAAAAAACTTTTTACTCGTTTTCTTATAATTTTCGTCCAGTACTAAATAAAAGGTAAGTGAAGAATCTTTTCTTGTATGCTAGTAAATGTTAGATCATAATAAACTACTTCTCTTAAGCTCTATTTTGGTTGTTAGCGATGATTGGTTAAGTAATAGAATTTAAGGTTATTTTAATATATTACAGCGAGGTACAGATTGGGGCTAAACCGTACAGAAGTGTACGGTTTAGCACCAAATGGTTTTCTATGGCAACATACCTGCATCGATTGTAACTTACGCGGAAAGTAGGTCTACCAAAAATGTTAAAGTTTTATACTTCTTCTTTAACAATTTTTCAAAGCCCCCAAATAAACACAACTGAAAGAGTCAGCTAAAGTAAAAGAGCTGAAGGAAAAAATTCAACAACTGCAGGGAAAGATAAAAGCTGAAATGGTAGGGCAGAAAATTCAAAACAAGTGAACTTGGGACTCAAAAGTAAAACCAAAGCGAATCCTAAACCCAAGAAAACAATTTCTAAAACAACAGTATCTAAATTTCTAAAATTTTACAATTGTAATAGTTTTTTAGTTACGACTTTTATTAGTAATAAAAAGTTTTTTTTACAGTAATCTAGTGCATTACAATCATTACTTACCTAAACAGATGATTTGTAAACTGTACGGTATAGCCCCTTCTACTGTACGGTTTAGCCTCGAACCCCGGGGCTAAACCGTACAAGGTAACTTTTTTTAATCACCACTTTTTATATTTAAGAAGTGGAATAGTTCCAAATGTTCATGTGGGATCAGTAGTCGAATAATCAAATTATATATTAGTTGTGTTCTTATAACCTTTACTTTGTAATTTGCTATGTATCGACGAATCTCCCTTAAGTGTACGGTTTATCCCCGCTCTCCCCTAATGAATACTGCATGATAGCCTTTGCCTTCAGCCTATAGTAGTGAAATGGACCATTAATATCAAAAATTCATATTCGTAATTTAAATGTCATATATTTCGAGACATTTGACTCACTAAGGGATAAGCAAATGGACTGAAGTGTTTTTATTTTATGATAAATGTTTTTATTTTTTTTATTTGTAACTGAAAATTTAGTTATTTTTAATTCTATTTATGTAGCAGATGATTTTTAATAACTCCCCCAAGTTCTAACTGTTTTAAATTTACTGAAAAAATTTAAATTCTCCCCTAATGAATACTGCATGATAGCCTTTGCCTTCAGCCTATAGTAGTGAAATGGACCATTAATATCAAAAATTCATATTCGTAATTTAAATGTCATATATTTCGAGACATTTGACTCACTAAGGGATAAGCAAATGGACTGAAGTGTTTTTTATTTTATGATAAATGTTTTTATTTTTTTTTATTTGTAACTGAAAATTTAGTTATTTTTAATTCTATTTATGTAGCAGATGATTTTTAATAACTCCCCCAAGTTCTAACTGTTTTAAATTTACTGAAAAAATTTAAATTCTCCCCTAATGAATACTGCATGATAGCCTTTGCCTTCAGCCTATAGTAGTGAAATGGACCATTAATATCAAAAATTCATATTCGTAATTTAAATGTCATATATTTCGAGACATTTGACTCACTAAGGGATAAGCAAATGGACTGAAGTGTTTTTATTTTATGATAAATGTTTTTATTTTTTTTTATTTGTAACTGAAAATTTAGTTATTTTTAATTCTATTTATGTAGCAGATGATTTTTAATAACTCCCCCAAGTTCTAACTGTTTTAAATTTACTGAAAAAATTTAAATTCTCCCCTAATGAATACTGCATGATAGCCTTTGCCTTCAGCCTATAGTAGTGAAATGGACCATTAATATCAAAAATTCATATTCGTAATTTAAATGTCATATATTTCGAGACATTTGACTCACTAAGGGATAAGCAAATGGACTGAAGTGTTTTTATTTTATGATAAATGTTTTTATTTTTTTTTATTTGTAACTGAAAATTTAGTTATTTTTAATTCTATTTATGTAGCAGATGATTTTTAATAACTCCCCCAAGTTCTAACTGTTTTAAATTTACTGAAAAATTTAAATTCTCCCCTAATGAATACTGCATGATAGCCTTTGCCTTCAGCCTATAGTAGTGAAATGGACCATTAATATCAAAAATTCATATTCGTAATTTAAATGTCATATATTTCGAGACATTTGACTCACTAAGGGATAAGCAAATGGACTGAAGTGTTTTTATTTTATGATAAATGTTTTTATTTTTTTTTATTTTTAACTGAAAATTTAGTTATTTTTAATTCTATTTATGTAGCAGATGATTTTTAATAACTCCCCCAAGTTCTAACTGTTTTAAATTTACTAAAAAAATTTAAATTTTTTAATTTTTTAAAAATCATATAAAATGCTAAAAAACCTAGCAGTCAGGTTGCGGGTTTTAAAACATGTATCCCTGGGTTAATGTAATTTTATTAAAAATTAATTCTAAAAAAATTCGTATTTGTAAAAATTATTTATACTATGTATAATAGTTTTAATTTAAAATATCTTTAAAATGTATTTAAATGCTTCTTTGCGATAAATTTCATCACCTGGGAACTTTTAACTTAAGAGGGACTGTCAGTCCCATAGAGCTAATGCATTAGTTTTAAAATCACAACTTTTGCAAAAGAATTGATTTGCCATGTTATCCCATTTTCACCAGGTATGAGAATCATCAGAACATCAATTTAAAGCAAAATTGAAAAGAAATAACATCCGATTATTTAATTATTAAATGATATAATTTTAAAATAGTGTCGCCATCTGCTGTGTATTTTTGGCATTTTAAAACTTCAAAAAAATATAATTAAATAACTAGATAACATTTTCCTTTCACATTTGTTTAATTTCAATGTCATGTTGATTCCCGTACCTGGGGGGAAAAGGCTAATATGGCAAAGCAATACTTCTGAGGAAGTTGTGATTCCAAAACTAATGCATTAGCTCTATGGGACTGACAATCCCTCTTAATATCAAGCACAAAGTTAACGGATATTAGTCACTCTCGCTTCCGTTTGGCAGTTAGTAATTTCTTTGAAACGGTACAAAGCTAATTTGCACACAGTTAAACAATAGACCACCGAATGAATGGCAGAAAAGACATTCGAATTACTTTAGCTTTTAGTTCCAATTCAATACATTTTCGGTTATTTATAATCACTATTCCATTATAGTGAATATGTTTGGACGTTTGTCCTTGCATTTTCGTAACTCATTTGCCGCTGTTTTTTTTTTCTTCTTCTGAGTATTTCATAATGGTCTACTAATGAAAGGTTTGTGTTTTGAAATACTTTTTTGGACACAAAGTCAGGGGTGGGGTTAATTAAAAATAACTATGTAAAAGTTAATTTGGAAAGACTTAAGCTTTGTTGTTGGTATGGCGCCTTGTTTAAAGTGACATGAAATGGAGTTAAGAGCCATATTTGTGTTTCAAGATCAAGGACAGAAATGTGCGCTTTTTCTCAGAATGACAGTTACAATAGAAAACGTATATAAATACTACATTACAGCTTTCGAAAAAAAATTAGCTTTAAATGTTTAGACTTAATAAAAAATACTAAAGTAAAATTATTTTTTTCGACAGTTGAGTTGAGTTGAATTATCGACGCAATAGAGCTACGTGAGTGCTATTAGCGAAGAGTCTCGTGATGTACAGGGTGGCGCAAATAAAAGTGGCCCCGTCATGGATATAAGAATACAGTAGAATTGTTGCCAAGTTAAAAGCCAATGCAAACACAGGTTTATTAAGTGAAGCTATTGGTCACTTCAATATTAATCCCAAACAAACGCTTGGCGAATTATTTGATGTCAACTATGATATGGTTTGACAAGCTAGTTGGAATGCAATATAAACTGAAGGTTTGTACAGCTGTGTGCAAAAACTTATTTTTGTTACTACAAAACATTCTAAATTGATTCCAAGACACAAAATTTGCACAAGGAGCCGTCTTCAAATAATACACACTAAGATATGTACTTGCCAATAGTCCATGAGTAGCTCTAATGTGATGTTAATCCAATCCAACCACTAAATGCAAAAACAGGTTCGCCAAGTGAAGCCGTTGCACGCTTGAATAATCTTTTATTTCGACTTGAAGGCTTTCAGACGGCTTCAATAGTTTTTCTCGCCAAGCATCTCAATGCATTCCTATCTCTACGCTGGGGCCACTTTTATTTGCGCAACCCTGTAGAACGGTCAAGTTACGAGGCTTATGTTTGAGTTGGCACCAACGCAACTTTTAAGAGCGACATTAATTTTTTGAGAAAACGTCAAAAACATTTCTTAAAAAAGTATATATTTTTCCAAGCCAAGTATTTTTTATTAGTTAAAGGAACGGACTACTCGACTATTAAAGTCAGAGAAGCTCTCCAGGACGCGATCCGACCTTGTTCAGAATTTAGGCTTTTCCTAGGAATAAGAAAGATGCTCTGGCAAAACCGACTATACTTTTTGAGTTCCGGGTTCAGGTTTCTTCTTCTCTGGAATAGCCGACCTTCTGAACAGGGCGGATACCAGGACGTTACAGTGAGTTTCGCTGGCCTTATAAGTTGAATAGGCGTATTAAAATATTTTATTTTAAATTAGGAATATCAAGGTTAAGTTGCGATTATTTTTCTGATATTGAAATTTTAAGCTTGGGTTCCCTAAAGTTGAGGTAGTTATCGATCATTACATTCACATTATGCCACATAAATGCATATTAAAAAATACATCTATATAGTATTTATAGCGTTTTTTTCTAAAGCAGCATGTTAATAGTGACGAACTCTTCAATTATATGATGCTTAGGAGATCAAGATTTAACACTTTCATTTCGCATGATGCCTTAAGGCATCACGAACTAAAGATTTGATAATGTTATTTCTATGACATGTTACGTTACAACAAAAATCTTACGCAGCGAAAGTGTTAAGCTAAACACTACATTTTAAAATGCCTTTATCCGCCAATTATATTTTTACATTAAGAACATCCACTAACTTCCCTCGTCCTCGCAGAAGCTCTGCAGATGCCTCCAGAGTCGCGTGATGACGTCACGGCTCTCGTCCTGCCCCTGCTTGTCGAGACATGCACTGGTCTGCCACATGACGCAGTCGAAGTTCTCTCGCACCATCCTGCAACAATAAAACACAGTCACTGCGGATCGAAATTATGCCGATAGACGTGGTGTAGCTCTAGTGTGATGTTAATTCATAGCTGTGAAAATAAAAACCGCAGCAAAAATAATGTTTTTTCGCAGCTGTACTAATAGACCTCGTTCACGTGAACGCGAAAAGAGCGTCAAGCAGGTTCATGTTAGCCGAATTTAATGGTTAACTTTCATGAAAATTTGGATTTTCGTAAATAACTACTTTAAAAAGTTCAAACATAACTTTTATTTTTTTAAATGTAATATGAGATACAGTTTACAATGTTTATTTAGTAAAACAAAATAAAAAAAAAACCATGCAAATTAAGAGCAAAGAGCGAGCGCAATTTCTTTTCTTTTAAGTTGTTCATCAAAAAATAATTATTATGAAAATTGCACAATTTATATTTAAAAAAAAAATGCAAAATTTTTAGTTCATACTAAGAGGGATTTTATGTAAAGATATTTGCGTTAAGCGCAATTTTTCAGAGATATCCTCAAGAATCTAGAGGATGACTAAGAGTTCATTATATCACATTTCATAAATAAACATTGGGCAAAATTATACTTACGAAACTACTTTATTTCAAAATCGTTTTCAGTACTACAATTTCATCAAGTTCTATTTTAGTTTACTTATTAGGAAAGCGAAAACTTGTTTTTAAAATATAGTGTCTCAATAAATAATAAGAAATAAGTTCCTATCAACCATCGACCCTACAATATTGTGCATTCATTTGGTCGTTTTAAATCTATTAAAGCAAATTCGTAAAAGGAAAGGCATGCGTTAAAATTTTTAGCATGATTATATTAAAGGTGATTTTTCGTTTAGTTTCCTTTTTTTACCCGTTGTCGTAAGGCTGTGTCCTGACTACGACATCAAATGCCACAAATGGAACAAAATTTGGCGACCGCCAAGGGGGCCAAGCGATGCAATAGCATGTGGCTGACTCTGCCAAGTCGCCAAGTTTTGTTGCATTTGTGGCATTTGATGTCGTAGTCAGGACTCAGCCTAAGGTATCATTAAATTTTGCTTTAGTAAGTGAATGCACTTTATATAGTACTTTGGTAAACGTTTTATGCGTAACCTTTTCCTCCTTTTCTTTGATTTCCCAATAATTACCTTTGCTGACGATTAAGTTTAATAAAAAAGTTGATGCACATATTGGATATTTAAATATTGCCATACGGAAAACATCTATGGCGCAACTCGGCGTTGAGAAATTGCGTAACCAAAATAACGATTCGTCCATTATGTGTAACTCAACAGGAAACAAGAAGTTCATAAAGAACTAAAATAGCCTACTTTCCTGTTACTTAAATACTTACTGAAGTTCTAATCGGGGAAAAAACTAGGTTCTTAAAGTAAATATCATCAACAGCCGTTTCTACACTAGATTTATACACATTAGAAAAAAAAAATCGAAACACAGCATCCAGCTATAAATTAAACTTCTAAAAGCCAAAATCAACTATTTTCCTTAATATACTTTCGCAATTAATTAAATATTATTTATCGTCTGCTCGCGATTTATTTGTAGTTCGAAGAATAATTAAATATTTATTAATAACAAAAGTATTGAAACTACTCCAAACTGCATTAAAAAATAAGAAATTGTAAATAAAAACTAAGCATAATTGTATGCAAAAGTATGCCTTGCCGCTTTCTTGGTAGATAATTAATGAACAATCAAAGAATCAAATTGTGCTACATTTTATAGACGTCATTCCAAACTGATTCATGAAAAGATTATTTTGCTTCAATATGTTTAAATAAATAAAGTTTCTCATGCCATTGTTGATCTGGCAACTGTGATTTAAATGACTCAAAATTGAATTTCAATGCTAATTCAATGGGAAAAATTCGCCGAAAGATAGTAGATTTATGTCCGTCCATACGTACAGACAGACGGACAAAAAAGTATGAAGTTGGGTATCTGAGGTCATAGCTTTCAAACAAAAAAAAATTTTTAAGATCCGATGGATAGAACCGATTTTGGAAGGGGGGTACGGACAGACAGACGGACGGACAGACAGACCCGACAGACAGACAGACAGGCAGACATACGAACGGCAGACAGACGGACATCGACCGCATTTTTAATACCTACAGTGATTTAAAAAAGACTCAAAATTGATTTCAATGCTAATTCAATGGGAAATTCGCCGACAGATAGTAGATTTATGTCCGTCCGGACGTACAGACAGACGGACAAAAAGTATGAAAGTTGGGTATCTGGGTTATAGCTTTCTAACAAAAAAAGGGGTTTTTAAGATCCGATGATTAGAACCGATTTTGGAAGGGGTGTACAGACAGACAGACAAACGGACAGACAGGCGGACAGACAGACGGACAGACATACGAACAGACAGACATACGAACAGACAGACAGGTGGACAGACAGACAGTTGGACATCAACCGCATTTCAATACCTACAGTGATTTAAATGACTCAAAATTGAATTTCAATGCTAATTCAATGGGAAATTCGCCGACAGATAGTAGATTTATGTCCGTCCGGACGTACAGACAGACGGACAAAAAGTATGAAAGTTGGGTATCTGAGGTTATAGCTTTCTAACAAAAAAAGAATTTTTAAGATCCGATGATTAGAACCGATTTTGGAGGGGGGGTACGGACAGACAGACGGACAGACGGACAGACGGACAGACGGACATCGACCGCATGTCAATACCTACTTTTTCATTTTTTTAATTCTTTCGAAAATTAAAAAAAGAAAAGTAGGCTAAAAAAATGGATAGATAATTAATAGGCAGAGTTAGTACACGCATAAGAATCGCGTTCTCAGATATATATATATATCTATATCTGACATATATATATATATATAATATATATATATATATCTATATCTAAAATATATATATATATTATATATATATATATGTATATGTATATGTATATGTATATGTATATGTATATGTATATGTATATGTATATGTATATGTATATGTAAAATGTATATGTATATGTATATGTATATGTATATGTATATGTATATGTAATATATATATATATATATATATATATATATATATTATAATATATATATATATAGAATACTCTTATCGTGGTTAGATTTAAAGGGAGATTTCTATGGTCGGATTGGCGACAGCATTACGGACTCAGTGGCCAAGTTAGGCTTAACGAAAACTCTCTGTATCATAAAAACTAATTTAAGTCGTTTTTCTCATATGTATTTTTACTTATGTAACAACTGTTCAACAACCTGCCAGATAGGAAAAGCTCTTATCTAGCTTCTCCGCATCAACACCTAGACTCTTCAAAAGTTCAGCTTGCCGATTTCAGATACTTTTGGTTCTGTCTGACCCCTTTCCACTACTTTTTGGGTAGGTTGAATTATCGTCGCACTAGGGCTACTCAATGGATACTAGGGCTACTCAACGTACATTATTCGTTAGACTTTTTTGGATATGCACAGACCGTTTATTGGTCCGCAGTTATTTTGGAAATTCCCGGGGCAGAATCTAGGACCTTCCGCAGACAAGGCAAGTGCCTGATCAACTGGGCTCCCACTTATTCTTGGAAAAGACAATAACAACATAATAAAACATTGCATTCTGTGCAAATGAGACCCGTTAACAGAAGATGTGTCTTCATTTCCCAACAATCCTAACCTTCACTGACACATGAGATTTCTGAAACAAGCCATCCCAATATTGAGTATCCTACAACTTTTGACGACAATGCCAAAACCGCATGACATCCACCACGGTACTATACAACTCAACAAAAAAAACGTGCAAGAGTAAAACTCATAAAAAAAAACTTAACTCTCAAGAAACAATCATACAGCATAAGAAACAGTATCCCGTGGTATACGCAAGGTAACCCCACTCATTCAAATAAAACTCATTCTGCTTTCATTCATTCAAAAAATGTCGCAATCCCGTTTTGTGTGCTCGCTGTGGGAGACCCGTCAGCGAAGAAAATGCGTGACCTCCGCATAAGAAAATGCGTAACCATTCGAGCGTGAAGCAAAGGGATGTCAAAGAAATGTAAATATAGCGGCTTTGGTCTTTGCTTCTGTTTTTGCTTGTAATAGATTTATTTTTGAGTTGAGACCAAACTGGGATTAATTTTATTTTTAAAATGAATTTCAAGTTGAAAATATGCTCAATTATGTTACCTTGGGCATGATGTATCATTTTTTTTCAGAAAAAAGCTTGGCATTTAAAAAAAATTTGGTAATTAATTATTGTATACCCCTATCTATAATTATGACGATGTTTACCTAAGAATTTTTAACAGGTTGTAGAAATGCAATTAATTTTTTTAAAATGTGGCACACAATTCTTGTGTGGTTCAATTCTATATCTTTTACTTAAACTACATAGTTTTCATAATTTTAAAGAAAAAAATTGTATGAAAAAGTGGCAAACTGAGAGAATCTCAAAAGTAAATACCAACAGTTCTCTTTAAATAACTTTAACGATACCATACTTCTAATTACAGTAATAAAGTATATATTATACTGCAAACCCACGCATAATTGTGAATAGTAATACAAAAGAGATTGTAGTATATTCTGTTTTATAGAAAGACGCAATTTGTTGGTGACACTTGTTGAAAAGTGATTTGCTTGATTGCATTCTCGAGTTTCCTTTCATTCTACGCGTCTCAAATTGCAAGGTATTGTTGTAGTTTGTCAGGTGATAATCGATGCTATTTTAGAACTAATTGTAATCAAGGTAGAGGTAATATCAGAAATTTAAGTAAAAATTTTGTAGAAGATTGATGAAATGGGTCCTTGTATGGAAAAAAAATAGATGTTATGGAATAACGTAGTTAGATAACGAGTTAGTAATGAAAGTATTGTGATATGGGTCCAAAATCTGAACTGGAGATTTTGTGTTTTCTTCACGTTTTGATGATGCCGTTTCTAAAAAAAGTAGGTTTGTAACAGAATCTGTCACTGCCCGCTTCCACACAACCTTTGTGTTCAACAGGAAATTGTCGCCAAACACAATATTAATTCTATTATAAACCTTTAAACGCTGAATTTGGCTAGTTTCATTTATTTTATTTCGTAAATTCAATATTTATTTCTTCAATAATTATTATCGTTTGCAAAAAATAATTTATATTTCAAAGAATAAATTTGTAATATTCCTCTCTTTTAAATAAAACATTTCATATCAACCTACAAACAAAGAATCTCTTAGAAGTGAAATATATTTGACGTCATTTCATACTGAATGATGTCGCAAAATAAATTTCTTTTAATTAACTATTTAAAAGAATTAAAGTGTCTCGAGTGATTGTTACGAATGGCGATAGTGAATTAATTCTAATAAAAATGGCTTCGTATGCTTTTTAAATGACATTATATTTTGCATTGTTTTAAATAATTAAGTTCTTCAAATTCGAATTTTTTCTGAGATTTTCAAGTTTCTATTCGATGCGCTGAATTTTTTGACGTATCCACTTATCTGCAGCATTTGTAGTTGGGCTTGCAAGTGGGGCAGAAGACGGACTGACATATATCTTCCACTTTAGTTATAACGTAGTGTGGAACTAAAAGTGGTTTTTAAATTGGTTCGTCTGTTTTCTGAAACCACTTAAAGCTTGAACTGAAAGAGCTTGGACTCAAATTTGCATACAGTTCCATACTGTAGGACGTTATAAAGTTTTGAGAAATCACAAAGAGTGGTTGCGCAAAAGGGCGCAAATTTTTGTTAAAGTATTGTGAAAACAAAGAGAACGCTTCAATTGGACACGAGTTCCCAGGACTGAATTGCCAGTTTTGAAAATACCTTATAGAGTATCTTTAAAAACATTGATGTATTGACTAGTAATTGAAAGTAATAAAAAAACTCATATAATAATTTTTACAAGTGTAAGAGATTACGAGAGAACAATTCATGAAAAATGGTGATAACTCACTTGCATGAGTCGCCGTTCCTCGAGTTTGCGGATTCGAGTCCATCTCTCTTGCATTGCCTCAGAGTGGAGTCACTGCAGTCTTGCGCTACAAAATAAACATATAAATTTGAATAGGTACATAACACATAAAGATTAATTGCAAAGGAAGGGTTGATTAAACTTTATTGCCATAAGTTATAGTAACTTTGTTTTCTTTAAAATCAACTACGATAAAATAATGAAGAAAAGAAATGATATCTCTGGAATATTTTTAACCAAAATTTTAAAACCGTATTATTTATTTTAATAAATATAAATACCTTCAAAAATCCATAATTTTGAAATTGAATCGTTTATAGAAGGTGCAATATTTGGAGAATTCATTTGCAGTAAATAAACGTTTTATTGTAGTGCTGCCACCTATTAATATATCAGTAAACCAAAAGTGTACCCGAGTAATAATATTACATTTTACTGGGAGTTTTTTTTCTCAAATTCATTGATTTGTTACAATTTATTTACTAGTGTAAAACTTTTATCAAGTACTATAGGAATACATTTTAAAGTTAATAACATTTAAACAATTATAAAAAATATTTATTTTATAAAAAAAAGTAAAATATGCAAAAATCAATGTTTTATTATAAACTAAATTAATTTCAAAGTGTGACTTTAAAGTTATTTAACATTATTTTCACAGACATTACTATAACTGTATATAATAGACTTCCGAGTATTTTATGAGAAACTGAATATTTTTTGTTATATTTCATTGGTAAAAAATAGATTTAAAACTAGGGGTGTGTAACGCTACACAACTTTTAATTTCCACTTAATAAATAAATACTTTTAAAGATAATTATATACAATATAAGGCAATTCAATAATTTTAAAACCTAAAAAATTTCTATCTTAGAAACCAATTGCGCCTGCGCGATTTCTAAAAAACTTATTATGACGTTTGATAAACTGTTAAAAATTTTGTGCTTGGTTTCACCATGATATTGGTTCCTAGTAGCTGCAACGGCTGTGTGGTGAAACGTTAAACCATATTTTTTGTATTTGGTTGAACCATTTCTCAGGTTTTTGTTTCCGAATTCAGAAAAATGGTTCAACCAAACACCGAAAAAAAGGTGAAACATTTACCACACAGCCGTTGCAGCTACTAGGAACCAATATTATGGTGAAACCAAGCAAAATTTTTTAAACATGTAGGTACAGAATCGTTACAAATAAATATTTATTTTTGCAATATTCGAAAACGTAAAAAAAAAATACTATGGTAGCTAACTATTTGCGCAAGTTGATTTTCAGTAAACCTTATTTGACGTCTACAGGTACTAATAGCTCGTGTACTAATGTGAAGTCCTGATACTTTTTTTTCAACTGTAGACTGGTTCATTAAAACAGACGGGTACCAATGTTCAAACCCTTTTAGGCTATGTCTTGACTACGCCACAAAGGCAACAAATGCCACAAAGCACAAAACCATTGGCGACTTGGCAGAGTCCAACCACCATGATATTGCATGGTTTGGCGCGCTTGACGTCGCCAATTTTGTTGCTTTTTTCGCTTGTGTCGTTTGATGTCGTAGTGAGGACAATAGCCTTTAAGGTAACAGGGAACAAAATGACCACTCAAAATATCGAATTTTCATTTAAACTTTAGTTACTGAATCGTGCCTTTACGAAAATAACTTTTATGATGCACATTTGAATATTCGGCCGGAGCTTACAAATTATGGTAGTTAATTTCAATATAACTTTGTTGCCAGCTTTAAATGTCATTATTCCAAAACACCCATTTTCAGCCTTAAGGTACACTTTTCTCTTTTTCTATTTTACTAGAAGAGTTGAAACTTTCTCTGTGATGTCTTATACATGTCTATTTAACACAGTGAACCAAAAATATTCCAAAAAAAAAATTATGTGAGCAAAATTAAGACGATTTTTCTAATTTAAGAAATTCGCAAAATTTCTATTTAAGTTAATAACTTCAAATTATGAATGTTTTATCGTCAAACTAGAGGTTCATTGCGTTGAATGGACTTTTTTTTATTTCTATAAAAAATATTTTCAGATACACGCTGGAAAGTGTACCTAAAATCAAAAAATCGGTGTTTCAAAATAATGACATAAAAAGCTGGAAACAGTTTTATAAAATTAACTGCCAAATTTGTAAACTCCAACCCCATATGCAGATGCGTATTATATAAAAATTTTCGTAAATATTTATTTTAGTGATTGAATGTTAAAATGAAAATCTGATAGTTTGAAGCGTCGTTATGTTCCATGTCACCTTAAGGAATCAACACTCTCTAAGACGTGTAAAAAACACAAAATATCCATTTCGGATTTCGAGCCCATCGCAAGACTTTCATTACCGTATATTTCATATTAGTGAATTGGAAGTAAAATTTCTATACTATATATTTTATGAGTTTGCAGACATATTTAAGGGGACGCGGTACCCAAAAAACTAAATCCAGTACTTTTATTGCTAGCATTCAAATTAAACTATTTTTACAAAGAACTAACATTCAATAAACATATACGAAAAAATAATAAATATTAAAACGTAAGTTTTTTTAAAAAATTAAAAAATTTTAACGTTTTTTCAAAATGCTACTCTTCCTACAATTTAAAGAATTTTGTAATGGATTTTTTTTTCAAAATGTTCCCACAACATCTATTAATAAAAGTTGGTATGGATATTGAGCTATCAGTTAAATAAAAAAGTTATGTAGCTTTATGTATAAAAATGGCCAAAAATAAGATTTTTTGTAAATTTTCACCTTCAGCATTTAAAAAAAAAATCTATTCACACTAGACCTTATCCCATACCAACTTTTGTTAAACGCACATGTTTCAACACAGAAAAAAAATTGGAGCTCTACATTAATTTACCTAAAAGCCTTAGGGTTTTAACCATTCACAAGCTGAAAAAATTAAAATTTAAAAAATCAACATAAAATTTCAAAAACCATTTTACCAAACCACTATATCATTTTCAATAAACCTCCACCATTATAATAGAATCCTTCTTTTTTTGCAATATCCTTAGCTCACAACATTCGAGCATGTTTAATTATTTTCTGGGCAGCCCTAAATTTTGGGTAATGCGTCCCCTTAAAATGTGTTTAAAAAGTAAGAAAGCCTTCTTAAGCCCGTTCTTTTTGCTATTCTTCCTCCTACCAGTATATTGTACGAATATCAGTTTTACTAATTTAAACTTACCAGTTTTTTTTCACAACTAACTATCCTGATTTTGGAGAATAACAAAATGTTTTTGAAGAACTAAATTATATTTTATGACTTCTGTAATAATAAAACCATATTTCCGGGTACTTTTATACGTAAAATGATATAAGTTACGAATCATAAATCAAAATCTTTTATTATTATAATTAAATCACCAAAAAATAATCAACTGTAGGAGAAATAAATAACATGAAGCACGTTTAGGAAATAAGTCATCCACGACAGCGTAAAGTGCGTATTATGAAATTTTTACAAGTCATTTTTAATTTTAAATTAATGATTGGTATTTGTAAAGGCATAAAAAAAACGACGTTTTTTCACTTGTGTACCCTTAAATATTTAATTTCCAAACAAATTCAATTACGATTTTTTTTTAATTTTCAAGATTTGTACTTAAATTCATTTTTAAAATGATAAAAATAATCGAATTTTCTTCATATACAATATCAATAAAAAGTAATAGTTTTTACTACCTAAATAAACAAATATTTTTTAAATATACTTTTTTACCAGAGACTAAGTGGCGTTGCTTTTCGATATTTAATACAAATTCCGAGAAAGAATATTTTTAAAAACATCACAACTGAAATATCGCAATAAATTTGCGTTTCTGTTGCTAATATAGCATTTGTTGTTATGCAATGCTATTAAATAAATATATTCATTATTATGCAATGTTATTAATTAAATTATATTTATCCTAGTGGTATGCTGTTAATTAAATGGGGGTTGCAAATATCAAAATATTCGGTAATATGGGAACTTAAGGTATTTTTCGACTGCAAGGATACTTTGGACTGTTTTCTGTAAACAATCAATCTTGTTTCTATTTAGCAAGTTACAAATCTAGGAACCAGTAGGTTGTCGTTAAAATTATGCACTATTTTGAGTTTCGACATTTTCGTTCATTGTGGGAAGTAAATTTCGGGTGTAATTATTTTAAAATTATGGGTGTTGCTGGAAAACCATATAACGGGTTTATAAGTCTGTATCCCAAAGCGGGTAAAATATATGAAAAAAATATCTATAGAAAATAAACCTAGTACAAAAAAGGTGTTTATTCATATTTCCATGCAAAAAAATTAACCGACGAAAAACTAATAAGAAAATCCTCCTAAACCAGAAAAAAATGACAAGTAGAAACAAAATATAGTAAACAAAATCTCACCTGTTGCGCCCAACAAAAATAGCGAGATAAGTAGGAACGTGGTCATTGCTGCTGCAATATCTACGCACCGAATGTCCATCCGTCCATACCTGATCTCTTCACTTCAGATCCCACCGACCAAGGTCCCTGGATTGCGCAATTTTTCCCGAGCAGTCTTTACGCAATCGCACCTCAACGAAAGTGAAAACAAATATTTTTTTCTCTCTCTGAAACACCGCAGGCGATTTTTTTTAAGAATGAAATGAGCCGGAAACAAACGTTCGAAGTTCGAAAACGAAAGCGGGCGTTCGAAAATAATTCACCACACCTGGACAGTCACGTGATGTAGAAAAAAAGAATATTCTATCGGGAATATTAGAATATTTTGTTTAGAATTTGGAGATAATTTCGAAAGAAAAATAAAATAAAGAGTAATCTACGCTACGCTTTTACAGGTGAAAGAATAATCCTTGCAATTTTGTGTTATCATCATTACAGAATTGAGTGCTTTTATAAAAGGATTTTCGTTATTTCTGTTCCACATTGAAATTTCGTTTATTTTTCAAGGTGAAATCCAGCTTAAAAGGTAGTTTGGAGATTTTTTAGGAACTCTTTGTTTAACTTTTAAATAAAACTAAGGCAACAACAAAAATATTAGCTTATAAGGTAAAGGGCTCCAAACCTTGGGTACAAGGTTACGGTTTTCAGGTTCATGTTAAATCCGTTAAAGTTATAAACCATCATTTTTTTTAACAGTTACCATTTTAAAGAACTGTTGTTACTGAATATTTGTCTATTTTTTTTTAATTAGAAACTTAAGGGATGTCCAGTCATATGACTCCGGCATAAATTTCGTCTACAATACGGAATTCATCAATGATCAATGATCCCCCCCCCCCCCAGATATTAATTTTCTTATAATAAATTAATTCGATATTTTCAAGTAAAACTTCACACCACATAACAATATTTCTAATTGAATGACTGCAAGGAGAGATAGACATCTTCATATTGTTTCTATGAGAACTTCTTTATCAACTTTGTTTTTAATTAGATAATGCTAGCAAATTTATACCCGTTCTTCGCACGGAATAAAAAAATATCAAATAGATTCCAAATATGTGTACCATATACCCTGTTATAGGATCATAAACTTATTATTGTTTCCACTTGTTATAAATTATAAAATCCCGTTTCATTGCCTTAAAATTCCAAAATGAAAAATACGCTATAAAATGCACTCAAATGTAATCACAATTCCCTCATAAATACATAAACCTTTTAGCTCATTTGGCGCGTTTTGGGAAATAATTTGGCGAGAAAATAGATATAGCTACCCACACTTATTATACAGCTCTAACACAATGACCTTCGAACAACCGACCAGCTTATAAATTATTTATAAAAGAGATCGCCTATTTAACGAATTTTAGTTAATAATTTGGCAACGTCTTTGGCGAAAAAATAAAGACATAAAACACTAATAGCTCTAGTGCGATGGCCTTTATTAACCATCATAGTTCAGTAATAGTTTAACTATTCATTTATTGCTTAAATATGCATACATGCAGTCAACAGAAAAATCAATGAAAAGATCACCAAATAAACCCACAATAAAATCCGGGAATGAAGACTGGCGGAATTACGTCACTTGAAACATGTCAATTATTTTTCAAATAATGAATTTAGTTTCTGAAAGTAATGGCAAAAGAAGAAAATAAACATTTTGAATTTAAATGTTTTCGTTAAAAGTTTTATTTAAATTTTTCAGCCGATGGCATCAGGAAAGAGAAAAAATGATCGGATTTGAGCGAAAGTGGTGTATTTTTTTCAGAAAATTCGAATTTTCTCTAAAAATGGAACAAATATGAAAAAACTAAGCCTCAGGTGCACACGTTAGTATAAAAGGGAATCTATCTAAAAAATTTAGAATTTCTGAGGGCAGTATAAGTAGGTCTTTTACGATCCGAAGACAGACACACAGACAGACTCTTTCTTTTATTATTATAGATTATATGCCGTGTTTGAGAAATTATTTTTTTAAAATTTATTAAACTCAATTTTAAATTGTAATATTTTATGTGGTACAATTTTTTCAAAAATAAAAACGAAAAAAAAGTTCGGACTTTTTGTGAAATTACTAGTTGAAGTTTTACATGGACCTGATTTCAAAATTGAAACGAACTGAAAAAGTCCTAAACTTATGTTTAAACCTCATTGAACAACGATTGTTTAAAACAGCAGTATCATAATTTAATTTGCTCTGAAACACAGAAATCGGTTAGGATTTCATTAGTATTCCTAACCGCATATTATCTAAACTTATTTCATAAATAATTGACTTAATGTGCAGTGATATTACTGCTTTCTGTGTCACGAGATCGCAGTGGACTCAAAAACATTGGAACAAGATTATCACTGTATTGCACTTGTAGTATTTTCTCCCATAATCCATTGTAACTAAGGTATGTGGTTTCGTAAGAAAAGGGACAATGTCCATTGCTATAACACAGAATATATAACTTTTTCTGCTAAGGAACATAATATTAAATTTTTATCTTCAATTTAGTGCTTAAAAATCCGATTGTATCATGGTCTTGACGATGGTTTAAAGTTATGACGATTGATTCATCATGGTTGCAACGGTTAAAAAAAAAGGATTTACTAGGTTGAGCTAATAATTATTGCATGATTTTTTCATTGCATTTTTAGCAACATCCCATAGCATGATTAAAAATCAAATAAAATTGAGTAAAATGACACTTTGAAGTGTGAGTGAACCCGCGTTTTCATTTTGAAATGAAACATTTTGTTTAAAATATGATGACCTAGGAACTCATATAATCTTTTCTGGAGGGCTGGAATTCGTATGTCCCGATGGCATTACTGCAGGGCCTGTTCTTCCATAAGGCCCGTTAGGCCCGGGCCTAGGGCCCCCAAATTTTAGGGGCCCCTAAATTTCAGTTTCTATTATGCTAAATGCTGTAAATCCCCAAAATATAAGTATACTAAAAACAAATCTGATACTCCCCTTAGTTTTTTCCTTAATTTTGACTGAGAAATTCACCTAACGTGATTGCTTTGATCGATGTTTATAAGGAAGCCTATAACATTGTTGCAAAAATCTGATACATAGGTCATATAGCACCATCATTACTAGAAATCATACATGTAACATTTTCCGTAAAGGGGCCCCCAAAATAGGTTGTGCCTATAGTCTGAGATTTCCTAGAACAGGCCCTCATTAGTGTACTATTTCGGTCGAAGTTCCGTTGTGAGCCAGTACAGCCAAAAATTAGCAAGTAGGATCAATTTCAATTCCTTTTTAAAACAATGACATGCTCAAAACTGAACACCAGGTGTTTCATTCTTAAGTGTGCGCATAGTTTCATATATGAGTTTCTATGTAACATATATATGAGTATATAGTAACATTTACTCGGAGCCCTTGTGACAATGCTACATATTCAAATTTTTAGAATGCATGTGTTGAGAATAGTAGTACATACAATAAATGTGTATGATTACGAATATCTATTCAGATGTGTTTTAAAGACGAAATAATATAAAACATAATAATGCTTAAATAAGCATGAAAACATCTAGTGACGTAACAATTCTAGTACTGACGTAAGCGTTAAGTTGGAGTGTCACATAGCGACCAGTTGTCAGCTGCGAACTTTTTTACTGGCTTAACGAGCAAACTTTAATGCTAAAAAATATTCAATCTGGTGTAATTTGCATAATATTTGAACTAAATAAACTTTTGCATTGGTGAATTGAATAAAAATTAACATAAAATACTAAGAAACCTTATTCTCAACAGCTAAAATTTAGAGCCTTTACTTTCTACATTATTAGTACATATATTATATGAATTTTTGTTTAATATTTTTTTCCTTGCGATTCAATAAATTAATTAAATAATTAGATTACACCAATCTAAGTTATATTTCTAAAAAGAAAAATTATCGTTTTTAACTGGGTTGCATAATTAGACTAAATTATGAAACCTCGATTAATAACTCATAATTCATCAGAAATTATTTTACTCATAATTCATCAGAAATTAATTTACTCGTAATTCATCAGAAATTAATTTACTCAGAATTCATTGGGCAAGTTGACATAGCTGAGTATTATGAAATATTTTCAACTAAATGCAACACACTCTTTTGACTCAAGGGCTTATTAGGTTTCATAACATGTTATTTTCTTTGGAAATTTTTATGTTTTTAATATTTTTTAGTTTTGTAAATATAATTAGTAAACAAAAATAAAAGTTATTACATTATGTAGTTCTGAGTATTCATTATTTGTAACTATTTTTTATTTAAAGAATACTATTATTGTTTATTGAAGAAAGGAAAGCATAAGGGAAAAAAAGAGTTTTACGTGGATAATGATGTTCTGCTATATACCTGTACGCTGTGTATACTGTGCCACAAGTCATTTCAAAAATCCTAACTAAAATATTTCATGATTGTGTAAACTAAAGTAAAAATTGACATTTTCTAGTTAAGTAAAAATTGCCTGATACTTAGTGATCACACTGTTGATAGAATATTTTTTTTACTGTAAATAGAATAAAACTACTTAGATATTAAAATTTTACTTCAATTATGAACCAAACTCTTTCATTCTTTTTTAGTATTTCCTTCTTTAAAAATAAGTTCAATTCTGGGTGGTTTGTCAAGATTTATTTTCAACTCAGTCTATCCTTATCATTAGTTTTAAGCAGATGATCACAGCTTCAATGTTAAGGCAATTGGATCTTTCACATGCTACGGAAGAAAACCAAGTAGGTTTTTGTAACAGAATCTGTCACTTAACCCAGAATCTGTCACTTCCACACAACAGTTGTGTTTAACAGGTAAAAAGGCGACAAACACAGCATTGATATTCTATATTAAACATTTACATGCTAAATTTGGCTAGTTTCATTTATTTTATTTCGAAAATTCAATAATTATTACTTATCGTTTGCAAAAACTTATTTATATTTCAAAGAATAAATATGTAATATTACTCGCTTTTAAATAGAATTAAAATATTTCATACCAAAACACATTCAAAGAATCTCGTAGTCATACAAACAAAAAATCTCTTAGTGAAATATATTTGACGGCATTTCAAACTGATTGATGTCGTAAAAATAAATTTCTTTTAATTAATTATTTGAAAGAATTAAAGTTTCTCGAGCGATTGTTGCGAATGGCAATGGTAATTAAATTCTTATAAAATTGGCTTCCTATGCTTTTAAATAGGCATTACATTTTGCAGTTTTTAAATAATTGAAGTACTTTGAATTCGAATTCTTTTCTGAAATTTTCAATGTATTCTAATTGCGATGCGCTGAATTTTTTGACGTATCACACTTGTTCGTAGCATTTGTAGTTTGGGCTATGAAAGTGGGTGACGGGCAGACGGACAGACAGACGGACTGAACGATTATAATACCTTCCACTTTTTACTTTATAAACGTAGTGTAGAAGCTAAAAATGAAATGACGACGCAAGTACAGTGACAAATGCAAGTATAGATTTCGTTTCTGCCGCATGTGGGAGGTTCAATTGATTTAACATTGCCACTGCGGTCTTCTGGCACCGTAAATACGGCGAACATTACCGGAACCGTTGCTTGTAAAACAAGCCTTAAAACAAAACGCTCTATTAAAACTTGGAAAGCGTGTCCATTGGGCGGATCGGAGGAATCTCAAGGTTCCTTTGAGCAGTCTTTTGTTGACCGTCGGATATTTACGAGAAGAAAAAGCCCAGTCTTTTGTTAGCTTGATTGCTACACTAACATTAGATGAAGGTCAGGCTTTCGTTTCATTTACATATTATAAGTACTTGCGGTTTATTTTGTATTTCAAGAATGGAGAGGGTAAGGGGAGAGCTGTTCGCAGAAGTTGTTTATTTGGAAGAAATATAAGTGATGTGTTGTTAGCGAATTTTATTCAACAATTCAAAACGAAACACTACTACAGAAGGCAACCCTTCAATATATTATTGACAAGCTATAATAATTCATAATGGTATCAGTGATTTAACTCAATAACGTCTATTTTCTCGAGCGTCAAATGCAAAATGCTACATAAATTAGATTTCGAGAACTTAAAATATACCGAAATATCACAGGCGTAAAAATATTTTGAATCACCAATTTAAGTAGTTTATAGGAGGCTTTTTAATGCATGAGTCTAGCTATAAACATGGATATGTTATAATGAATTATTTTATTTATTAGTGTTTAATTGTATTTAAAAGTAGGAATAGAAAGGATATGGTGATGGATGTAGATGGACCATGACCATGGTAAGAGAATGCGCATTTGAGCTACTTCTGCAAAGTACACAAAGACAAGAACTTAATTTAAGGAGCACAAAAAAAGCAAATTTAAAAGATGAATTAATTTTTTTAACACAAAATAATCAAAAATATGGGAAGTAGGTATTGACATAGTGAAGATTTCTGTCTGACTCTCTGTCCATATCCCTTTCCAAATTTGTTCAAATCGGTCGATTTTTAAAAACATATTTTTTGGGGAAAAGTATAATATCAGACACCGATCTTTTATACTTTTTGTTCATATGTCTGTACGATTTTCTGTTCTTTATAAAACAGTCTGTCATATTTTCCGCTACAACATTCTACGATTAAAAATAATTTCTTTTATGTTCGAAAGGCATGGCATTAGATACCTATCTTTTATACTTCTTTTCATTTGTTTGTCTTTCAGTACTTTAAGAACTTCTGTGGCTATTAAAGTAAAATGGAAGTAGGCTATTCCAGTTATTTCAGAACTTCTTGTTTACCTGTCGTAAAATGAAAAATTACAACCAAAAAGCTATTTGGTGGACATAAAAGTGTTATATTTTGCGATTTAAATTTCTGCTTGGTCATTTGATTGAAAAGCCTAAGAGGGCGTTCATACATTTCGTGAGGAGATTTTAACGATTTTTTTTAAACCTTCCCCCACAAATCTACTTGGTGAGATTTGGCTCGAACCCCTCCCACTCCATAAATTTCATGTGAGATTTTTCAATATTCGTGTGCGCATTTGCAAAGCTTTGGATTTATTTCAAAAATACAATTTCCTTTTTTAATGAAAACCAGTTACGACTAGTTTTTAAGATTGAATAGATCGTAGTCCGGAAATCACAGTAAAAAAGTTAAACGATTATTTTATCGTTTAACTTTATTACTAAACTTTGTAACTACGAAACTTATTAACTTTAACTTATTAACTATAAACTTAACTTAACTTTATTAACTTTATTACTACGAAATAGAAACTACTAAGTGTGCTTTTAAATTAAAAAAAAATTAAATAACAATTTAAAACCTCGTTAATTTATTGTAAGTATTTTATAATTTAAAAACAGATGTAAAAACATCAAAACTACTTTTATATGATTACAAAATTCGCAGAAAAGAACAAAACTTAACACTGCGATCATTTTCTTAAAATTGTCAGCCAGCTCCATTGAGAGCCACGTCACTCAATTCTTTAGAGTCATGGTTTGTGTCTATATTTTATTGTATGTTTTACAAAGAAATTTAAATTCACAATAGGGGCAATTAAAATCTACTCGTGGATCATAAGGACACACTCCCTCAAGATATATTTTCACCGGAAGCGGACAATTGAAAAAGTGTTAGGCAATGCAATTCACCTCTGGACGATAGGTCACATTCGAACGTCACCTTGAAGATAACTCTGTGACGGAAGCCGGGGATTGAGACTTGAAAAAGTATTGATGAAAGAACGGCACGTTATTTTTTACACGTTCTTTAGAAGAAGTGGAATCGAAGCTAAAAAATTATCTTCTTCATTACGTTTCCATTTTTGTAAGTACTAACAATTATTTCAAAGTCAAACCACCTATAAAAATTTATTGTTGAGAAATTTATTTTCAAACTCTTCTCATATTGCCATTCATTTTTTCAAACTGCTTTATTTGTTTAAAACTTCCTACGTATTGAAACAAAGTTTGTAGTGAAATAAATTAGAAATTTTAAGACCAGAAATACGTTCAACATGTTCATTTTATAAGTTTGAATCCTTTGATTTTTTAAAAAAAATATATCGATCATCTTTCCACTATAGGATATCGGACCACCCTGCTGAGTCTCCGGCCTGTTGTCGGTCGACAATTTTTGAATTTGTAATTGTATTTATTCCCATTCTTCACATTCGATTGCGTCTAAGAAAAGAAAAAGTAAATTTTAATAAATATGTAATTGAGTTTTAGCATTAATGATTGTAGGATTGTGTTGTAAAATTATCATTATAGAAGAATTTGTTTAACACCTAAGACATTCTAAGGAAAGTGGTTGAACAAATATCACTCAAGAAACAGAAAATAATGCTTCAAAATGCATTTCTAATTTAGTGCAATGTATTTTATATAGACTAGAGAATAGTGCATAGAAAAAAAAATCAAGAAAGAATATATCAGTTCTCCAAATATAACTAAAATGGATTCCTATGTTAACTGCAGTTAAGAGATTAGGACTCTAGGATATAGCGTGAGTGATTCCAAGAAACAGATTCCCTCACGGAGGTGATTAAAATTCTCTTATGCATATTTAAGACCGGAAATTGATTTCTGCTGTTGTGATTCAATGTCACGTGTAATTGAAAGGGAAGTTGCAACCACAAGGAGTCATGTATTGACAATAATGGACATTTGGTAGGGCTGCGGTCACATTATGAGGAATCAGGACCTAAAATTATGCCAAATTAACTGCCGACCTATAAACGGCCCGTGCAACCAAAAATGTCCGACGAATAATACCCCGTGTGGAGAGGTGCACGTTAAACATCCTTCAAAGTCCTAACGCTGCGTACGATGTCGCCCTTAACAATTGCGTTGGGTGCCTACTCAGGTGTCGGCTCGTCACTTGTCTGTGGTTCTAAAATACGACGCCCGTCGCCAATAGCCCTCGTGTAGCTCTAGTGCGACGATAATTCAAACTAAACTAAACTATGATCTCTATAAAAAGTTTTATAGTCGAACTGCATTTATCCCAATCAATTGGTACCTGTTCCTGTTCAAAAATTAAATATTTAAACAACAGGATTTTTTTTAAATGGTCTTTTCAGTTAACTACCTGTATGTCGAAAAGAGGATAATTTTTTAAAGAAAGAAAAGGTGGTTTTTATAGTAGCATTCCAATTATCCGAACTCCAATGATATCAGTCTGCTTCATCCGTTCGTGAGTCTATGCTCTTAATATATAAAAGAGGGTTGGCTTTTTATATTAATTATCGGAAATACAATATGATGTTAGTCTGCTCTATCCAATCAAACGTCGATACTCTTGACTTGCAAAAGAGTTGCCCTAACATTTTAACTATCCGAATATAAAGTGATATCAGTCTGCTCCATCCAGTCATATATCTATACGCTCAACTTGTAAAAGTGTTGCCCTTTCATTTTTAATTAAATGAAAGGCAACTATTTTATATGTAAAGAGTATAGACGTATGATGGATGGAACATAATGTTACATTGGAGTTCGTATATTTGGAGTTCTACTGTAATATACATGTTGTAGGTTAATCGTTATCGAACAAACACCATTTCTAAAACAAATAATATATGATTGTGAAAGATAACAAGTAGGTTTGTTACAGAATCTGTCACTTAAACCGCTTCCTCACAATATTTGTGCTCAACAAAAAAAAACTCACTATTTATACACCTCAGAAAGAAATTCGCCAAACAGGGCCTTTAGCTAATAATTTATTTCTAATTCAAACTTTTAAACACCAAAATTAACTATTTTCATCAATCTTCTTTCGCAAATTAATAATTACTCATTATCGTTTGCTAAATTTGTTTGAAATTCGAAGAATAATGATGCAATTTATTTTTTAATAAATATCATTTAGTCGCCACAATTTCCTATGTTCATTAATTTTCTTTTGAAAAAGAGAAGAATAAATAATTTGTTAAATTGATGCTTTAAAAATAAAAGCGAACTTTTGCATATTTTTTATTCAAAGTTAGAATTCGCTATGCATATTTCCTCATACATATATAATGAACCATCAAAAGAACTCTATTGTGATATGACATCAATCCAAACTGAATCATATCACATAAATAAATATATTTCCAGAGTTTTATTTTTATTTTAAATAAAGTTTCTCGTACGATTGACGAAGTTGCAAAAGTGAAAATATTGAATGAAAATGGAATTTGCATGTTATTTCAAAATAGATTAAATTTTTAGTTATTTAAATTTTAAATATACTTCTAATTAAATTTTTTTAATGAAATTTGGGATGTAAGCTAGCCTGATTTTTTGCTTCAAAATGACGTATCCTACTTGTTTATGCGACTTGCGATTCGTTCTGTGAAAGTGGGTGACAGACAGACGAACGGACTGAACGATTATAATACCTTCCACTTTTTACGTTATAAACGTAGTGTGGAAGCTAAAACTACTTAGCGATTATTTAATAAAAATGTTTCAAGCACATTTTTTTGTTAACATTGATAAGAAATATATTCACATTTATAAATTCAATTTAATTAGTTACAATAATTTAAAATTTTGTCTTTTAGCTTCCACACTACGTTTATAACGTAAAAAGTGGAAGGTTTTATAATCGTTCAGTCCGTCTGTCTGTCCGTCTGTCTGTCTGTCACCCACTTTCACAGAAAGAACCACAAGTCCCACAGACAAGTGGGATACGTCATTTTAAAGCAAAAAATCAGATTAGGCTACATTCCAAATTTCATTAAAAAATTTAAATTAGAAGTTTATTTAAAATTTAAATAACTAAATTTTTTTATCTACATTGAAATAACATGCAAATTCTATTTTTATTCATATTTTCACTGTTGTCATCCACAAGTCCCACAGACAAGTGGGATATGTCATTTTGAAGCAAAAAATCAGATTAGGCTACATGCCAAATTTCATTAAAAAATTTAAACTAGAAGCTTAATTAAAATTTAAATAACTAAAAATTTAATCTACATTGAAATAACATGCAAATTCCATTTTTATTCAATATTTTCACTGTTGCCATTTCGTTAAACGTACGAGAAACTTTTGTTAAAATAAAAATACACTTTTGAAAAAATATTTATTTATGTGTTATAATTCGGTTTGGATTGTTGTATTATCACAATAGAGTTCTTTTAATGGTTCTATATATATGTATGTAGAAAGATGCATAGAGAATTCTAACTTGGCATAAAACAAGTTTCGCTTGTATTTTTAAAGCATCAATTGTACAAATTATAAATTTTTTGAACTGTAAATTAATTTAACAAACTATAAATAAGTGAATTTTCGAAGGAAATGTAAATGGGAAATTGTGGCGACACAAAGATATTTATTAAAAAAGATTACATTATTATTTTTCGAACTTCAAACAAATTTAGCAAACGATAAAATCTAATTATTAAATTTGAGAAAGAAGATTAATGAAAATAGTTAATTTTGGCGTTTAAAACTTTGAATTACAAATATCTAAAGGCCCTGTTTTTATTAGAATTAAATCACATTTGCCATTCGCAACAATCGCTCGAGAAACTTTAATTCTTTTAGACAATAAATTAAAATAAATTTATTTTTGCGACATCGATCAGTTTGAAATGACGTCAAATATATTTCACTACGGAATCCTTGTATGTTGATATGAAATGTTTTCATTCTATTTAAAGCGAGGAATATGACATATTTATTCTTTAAAATATAAATTAATTTTTGCAAACGATAAGTAATAATTATTGAATTTTCGAAATAAAATAAATGAAACTAGCCAAATTTAGCTTGTAAATGTTAAATATAGAATTAATGTTGTGTTTGGCGCGTTTTTTCCTGTTAAACATAAATATGTGGAAGCGAGTTAAGTGACAGATTCTGTTACAAACCTACTTGTTTTTAACCAAAACTTTGAAATTTTCTTTGGAAATACGTATGTGTTGAATTACATTATAAAATTGGTAAAAAAATATCAAAATTAGTTGTTATTATAAATTAAACAGAAATGCGTATTATTATTTTAATTAACAAGAATGTTGAATATAATCAAAAGGTAAAATATATAATATCCCACATAAGTTGCTTTTTAATACATATTTCATTAGTTTTAAAACTAAATATTAATACTAAAGGTTTAGTTTGAATAACTTTTAGATTAGCTATAATCATTGGGTGTAAATTTTTAACCTCTTATTGATATACTTTATTTGCTTACACAAAAGTAATGGAAAAGATAAAATTTATTTAATGCATTTAAAATAAAATATTTTTGAGAAAAAAAATTGTAAACCATTTATTCATAAAGATTACAGAAATGATCAAACACAAATAATCAAAACAATTACTTTCACAATCAATGTAAGATACATTATTTAAAAATAAAATTTTCAGTATAATAGTGTTCACAACCAACAATTTTCTAAATGCTATAGAAAAAAACCGGTAGAATTCCATAAAGAAACTATAAAACAAACAATAAAAATTATGCTTTAAAAAATAGTTAACACTACCATCACTAGTTTTAAAATAATAGTAAAAAAATCTACAGTCCCTGGACAAATTATTAGACGCACTGCAAGATTTCATGTAAATATTAATTACCGGGTGATATTGTACCGTAAATACAAATATGTAGTCTACAACAATTTTTTAAAATAAAAATCAATAATATTGTAGTTTAAATATACCATTATTGCATAAAAACTCTTAAGAAACATAAAATTACTGAAAAAAATACAGTGCGTCTAATAATTTGTCCAGGGACTGTATAATATATATAAAAGGTAAAGTACTGAATGACTCATTCATTCACTTACTCACGTATCAATGCCCAGCCAAAACTACTGGAGGTACAGCTACCAAATTTTAGAAAAATATTCTTTTTATATCGTAGACGGCATTTAAGAAGCGATTTTTTGAAACTGATGGCAATACTGTTGGAAGACATCAACATAGACATGCAAACAAAACCGCATAGCTATTGCCAGATCCTCCGTGAAACAAGCCCAATTAGAGATTCTTCGTTTGTATGTTGATATGAAATTTTTTGATTCTATTCAAAAGAGATGAATATTTCATATTTATTCTTTGAAATATAAATTAATTTTTGCGAACGATAATAATTATTGAATAATTATTGAAGACATAGTTATCGAATTTTCGAAATAAAATAAATGAGACAAGCCGAATTTAGAGTGTAAATGTTTATAATAGTATTATTGTTGCGTGGAAGCGTTTTTTTTAAAAATAAAATAAAGTACCCTACCAAACTGCAATGTATATTGTTAAAATTTGGTTTCTATAGTAAGTTTTTTTTTTTAATTTCAAGTATTTAAACAGAATTTAAAAAAAGTTACAGGAGTTCACAAAAAAACTTAGGCATGTTGCCAGGCTAGCAATTTAAAAAGCGGGAAATAATTTTAAATGGAAAGTTTTTTAAATTAAAAAACGATAATATTGCTTTTACACTGTTATACTGAGCATATTTTTTTAAAAATGATGCTGAATTGGAAGTTATGGATTATTATTGGAAGTTAAGGAAAATTGATGCTCTTGGAAATTATAAAACTTAATAAATTTATTGTTCAGTTACGGGGTTTTAGTTTCCAAAACTAGGCTAATAGATGGCAGCACCTTAGTAGTTTGTTACGGGATCTCAAATTCCAGAAGTCAAAGAAACGCGGTCAATGAATTTCACGTTTCCGTACCGTATTCAACTGTATCAAGTGGATAAAAATTTTCCACAAATTGAAAAAAGCGCAGGTAAATTCTACATAATAAAAAAATACCCAGTAAACTATAAAAATAACCAGATAAAAATTATTAACAACAAACAGAACCGTCATAATTTCATAGTAAAAATTCCCCCAAAACCATTGTGATTAATGTAAATTCGGCCAAATATTTTTCACTGCAGCCTTACTTAGATGTATTTCCTGGTTTACCATTTGAAAAACTTTCTTATGGTAAAGTGAAAGGGTTTTTGAATTTCACAATAACTCTAAGTGGGCTGTTGGCGTCAGATGTGGGCAAGGGCAAACCTGTTGAAGGAAAATAATAGTAAGCAGTCTGAAAAAAGGGTACAGCTGTGATATAATGGCCGATCTGTTCATTGGCGACTTTTGGCGAGTTTGAAAATTTAACTTAGGGTTGCTTAATCTATCGAGTTGTATGAAATATGAAGTGAAACGTTTACCATATTTGGACTTTTTCGTTGCTTGACGAAAATTAACGCAAAGTCAAATCGAGACCGGCCATTATATCATTGCTGTTAAAAAAATATAATAAGATAATATCTGTGACTTCATATATCTAACTTTTAAAAGAAATTGTAAAAATGATGTAGCATTACCACTTGAAAGTTGCAAATAACTTGGAAGTGGATGTTGAACTTAATAATCATTCAAATTCGTTTTAGATTTAAGGCTAGATAGCAGCACTAGAATTACTGATTTTTGTTGAAGTTTCTGTCAGATTGGAGGAAGGTGGAGGGTGTAAACGATTTGGCTCAGTAAGGAATTCCTTTTAACTAAATCTTTTTGTTTTGATCTAATTTTATTAATTTTATTAAAGTTTTTGCAAATGCATGGTGTTTAAAATATCAAAAATAACATATGTATGGTGCAGTGGTTTCGATCACAATGCACTATTTAAGTTTGTATCGAGCACACCCGCACTATTTAAATATATATTCACACTTTCAGCTGAAACTACTTAAATGCAAGAATTTAATGTTTATATACTTTCGTTTTATCATATTAAAAAAGAATATAAAGTCTATTAAAAACACAGCGAATCTCATATTTTCATTTTATTCAAAAATAGAATAAGAATTAGAAAATTCACGCTTTTACTGAAGAACCAGAGTATACAAATCAAGCTTACCATTATCTTCGATTTCACCAGGTGGCAACACGTTGGTCGCCTGTGAATATAAATACCGAATGGCGCACAATCTTATAAATTCTTTGCCATCCTCTCCCAGTTGGCTAGTATCTAAAAAGTAAACAAGCATGTTTGTAACAGAATCGGTCATTCAGCCCGCTTCCACACAACATTTGTGTTCAACAGGAAAAAAGGCGCCAAACACAGTATTAAATATTTATTAATCATTTACGCACACAATTTGGCTAGTTTCCTTTATTTTATTTTGAAAATTAAATAATTATCTCTTATCTTTTGCTAAATGAATTTATATTTCAAAGAATAAATATGTAATATTTCTAGCTTTTAAATATAACCAAAACATTTCATATCATCATACAAACGAAGAATCTCTTAGTGAAATATATTTGACGTCATTTCAAACTGATTGATGCTGCAAAAATAAATTTCTTTTAATTTAATATTTAAAAGAAATACAGTTTCTCGAGTGATTGTTGAGAATGTCAATTGTGATTTAATTCGAATAAAAATGGCTTCTTATGCTGTTTAAATGAGCATTTAATTTTGCAGATTTTTTAATAATTGAAGTACTTTTAATTCGAATTCTTTTCGGAGATTTTCAATGTCTTCTAATTTCGATGCGCTGAATTTTTTTGTCGTATCACACTTGCTTGTAGCATTTGAAGTTTGGGCTATGAAAGTGGGTGACCGACAGACAGAACGATTCTAATACCTTCCACTCTTTATTTTATAAACATAGAGTATAAATTAAAAAATATTTTAATACCTTCCACTTTTTACGATACACACGTAGTGTGGAAGCCAAAAATGAATTGCGTGCAGCTCTAGTGAGACGGTTATTCAAACTAAACTAAACTAAACCAAAAATGAATTACTATAATTGCAACTAAGAAGATTTCAAAATATACACTATTAATGTGTGGCTACGTGTCTGTCTGTTTGCCTGAAATGTAACTTCGCTCGCATATCTTAACTTGTATTAAACATTAACTTGTAACATAATTAACTTATATCTAATTGTAATTGCAGGAAAAGGTCTTTTAAACTCCATTTAAATAAAAACTACAATTTGAAATGTATTTAATATCATTAAAAATCTCATAAAATATATTTTACCATCCGTATTTCTTGAGTTTAGGTAGTTCTCGATTTGACAGCAAATCTTTGATGTCAAAACAAACTTCCTTAAAGGAGTGATACCTAAAATACGACAAAGACAATTTAAATATGCAGCTTAAGATACATTCTGTAGAAAAGATTATGGCAAAGTTATACTTTTTTTAATAAAATGTTGCAGTTTTTATACAATATAGTATTAAATCTTGATGGCTCCATTAATTTATGATTTTTGTAAATTATCATTGGTTATCACTTAAATGATGCTAAAATACCGTTGATTCTTGAATTGTTGAAAGGTCATCCTTATCAATGGAAGTACTTTTTGATGTATCATTCCACTGGTATAGTTGTCTTAAGGAAATTCAATTAAATTGAAAAAAAAGAAAACTCCGGTAATTCTCAATTTTAGCTTACAAACTGTTGAATAATAAATGAATTGGATTTTTTTTTACTATTAAACCTCTGCATTTCTTTTGACACTCAAGACATGGAACACGCAAATTGAAATATTTAAAAACTAACAAATCAATCAACAGAAAATCGCTCGATAAATAAAACCAAAACTGATATTGCCAATTTTAGCTTCCACACTACGTTTATAACGTAAAAGTGAAAGGTATTATAATCGTTCAGTCCGCCTGTCTGTCCCCCACTTTCATAGCTCAACCTACAATTGCTACAGGCAAGTGTGATACATCAAAAAATTCAGCGCATCAAAATTAGAAGACATTGCAAATCTCAGAAAAAAAATTGAATTCGAAGTACTTTAATTGGTTAAAAAACTGTAAAATTTAATGCTCATTTAAAAACCATAAGAAGCCATTTTTTATTAGAATTGAATCACCATTGCCATTCGCAACAATCACTCGAGAAACTTTAATTCTTTCATATAATTAATTAAAAGAAATTTCTTTTTGTGACATCAATTAGTTTGAAATGACGTCAAATATATTCCACTAAGAGATTCTTTGTTTGTATGTTGATATGAAATGTTTCGGTTCTATTTAAAAGAGAGGAATATTACAAATTATTCTTTGAAATATAAATTAATTTTTGCAAACGATCATAATTATTGAAGTTATAAATATTGAAGATATAAATATTGAATTTTCAAAATAAAATAAAGGAAACTAGTCAAATTTAGCGTGTAAATGTTTATAATAGAATTAATTTTGTGTTTGGTGACTTTTTTCCTGTTGAACACAAATGTTGTCAAGAAGCGGGCTGAGTGACAGATTCTGTTACAAACCTACTTGTTTTGTACCAACCTTGTTCAGAAATTGCAGGACCATTTTGGGGATTTACAGCTATTTCAAATGGATAAGAGGTAAGTTGTTGGCCCTCGTCCGATTGATCTGAAAACACCGTTGATCCTTGATTTGAAGTATCATCTTTATCAATACAAGTACTTCCTGATGTATCATTCCACTGGGTAGAGCACCGATGTTTAGTATTGAAATAGTCACTAAGGTTGACAATACTCTCTGCTGTATTGTCGTCTTTTCCATTGGATAAAGTTTCGTTTCCGAGGTAATCAAAAGATGTATTGTTAGGATGGGATGGCTCACCGTTTTCTGAATCTTGGAACTTGGCGAATTTGCAAAACTGAAAAGAGATTGTGATATAGTTATTTATGCAACTAGTGTGAAATGTAAGGCTTTTTTAAACAAGTTGAATAAATTATTTGATATAAATTCACGAGTTTAAAAAAGGCTATTTTCAACTGGTTGTCATACACTATTTTTTTATAATAACGTGCAAAAAAGTATTTATTAAATTAGCATTTATTGATTGGCTTATTAATTATTTTATTATCACGTTCAAATGATTTGAAGGTGATTATTTATGTTAATGATTATTTTAAAATCATCTGCAAAAAGTATTTCTTAGATTGGCATTGGAAATAAGACGCCAAATAAAGAATCACGTTCAAATGAAGAATTTTCCACCAATCACAAAGCCGCCGAATAAAATATCACGCTCAAATAAAGAATTTTACACCAATCAGATGCCCTTATTTACTTTGTCGCACTAGTGCGTAAAAGTAACTTTGAAACACGATTTTGTTAAAAGCATCACTTTTGCCACGATTATTGATTTGAAAAAGTTCGTTTTTTTTGCACGATATTATAAAAAGAAAATTTACGGTACTTGTGCATTTTGCGGGCTCAAATCTCGCCAAACGGAGTCATTGGCGGCAAAACTCAGTATACACAGTAAAAAGGTTACCATTGCAAGTATTCAGTTTGGTGACGGTTGTTCATTTTTGTCGACTTTATCGCTTGCGGCCGCGAAATAGGGAGTACTATATTTACTTTATAATGGGTAGAATATACATGTATTTCAATGCAAATAAATTGTTTATACCTCTCAACTTAGAAATATTCCCAATGATCTTTTTCGCAATTTGTTTAAATTTTTTTTAAAAGTTTAGAAATCAATATTTAAAGTAGTAATTATAACTAACGATTGCCCGTAATTTTTATTAAATTAGCTATTATTAAGAGTTATTATTAACAGAAAAGAAGTGTACTTCAGAGAGATAAATGTTATCGCGTCATTTATCGAGTAATATAAAATCATGTAATTGCACCATTCATAGAATGAACCTTAATCATAAAATAAGAACACATGACATTGATCCCGAATTTGACTGGGCATTATAATGCTAATTATTTTAATATTGCATTTATAATCAAAAAGACATGAACCATTTAATATTTTAGAATATATTGTAATGCATTTTAAGCTAAAGATGGAGCAAACAAAAAATATCGGGAAGCACTATTCTTTGTCCTTTATTAACCAAAGTAGTAACTTTAACCGTAACTTTAACACACGAATTTCACAACAGGTAATGTTTTTACATTCTGATGGCCCTTTGTAAGAATATCTTTTAATCTATATATTTTTTAATCAGTTGGCATCACAAGTTTTATTTTGATTATTTTAAATATTTGGCGAAAAGAAAACATTGTTTTTAATTTGTCAATGTGTTCAGTTGGCTGCCTTATGTAACCTTAAATTGGTCAAAAATAATTTTAAAAATTAGATTAATTTAATCTATATAGTTCTAAATATTAGAAATTCATTAGCTTATAGATAATACTTATTTCATTAAAAATTTTGAAAATTATTACTTTTTTAGAGATTCTTGGACTTATCTCAACGCAGTTCTTGTTCGTCTTATTAGGGGCCAGCTTCCTTTTGACTGCATTTTTCTTGGCATGGGAATTTATTTTTGAGCTTTTTCTAAGTTTCATCTCACATCCAAAACAGCTTGATGATTCATTCTTCTGCAAATCAATTACAAATTATATTTCTTTACTACACCATAAATTTTCAAGGGAAGAAAACTGTTAGCTTCTTTGCCTTGCCAGACAAATTCCGAATATTTACAGATAAATATGTTTCTTTTTTTACGACCCATGTTGTTAAATGAAGAAGCACGGTTGTACAGAAAAAAAATCTGTTTAATTTTTTTTTTTTTTAAGTTCTAGAGAAAACAAAAGTCTGTCTCCTGATCAAATCTTCCTCCTTAGAATTAAGTCACAATGCAATAAATAAAAAAATAACCACTAGTTCATTTTACATTTTTATGCAAATGACACATGAAAACAAATAGATAATTAAAAAAACATAGTGGTACGTCAAACGAAAAGCAATATATTTCATTTAAGTATAAATAAGGATGGGAAAATCATATGATTGCGACATCATGTCATATGATTATGCGACATGTAAAAGATCCCCTGAGTAGACATTTGGATTTTGTTCTCTCGAAAAAATTAAATCTCCGCATACTTTAACAGCAACAGAGAGCTCAGATTCTTTGTAATCTTCAACGTCAAAATCGGTAGTGGGAGCAGCATGGATGATGCCACAAAAATGTCTCTGAGTTCTAGGAAATATACTGAGCCTGCAAAAGGCTTCATTAGCCAAAAAGGCAGATCCTTTCAGAAAAAAAGTAAACAGTTCAAGGTATTTGATTATATTTAATAAAGGTCAAGTGCCTTAAATGCTTAATAATCTATTATGAAATGTGTTGTATTAATTAGCATATTTTCACTGAGCTCTTTTGTTTTAGCCGAGGCAATAAATTTCTTGTCTGAAGAAAAAAGTCGAACGAAAACCACAAATAATGGCAAATTGTATTGCATCACATATTCAAATGTTAAAGTAGTAATAATAATTTGAACTAGGGGGCACGCCCCCTTCTCGCTATCGCTCGCCAACCCCCTTTTTTGTTGTTTTCTGTCGTCCATTTTGAAATTAGTAGTATTTTGGTTCATTTCGATTGTTGCCATTCCAGAGATATAAATATAAGGAAATTTGGGTTCCGTATAAGAGTATTATATATATAGATTCCATTACATAATCGGTAATAAAGAATAGGCATGAACTATAATTTTTTGACCCACTTACTTCGACATTGATAGCGCGCTTTTGGTAACTGCATTCAGGAACAATGTCGGTATTAGAAGCTCCAGGATGGTCGTTATCAACTGGGTGAAAGCAGTTGCCACCCTTGTGGACAAGTGACGAATATTCTTCACCCCTTTAATGAGAAACAGTGTAGAGTAAATGAAAAAGAACAGTGTTACGCTGTAATTAAAATATTACAAAGTAATGAAGGAAAGTATTTTAAAGGTATATTTAAGGTAACAAATGGTATAAAGAAAATAAAGGAAAAAGTGCTACGCAGTAATTAAATTATTATAAAGTAATAAAGGGAAATATTTTAAGGATAGTTTAAAGGTATATTTTAGGCAACATATGACATAAAGAAAATAAAGGTAGAAGCACACCGCCATTAAATTACTACAAAGCAATAAGGGAAAACATTTTAAAGGTATATTTAAGGAAATAGTATTACATAGTAATTAAATTATTACAAAATAATAAACGAAAATATTTGAAAGATTTTTTAAGGTAATATATGGTATAAAAGAATAAAGGGATATAATAAATATCACACTCAATTAGTATTACACAGAAGAAAACAATTAGAAAATTAGATTAAAGAAATAAAATAAAGAAAGAAAATAAAATTAATTAATTAATTTGAAAAGTTTATTAAAACTTGATTGTTCTTTTCAACACAACAGTGATGTAAATTGTTTTTATAAAGAAATATTTTATAATGAATGCACTGATCGTACCTTTTAGCTGCAGAAGTTGATGCATTAATCTTCTTATCTTTCTTAGAACATAAAGCGTCAAACGCATCTTTCTTAAATGCTGATTTTTCAACATTCTTGGCCGACTTGGACTTTTGGAGGGAATAATTTCTGCTTGACATCAGTAAAGCTAAAAAATTAGAATATATGAATACAATATGCATGAAGACATGTTAAAAAAAGGTGAGAATGCGGCGCAAATCTCGCCAAATAAATACTTCAGCCAAATCACAATATAAAATATATATAACAATTGCATTATCTAGTTAGATGTTATATTTCCTATGTAGTATGTAAATGTAAGCAAACCCCATAGTTTAAATTTTTTCCGTAAACCCAAAGTTTAAATATTTTCAAACAAATTTGCAATGCAACTGTAGTTTTTTCTGACAAATCATCCAATTACGACTTAAATTTCCTCGACTATAATTACTGCAAGAACTCTAAGTAAGATTAAAACAGAATGCTAACATAAAATAATTTAATTGCGTTATTTTATAAAAATAATATGTTTGAGTGGAATAATGGATTGAATTTCCTTACAGTTCATCTGCCAATTGTTGAACAATAATAATTGTTTCGAGCGCCTTGTATGCAACATTCTTGGCCGACATAACTTTGGGGAAATAGTTTTTTGAATGAAGCTAAAAAATTAAATATATGAAACAAAATTAGACTTTATTTGGGCAAAATAATTTGAAAAGTTTGTGGCTTAAAATTTATGAATAGTTAAATAACTGAGTAACAGATCCTACTAAAACTAGGAAGTGCTTACGTTTGTTTAATGGGAATGTTTTAGATGATGTAATGCTTTTGTTTTCATTTTTCCACATTCCACAATTTCATTGATTGCTTCGATTTCACTCTTCAACTAGGCGTATCCGTCTGATGATTACTTTTAAAGCTCATTACGTGTGACTTGTTTGTATTCCTGCTATTTATTAAACGCTATCGGATTTCATTGGATTAAATTTTCAGTTCAGTTTTGGTCTCCCTTCCTCAGAAAAGATATAGAGTTGCTTGAAAAATTTCAGCATAGGGCTACAAAAATGATTAAGGGTCTATCTGGTATTGATTATGATAACAGATTAAGATCTTTAAACATGTATTCCCTGGAAAATAGGAGATCTAGGGGTGATTTAATTCAGTTATTCAAGTTCATAAAACAGGAAGACATGGAGGGCTTAGGATTTACCTTAAATAGCCGGACCAGAGGACATGATCAGAAATTGAATAAACCATGCTTTAGAAGGGAGGTAAGAAAACATTAATTCTTGCAATAGAGTTGTCAATGAGTGGAATGCTTTACCAGATTATGTGGTGTATTCGAAGAGTGGAAGATTTTAAGAAGAATCTTGATAGTCATTGGAAACTGGTAAAGTATTAGATTTATTTTGGACTAACCTTGCTGGGTCTCTGGCCTGTTGTTAGTCGACAATTTTTGTATTTGTATTTGAGTCATCTCACTGCCAAGTGTTTGAACGATGTTTTCTCGTTTAATTCGAGATAGCCACTCGTTCATCAATTCAGAATCAGAATGCGGAAATAGATAAATATAAACGTTTCTTTCCATACAAGCTTTCTTTGCCAAAAGATGTGAATAACTAACAGCACAGCAAGAAGTTGACATTTTAAAATGTAAATTAGTAAAATATTTTTTAGAAAACTCACTTTTGAGAATACTGAAACAAAAGTAATTCCAGAGAAATGAAAACAAGACCGCTGGAGCTGTTGCCAATCACAACCCATTATAGCATGCATAATCCTTGTTTAACTAAAGTTAATTTGCAGTTTCTATGGATCGAACGTTTTGCACGCCATTGGAATTTAATTGAAACTACGATAAGAAATATGATTTTATTTAATATCATATTTGGGACTTTATAGGCGATAATATTTAAGCTAAAAGTAATTAAAGTCATACAAAGATTTTTTTAGATATTCTTTTTATATCGTATTTAAGTTAAATTTAACAAATAGCATTAAAATTGTAAAGAAATCTACAAACTGACTAAAAAACGAATAAAAACACAAACAAAACAAACTATGAAATATGAAAGATTTTGTTTAAAATTGCTAGGTGAAATACAGAGAAATTTAGTTCTATAGCTACTTACTAGCTTGAAGTAAAAGTTAAAAAATTATTTATGTTTGGAAAGTCAAAATCCCAAATTGTCTGGCTTGGTAAAAACGTATGATTAAAAGTTATTAAAAATTCCATAACTAACTTTATCTGTACATTTCAATTGAATTAAAAAGAGATGTAATTTCAAAAATATGAATTTAAATCTCTTTTTAATTCAATTGAAATGTACAGATAACGTTAGTAACGAAACACAAAACGTTAACACGAAATTTGGTAAAATGTCACATTTTTCATTTTTTGAATTATTTAAAGTGCAATTTATTGGCTTCATAAATCAAAAATATTTTTGTTTATACTGTAAATAGAAAAAAAAAGAATCACTGTTTTAATTAGCATGACAAGTGCTAGTTTAAATACTTAAAAAATATATACTAATTGCAAATAAAGTATTAAATATGGTTTGGGTAATGTATTTGTGTATTTATTGATTATTAAAGGAGTTAAATGTAATTTGAAGTAAGTAATTATTTTCTTTAAATAATCATCTTAATTACTTTTAGATGTTTATCTCAAAACAAATTTTTTATGTTTTTACTTCATCTCAAAAACACATTTTCTCCAAAACTATTGCTTCAAATTGTTTCAATTTTTTTACGTATTCTCAGAAAGTAAATGAAGGTTTTCGACCTTCTAGTCATTTCTTTAATCATTTGATGTTGTCTGCATTTGAAATTGAAATACAGCTAATTTAATCAACTGCATTTTATTTTTTGACTTTAACTGCCAATGGAGCATGTAAATTTTATGACAGATATCTAAGAGTGATCCATAACGTAAGACATTTATTTGTTTCAAGTTTCCAATTTACAGAATTTAAATAGATCAGTTAATTTTATAATTATCGTGTTTTGGTCCGTTTTTGATTAAAATTAAAATCCTTAAAAAATCATAAATAATTTTTTAAATTTTTTTGTCTATTTTACTACTTTTCAAAAGAATATATAATTAAAACCATAAGAAGTTTATTTTATCCATTAAAAAAATTAGGGTTTCAACGGTATACGGTTACCTTTTAAAAAAACATCAAGAAAATACCCTAAATAAAACATACAGACTGCTGTTTTACATTAGACTGAATAGCTTACCTGGATATTTTGGGTCTTTGCGAAGAAATATCTGATTCGGATCATAACTTATGACTCTTGGTCCAGAGTACTTTTTCTCTTTTTTCACTGGTGCTTTGTACACTGTACGTTTTGGTTTAGGGGGATTCAGGAGGTTAGGATGAGGATTGACAGATTTCAAAATTTCCTACAACCAGAAATAAATGTTTTAAATTTTTTTAAAACACATTTTATGGTTATTTTTTTGCAGCACAGTGTTGTAATGTTGCAGAGGGATGTTTCCTTAAACAAAGTCACATGAACAACTTACTACAGTAGAGTTTAAACAGAGAAAGATAGTGTATCCACACACACCACACATTCACTGCTAGTAAAGCAACCACTTTCGCCACAACTTTTCGCAACCACTTTTTATCATAAATTTTACATCACACGAAAATTCACAGCACTGGCCAGTATTGAGCAGTGGGTGAAGCAAATAAATGGTTTTTTAATTAAAGGATGCAAGATCAAGCCTCGTCAAGTACAAAGTTTATCTTTGTTATAAAACTATAAAAAATACCATCTAAATATAACTACAAAATTTGCTCACTGGTTTTGTGTAATGTTGTACCCCAAGCCGTTGATTCCATCATACAATTTGATGAGGCATGATTTTTATTTTTCAAAGCCTTATCTGCAACTTTAAAAACAAATCATGTATGATATTCCAATTCAAATTTTTAAAACCTGTTTTTCGAAATCGCTAATAGGCAGCTGCATCTCTTTAGTGACTTATCCTATACACTGCGATGCAAAAGTTTAGACAATGACGTTTTTTAGCTGTAAAATTTAGAATTGTGATAGTAGAATTACAAAACACCCCTAAATGTATTCAATAAATATTTTGAAATGCTATAATTGAAACGTAATTGTTTGATTTGCTTTAACAATTTTTTTTCATAAAATAAAATGTTATATGATGCAAATGTTTAGACACAAATACGACATTATGCTAATTTAAAGTAGATAATGGCCTAATTTCGCATTTTTATTGATGAATTATATTTTTTTATATGATAAATTTTTTAAAAAAAACATATCTGGTGAACTAAACAGATTTAATAACGATATTGGTTCAATTTTACACCAAAGAGACAATATAGCCACTTTAAATCTTTATTCAAATTATATTTGCTTCAAATGTACAATTTAACATCCCTAAATATGAACCGAATGCCTACCAGCCCATCACCTTAAAGTTTTACCACGAATTCATAGATTTAGTGACATGCATTGACCGATTTTCTTGATGAAAAGTGCAGTCTTTCCCATATAAAATCACAAAATAGCGACACATTATTCTATTTTGCTCTTTAGTACAATGCAGAGATAGTCACGTCTTCAAAAACGACAAAAAAGTCTATCTCATCAACGTAATTTTCTCCACACCATTACAAACGTTCTACCTCGATGCTAGAGTTTTTGAGGGGAAAAACCGGTGTTTTCAAAAGCTTATTTTTCAATATTCGATTAAACCTAACGTGTTTAAATAGCAATAAAGAGACCAGTTAAATTGTAACCGGTTAAAAAAAAAACGGTTTTTCTTAAGAAACTTCAAACTTCAGTATAAAGAAGGAACTTTCGTAATGGTGTGGAGTGAATTTACGTTAAAATTTTCGACTTTTATTGTCGTTTTTGAAGAGGTGACTATCTCTGCATTTTACTAAAGTGCAAAATAGAATAATATGTCACTATTTTGTGATTTTATATGGGAAAGACTGCACTTTTCATCAAGAAAATCGGTCAATGCATGTCTCTAAATCCACGAATTCGTGCCAAAACTTTAAGGGGATGGACTGGTAGGCATTCGGTTCGTATTTAGAGATGTTGAATTGTACATTTGAAGCAAATATAATTTGAATAAAGATTTAAAATGGCTATACTGTCTGTTTGGTGTAAAATTGAAACATTAGGCCATTATCTACTTTAAATAAGCATAATCTCGTATTTGTGTCTAAACTTTTGCATCATACAAAATTTTATTTTATGAAAAAAAAATTGTTATAGCAAATCAAACAATTATGTTTCAATTATAGCATTTCAAAATATTTATTTAATGTATTTAGGGGTGTTTTGTAATTCTACTATCACAATTCTAAATTTTACAGCTAAAAACGATATTGTCTAAACTTTTGAATCCCAGTGTAGTTACTTTAAATGTAAGGAACAGTTCTACAGGGTGGCGAAATAAAGTGGCCCGAATAAAAATGGCCCTGATTAGAAGTAGGAAAAGACAGTAAATGCTCCCAAGTCCAAAAACCTATCGAAAAATAGCTTAGGCATGTAAAGCCATTGATCGCTTCAATAATAAGCCCAAACAGAAGCTTGGCAAAATATTTGCCGCTAAATATACCATCTTCACCTGTGCACGCACTGTTCTGATCACCGCATACTTATACAGCTCGTACTAAGATCTGAACTCCCCAATAGTCCATGTGCAGCTCTAGTCTAGTAACAACCAAACCAACCAATAAAAATCAGGTTGGCAAAGTGAAGCTATTGAACGCTTGCATAATTTATGAATTCGACTTGGAGGCTGTCAGACGGCGTCAATATTTTTTCTCGCCAAGCATTTCCCTGTATTCGTAGCTCCATGCCGGGGTCACTTTTATTTGCGGCACCCTGTATTAACTAAACAAACCAAACATTGATATAAATTCACAAAGATATGAGTTAAACTTACCTTCATTCTTAACTTAGCTAATTGCAAGTCCCTTTCAATAGTAGAAGCCATTCTGAAAACCATTTTAAGATGTTACCAATAAAATAAATTTTAGAATATTTAAAAAAGTGTGAAAATTTGTTAATTTAACTCTTAAAGGGATCCACTAGCTACTTAGAAATATTGCTTTACTATTTTTAATGATGGCGATTTATGGGGTTCCAATTGTTATACTTTTTTTATACTAATATTGAGCATAATAAAGCAAGCAGCATGGAGCCAGACTGTTATACAAACTTACAAATTGTTTTAAGGTAGTATAAACAAACAATAAATTGAGATTTATTACCTGACTAGCAAATAAATACCCGTTCTCGGCACGGACTAAAAAAAAAGTTGTAATCGATCCAAGTATATGTACCATTTAATCCATTCTAGGATAATAAACTTATGTTATTGTTTCCGCTTGTTATAAAGTATAAAATCCTGTTACTTATACTACCTTAAAAATCCAAAATAAAAAAAATACGCTGTAAAATGCCCGCATAAAAGTCATCGGAATTTCCCTCATAAACATATAAAACCTTTTAGCTCATTTGGCGCATATTTGGTAAGAATTTGGCGAGAAAAAAGATATAACTACAAACACTCTTATTATACAGCTCTAGCACAATGGCCTTCGAACAACAAACCAGCTTATAAATATTTTTAAAAAATGATCATTTGGCGCGTTTAGGTAAGAATTTGGCGAGTTTGGCAACATATTTGGCGAAAAAATGAAAACGAAACCCTAATATATAGCTCTAGTACGATGGCCTTGAACAACCATCATAGTTATAATTCACGGAAATAGCTTAAATATGCATATTTGCAATCAACAGAACCATCAATGAAGAAATAATCACCTAAACCCACAATAAAATCCTAGAATGGAGACTGGACGGAATTACGTCACTTTAAACATGTCAATTATTTTTTAAATAATGCATTTAGTTTCTGAAGGTAATGGCAACAGAATAAAATAATCATTGGCAATTTTAATTATTTTCGTTAAAATTTTTTATTTAATTTTTTCAGCAGATGACATCAGGAAAGTAAAAAAAGGATCGGATTTGAGACAAAGTGGTGTAGTTTTTTCAGAAAATTAGAATTTTCTCTAAAAATAGAACATTTTGAAACCTGAAAGTTCAAAAATCATATTCTAAGTATGAACTACGCATTTGTGCCAAGTTACGAGTCAAACAAATGTCTAGTTTAAGAGTCTATATGGAACATACAAACAAACACAACTTCAGTTTTATTATTATAGATAATTTCGGTCAATCAATTCATTACAGTTTTTCTGTTGAATAGTTTTCAATCAAGTAAGTAACAATGCTAGATTCACTAGCTATTTAAAAATACTGCTTTACTCTTATTGTTAATGGGGATTTATTTTGTAGCAAATGTTATCAATTAATTTTATAACGAAACAGTGGCTAAAGCAAAAAGCATCGATGGTTATAAAAACTGACGAACAGCTTTAACATGTAAACATACACAAAATTGATTGAAGATAATGGGATGGATTACTTGATCGTACTGGCAAGTAAATTTATTATAGTTTTTTTTTGTTGAATGGTGGACTTAGATTAATATAATAGGTAAGGCTCGTTTTACACACTACAGTTCCGGTACAAAGTTATAGAGACATATCCGTACAGAGTCACAAGAACAATTATTCCAACATCATTTAAACAGACAAAATTGGTGCATCCAATCGCTGCCAGTTAAACAAACGTTTTCGCCGGTACTACACATTAAATTTGACATCACATGTAAATTCACAGTATAGGTTTATTGCAGAACTTTTGCCATGACACTGTCATGGTAAAAATGAAGGACATTTTTTACTTGTAAATGACTTAATATAATTTTTTATATAATTTTTTATATAATTTTTTATCCACTAAAAATAACAAAAAAGCGAAGAATAATAGTAAATTTCTATTACTCGGACTATATATGAAAATAAAAATAATAATTTACATTAAAATTATCACCAAAAGAATCTTTAACCAATTAATAACGAATTTGTGAATATTTTCAATGGCTTCAATTCACCACTGAATAAAAACGTTATTTTAAAGTTTTAAAAATTCGATTTTCAAGTAACTTAATTTGCCCTACAGAAACGGTTCTGGGCTACGGTCTTCATTTGATGTAATATATATATATATTAGTTTATTTAGATAAACATAAGTACAAAAATTAATTTCACGTGGCAATTTTTTTTTGCCAACTGTCTCTAACGGGTTGATAAATAATTGTAGCAAAAATACGAAGTAAAAATATTAATAAAGTCCAACAATTAAACACGATAGATATACAAAACTTTCTTGAGTGAAAGTAATAAAAAAGTAAAAATATTCTCTTACCTCTTAGACAATGGTAAATATTCAGCAGAGGGACAGACACCTTTCTCCTTCGAATTAAAATGCAAAAGTGGCGGAGATCTCGAAGATGCTCGATTTTTATTTCAAATAACTAATTGTTATCTGAAATCCGTTTTTGCTATTTTAAGGTAAACTGAAGTATTGTTTTAGAGAAAATTTGTTTTTACTGTTTTCTGAACTATTTGTAACAATTATTTGGTTTAATGACTTACGAGTCAGCTGGAGCAAACTAAAAGTATGATATAATTTTTTAAATTATGTTGTTGGTATTGTGGTTTTTAAATTTCCTATTTCAAATTTTTCAGAGAACACGAAAAAAATTGGCGATGAAAACTAGAAAAATAGAGAGAAGCAGGAATTTAATTTTTTTTTTAAAAAATTTAAAAATTATTTAATTCAAATAAACTTTTTGCTGATAGGTTTTATCAATGCAAGGTATTCAATGTGCATAAAATTCGAATAATATGTAAGTTCAAAAATTAAAAAAAAAATAGTATGGGAAGGTACTGGACCCCTTAAAGTGAGTAGAAATAGACAAATTATGTATTTATAATTTTAAAATCCTGCTTTATTTCTCAATAAATGAAAGAAAACTCCACGCAAACAATTACAAAATCGAAGTACTTATCCAGCCATAAGCATTTGAATGCAATAATCTGCCGACAGTACTTTCTTATCTCATTTATCGAGAACCCTTTTTTTCTTACTGTTTTAGCACTTTTCTGTATAAAACCTAAAACATTTAAAAACACTGTACATTTCGTAAATAAATAATATTTTGTCTACATGTAGCAATAATGTATTGCCATACGTTTTTGAAAATAGCTGCTGTAATAGCTGTTCTCTAATCATAATCTAAATAATATTCTTACCAAGATCAACGAAACAAATAAACATGGTTCGGTAATAAATCAAAATTGAAAAAAAGGGAGTAAGAAAAAGAGAGAGAATCTAAAGCAAACAGTAGATCAACAAAGCACCACCGAAATTCTATTTTCTTAAAAGGAAAACGTATAATTATTTTTCAATACGAGATTCTCAGAAAACTTCGAAGTCGCATTACTCTTTGAAGAGTAATTTAAAGTTTTCAAATAATATAGTATTCATAGTACTATAAGAGATAAGGGTATGATATATTAAAAAAAAAGAAAAACTATTGTCATATGGTGCGGTGGTGGTAAAGGTAGCTATATTTCTATTTTAAAATAATTTAATATTTATAGTGTTTTTTAAAACAATTGTTCCTTGTTTCTTGTACTTTTAAAAAGTTTTTTGTTAAACTTTTCTTTGATTTCAATTTTATATCTAGTATATTTAATTTCAACACTACCTCATCCCACTTTCTTCCCTTCAGTGGTTCGATAAAATGAGGCCCAATTTAGCTTGATAACTAAACAGTTCGGGTTTCGCATCAGTTTGATAAAAAGTATGATAAGTAACATCCTGGATCAACGTCAAACACCCACTGCTGTATAAGGTGGAAATATTTTCAGCTATTCATATTGCTCAAGCTACACTGCTACAATGTAAATAAAAGGTAGGGTACACTCTTAAAACAAAAGAGTGAAATTCACTCCTATAGGAGAAGTGCATTTTCGGCACGGAAAGGAGTGGAAATTAACTCAGACTGAGTTAAAACCGCTCATTTTAAGAGTGTAGGACGCAGATTGTTTTCTTTTATTTCTTTTATCCACTCCGAAAAAGAGTGAAATTCACTCCTATAGGAGAAGTGCATTTTCGGCACCGGAAAGGAGTGGAAATTAACTCAGACTGAGTTAAAACCGCTCATTTTAAGAGTGTAGGACGCAGATTGTTTTCTTTTATTTCTTTTATCCACTCCGAAAAAGAGTGAAATTCACTCCTATAGGAGAAGTGCATTTTCGGCACGGAAAGGAGTGAAAATTAACTCAGACTGAGTTAAAACCGCTCGTTTGTTTTAAGAGTGTAGGGTAGGAACATATATATATTCCGGCTTGTGTGCTTGATCAGCGACCCGCTTATAAGCCTTCGTCAAGTAAGACAGACACAGAAAGAATTTTTACTTTCACAGAGAAAGGAAGTACACCCAGGGCGAAGGCGGGAATCGAACCTGCACCCAGCTCGCAGACTGCTAGCGTAATGGTCTGCGATCCAAACCGCTCGGACATCCGGGCCCCAAATAAAAGGTGTTTTGCTGTTATTTAATCTGTTGTTCTTACAAAAAAAAACAATCTCAGATGGTGTGCCAGAAAAATACCACATAATTTGCAGAGAAAATCTGTTTGTTTTATACAAGTAATTTGTAATTTTAAAGCATTTTTCGGATTTTGGACAACAAAAACCTGAGACATGTTTTCACCCAATACCGAAAATATGGTGAAACATTTCACCACATAGCCGTTGCAGCTACTAGGAACCATTATTATGATAACACTAAAGACCAAATTTTTGGAGCCCGGATGGTTGAGTGGTTTGAACCATTACGCTAGCAGTTTGCGCGCTGTAATGGGAGCGGGTTCGATTCCCGCCTCCGCCCTGGGTGTACTTTCCTTTCTCTGTGATAGTAAAAATTCTTTCTGTGTCTGTCTTATTTGACGAAGGCTTATGTAAGCGGGTCTCTGATCAAGCACACAAGCCGGAATATATATGTACCTACCCCAAATTTTTAACAGTGTAGGGTTTTTGTGCTGTTACTTCAATAACCTCTTCATGGGGGGAAGTAGTAACTGTTTATAACTGGAAAAGAATATCTCGTTGTCGTTATTTTCTTACGCATCTCTGAAACCCTTTTTTACCCCCAACAAAATCGGATGTCCAATACCGTATTCGTTTGTTGTTCAAACCAAGCCTCCCACGCCGCTAGTGCGGAACCTGTTTGCTTCGGCGACGAAGCTGTAATTTGATCTATTCTTGCTTTCTTTTGTGTTATTTTTGATCAATCCCGACCACTAGAGAAGTTAAATTTAAGTTTTTTTTGTTCTCTCACTTCCCCTTTCCCCCCCAAGTTCTGTGGAATTTTGTCTGGGAAAACGTGGGAAATTAGTTTCGAACAGTCGAAGGGGGAAAGGGGGGTTGTAAATTCCCAGTCATGTGAAACTTTAACTTTAATGGAAGTTAAGATTTTTAAAAAAATAAATGAATTGTTTTAAAATGCTATGTTATGTTTTCCTCCTCCCCATTTTGTTTTTTAAAAGTTATATTAGTATTATGATAAAGAACAAAAGAGTTCAACTTTATCTTTTCATATGGAATATAAATTACAATTTTCTGAAATGACGAAAAACTGTGTTTTTGTCGATCTAGAGTTATGAGATATATCTTGCGAGTTAAGAATTTAACGTGACTATTTAAAATTAAATCTTGTAGAGTGAGAAATGTCCATTATTTATAAGATTATACATTGAAAAAAAAATTATAAATGCGGATCTCTTTCAATGTAATATATGAAGCTTAGTGTGTGTAAAAAGTCTTATATCTGTTTTATTTCAAATTTCTATGTACGAGGGCTGTTTTTTTTCAACCTCTGATGGGCTGTAACAAAAAGACGGGTCAAGCTACAAATTTTGTTTTAACCAAAAGTAAAGTACAATACTGCTTATTTCTCCACATAATCATCTTGGCGATTAAAGCATTTGTTATACCTGTAAACAAGCTTTGAAATACTCGCTTCATAAAATGTAGCCGCCAATGATTGGGAGGGAGTTGTGACGGTTTCGTTTAAAAAAGTAAATTTGGAAGCTTTACGTCAATTTTTTTCTGTCCTCCAAGCCACTGCTAGTCCTCTCGCTGAACAATACCGTCTGTAGCGATAGATTTGCTTCCTTGGTCCCCTTCTTCATGAACATCATTATTGTTCAGCGAGTTGACCAAGTGTTTAGGGAAACTCAAAGGTTCACCATAAGTGAATTATTGATAAGCATAGTGGCTTGGATTGTAGCGCTTCCAAGTTGACGTGGAGCTCAAAGAAACCGTCACAACTCCCTTCAAATCATTGGCGGCTACATTTTATGAAGAGGGCATTTCAAAGCTGGCTTACAGATATAAAAAATGCTTTAATCGTCAAGGTGATTATATGAAGAAATAAGCAGTATTGTACTTTACTTTTGGTAAAAAAAAATCTTTTTTGTATCTTGACCCGTCTTTTTGTTACAGCCCATCGGAGGTTGAAAAAAAACAGCCCTCGTATTTTTACTGATTAAAAACCACTTTCGAATGTTAAGATTATGTTTTGAAACTTAAGATTAATTTATTTAAAAACCAACTTTAGTAAATAAAGTTTTAATTTCTAAGCAATTAATTGGACATCATTCGTTTTATTTTAATTATAAGATTTTTAATATTTTTAAAGTAAATTGCTATTTTTTTGGTTATATATGCTATTCTATAAACTTAAGATTTTACGTTTTCAAGCATCTTTGTCTAATTTTTCGAAATTTATCTTTTTTTGATGCATCATGAAACAAAATGCAAAAGGTTTTCAAGTCCGAATTCAGTAGACATTGATTTTAATTTACGTTTCTAACTAATATAAGTAATCAATACATTCATGTCTATGGAAACACAGGAAAGAAGGGGAAACAAAGGAGGGAACATAAATGAGAACCATCCTCGAAGGGTTATGGCAAAATATTTTATTCGCTTAGAAGAAAACAACAGAACAAGTACAGTTGGTGAACAAGCGCCATGATGTCAATAGTAATATCTTCTTCACATCTCCAGACGAAATAGAAGACACACTCGCTGCTGGTTGTAGTAAGATCGTGATTGTTATGGTCGTCATCTGACTTCTTAGAAGCAGTTCGACTTCTTAGAAGCACTTCCTGTGGACGATTGCGGGGCCGGATTCGTCGTATTCCTGCTTGGAGATCCACATCTGCTGGAAGGTGGACAGAGAGGCCAAGATGGATCCACCGATCCAGACGGAGTATTTCCTCTCGGGTGGGGCGATGATCTTGATCTTCATGGTGGATGGGGCGAGGGCGGTGATCTCCTTCTGCATCCTGTCGGCGATACCGGGGTACATGGTGGTGCCACCTGCAACACAGAAGAACGTCAGTACAACACGTATAAGTACTTACGGGAACGACACGTATAACTACGTACGGACACGGCACGTATAAGTACGTATGGGCGTACACGTATATATACGTGGAAGATTAACGATAGACCATGTACGCGTACAACAAATATAAGTAAGTACATGGACGATAAACAATGGACCAAGTACGTGTGCACAAAAGTATAAGTACATCCATCGACGATAAACAACAGACCAAAGATCCAACACAGTTTATCTCTTTTCATGCACAGTTACCTTTTTCGGGGTCATAAGCCGTAAATAGCCTATGATGATTACCTGACTGCCAGGGATCTTACAAAATGTAAGAACATCTTGCTGGTCAGCACAAAAACCTGATACTAGCTATTGCCTTACTTATTATTACTTTAGGGCAGACGTTTCAGTGTTGGATATGGCTGTGCATGCAAGAGGTCTCGGGTTTAATACCCCGAGTGTGACCATACCTCTTCATAAGTACATACATGGGCTAACAATGAGCCAAAGACATGTGAACAGCCACAGACATGTGTAAAGGTTTTTTGTTAATATTTTGTAAAACTTATTTTAAGTTATTCTCTGTTATTCTTCACTCCAAGAAGACAACAAGTGCTTACAGGATTAGGCAGTGTCATAAAGACAATTCTGTCCTACATTGAAATCTGAATCTTAAATTGCAGACTTAAGGAAGCTATTCTATGTTATTTTTCACCCCAAGAAGACAACAAATGATTTCTGGAATCTTAAATTGCAGACTTAAAAGATAAAATTCACCCAACAAGTGTACTTACCGGAGAGGACAGTGTTGGCGTACAGGTCCTTCCTGATATCAATGTCGCACTTCATGATGGAGTTGAAGGTGGTCTCATGGACTCCGGCAGACTCCATACCCACGAACGAGGGCTGGAACAGAGCCTCGGGGGTCCTGAAGCGCTCGTTTCCGATGGTGATGACCTGTCCATCGGGAAGCTCGTAGGACTTCTCAGCAGAGGAGGAAGAGGCGGCGGTGGCCATCTCCTGTTCAAAGTCCAGGGCGACGTAGCACAGCTTCTCCTTGATGTCCCTCACGATCTCACGCTCAGCTGTCAGGAGAGATAGATTTGGTTATGGTTTGGTATGGGATTGCGGCGTGGACGGGCAGAGTATTGCTACGTGAACAAACATAATAACGCCATTCTGCAATTTGTTTACGGGCATTTTAACTGGTTTTACATTATGTGGACGAACATAATAACGGGGTTTTACACTATGTGGACGAACATAATTACGGGGTTTTACACTATGTGGACCAACATAATAACGCGGTTTTATAATTTGTTTATGAATATTAAAGCTTGGTTTTGATATTCACTGTTACGATGTTACTGGAGTTATACTTTAAAAAATACAATTAAAAGTTTAACATCATTTAAATCTGTTTTCGTGATAAAAATATCGATTATAAATGAGTGGCGTACTTGTTAAGCTAAAATTGTGCGAAATGAAACTATTTAGTTTTCTTAATTTATATCTTAATTTACACATCAAACTTGTCGATAAAACTATTTCTTGACAATTCTACTCTTCACTTACATAAACGACCATTTAAAATTTAATTGAGCTACATTAAAAAAAATCGTTTTTCAACACGTAACGGTGGCGATGAAAGATTAGCCCCTTAAAGATTGGATAATTTTGAACAAAACGGTCATAATAGTGCCAATTTTTTTAATCTCTCAAAAGTATACAAAACTATGTGTAAACTCAACCTATGTAAATTCCTTTTTAATATTTTTTTGTTTTTAGCTTGGAATTAAAAAAAAGTTTGTTAATCTAATTTGCGTTTTAATTGGTGGATTTAAGTTAGTTTTAATGGTATTGGGGCACGTATAACATTTTAAACTTTATTTGAAGTATATTTCGATGTGTTTTTCCTGCTACGTACCGGTGGTGACGAAAGAGTAACCCCTCTCGGTGAGGATCTTCATGAGGTAGTCGGTGAGATCCCGACCGGCCAAGTCCAGACGGAGGATGGCGTGGGGAAGGGCGTAACCTTCATAGATGGGGACGGTGTGGGACACACCATCTCCAGAGTCCAAGACGATACCGGTGGTCCTACCGGAGGCGTACAGGGACAGTACGGCCTGGATGGCGACGTACATGGCGGGGGAGTTGAAGGTCTCAAACATGATCTGGGTCATCTTTTCCCTAGAATGAGAAGGGGACTTGGTTAGTACTACTACTATTCAGAAAATATCTCCAACTTTGCGCAAGAAACATGAGAGTGAAGGAAACAACGTAATTATGGGCGAAGAATTATTGAAGATGGCAAGCCTCGATCTTGCCGAAACATGTACAATTTCCACCTAATAAACTATTTGCGCCAATTGTTACGTTGTTTCCTTCACTCTCATAGTACTACTACGTTTTTTACGTTAGAACAAAATGTTAGTTCAAAATGAAAGCAATTTAAAGCATTGTTGCTGTACATCAACTTTTGTTACTATTTGTGTTTAGGTTTGAGGCGTTGTTTATGAGTAATGCAACGTGGAATTCAGTTAAATAATTGAGTAAGGTAATGTAGAATTCAATTCAGAGCAATTGTAAACCGAATCCTATATTTCAATAAGAATGATGCTTGGAACAAAGCATTTATTCTCATTGAAAACTATTCTTTTGTTTGCAATATTGTTACTAAACGAATCCTTCACTAACCTATTTATCCTTTTTAGCTTGTATTTATTCCCTAAAATGAGTAACGTTCTGATTGTTAAAATCTATCTATCGTACTGTGGCTGGAAGTTATTAAGAATAGTACTATTTTTGATTTTAAAAGTTTGACTTTTTTTCAATCTGGTGAATATTAACATTCTGTTCCAATTGAAAATTTATGATTTAAGCTTCATGTTATATTTTCAAAGGATTTTGTTCAAGTAAATGAACTGAAAAAATGAAAAGCAATTTGAAATTTTACAACTAGACAACTATATCCAACTTTAGGTGACAATTTCTTGTTTTTAAGTTTTGCAGTGCTCGGTCAATACAGGTTTGCCAGTTATAAGTTCTATGGTGTTAGTATGTTTCTGCAAAGTTCGTTACTATACAGTTAAGTTGATATGTGTTGTTCATTGTTCAGTGCTGTGGTCAGTTACCTGTTGGCCTTGGGGTTGAGGGGAGCCTCAGTGAGCAGGACTGGGTGCTCCTCTGGGGCAACCCTGAGCTCGTTGTAGAAGGTGTGGTGCCAGATCTTCTCCATGTCGTCCCAGTTGGTGATGATGCCGTGCTCGATGGGGTACTTCAGAGACAGGATACCTCTCTTGGACTGGGCTTCATCACCCACATAGCTGTCCTTGTTACCCATACCGACCATCACACCCTACAGGAAAAGAAAGGAACTCAGGTTAGTGACGAAGTAGCACTACGTTTAACGATTAGTTGTTTACGTTTAACGATAAGTCCTTTTACGTTAAGAAAGTTTAACGTTAAAGTTTAAGAAAGTTTAACAATAAGTGTGGACTTGTTTAACGATTAGCGTGGATTTTTTACGTTTAACGATAAGTCCTTTTACGTTTAACGATAAGTCCTTTTACGTTTAACGATAAGTCCTTTTACGTTTAACGATAGGACCTTTTTTATCGATAAATTCTTTTACGTTAAGCGGTAAGCACTAGTTGGAAGATAATGTCCTTTTTAAGAAAGAAGGATTTCAGAACAAGGTGTAAACAATTAAGTCGAAGAAATATTGTCTTACCGAATCAATTATAACAAAGGATTTGATAGGTAAGACTCACATTTTGTCAAACCATTTGCGAAAGAATCGCACTAATTTTTGGTTGTGGGATAGATCTGATAACTTCTTTCTTCAATCAAATAAGTAGGTAGTTGGAAACCTTTTACTATTTTTTTAATTTTTAATTTTAAATCGGCTTTTTACAAGTAAGAATTGAATAAGATTAACATATAAGACGATAAATTCTTGGGTAAAAATGTTCCAGGTAACGGAGATTACTGTTATTTTTTTAAGAAATTTTTTTCTTTGAAAATAAAAAAAATTAAATTTTTCGTCTAATCTAAGAAAATGTTTTGATTTAATTTTTACTTCAACAAGTTAGTTTTTTTAGCAAAAATGTGCAATGTGTACTGTGGTATATGAAAAATATGTAGAGTGTTATGTGTTATACCTGATGCCTGGGCCTGCCGACGATGGAGGGGAAGACGGCTCGGGGAGCATCATCTCCGGCGAAACCGGCCTTGCACATGCCGGATCCATTGTCTACGACCAAAGCGGCTACGTCGTCGTCACACATGGCTGCGGATCACTTGTGTTGTCTGAGGGACTAACTGGAGGGGAAAAAAAACACAAATTGAAACACATGGTATAGGAAACACATAACATATTTAGTTGCAGTTAGTTACACTGTTAAAAATGTTGTGCTTGGTTTCACCATGATATTGGTTCCTAGTAGCTGCAACGGCTGGATGGTGAAATGCTTCACCTTTTTTTCGGTGTTTAGTTGAACCATTTTTCTGGATTTGGAAACAAAAACCTGAGAAATGGTTCAACCGAATACCAAAAATATGGTGGAACTTTTCACCACCATTCATTCAGCCGTTGCAGCTACTAGGAACCAATATCATGGTGAAACCAAGCACAACATTTTTAACAGTGTAATTTAAATATTTTTAATTGATTATTTTTCTTGGAAAATGACTTGATGGTTACTAAAAGTACAAAGATTTGTTAAGAATAACGAAAGTATTTTGAACTGTATATCAGTTTAAAGGAAAAACTTTTCAAGACTTTAAACAGAGTTTATTTCGATTTGTAACTCTAACAGCTTTGAAACCGGATGAAAGGTTAATATTAATTAAAATGTATAGTAAAATTGACAAGTAATTAGGATATGATTTTTTTTATCACTTCAGAATTTTTCTAATGTTTCAGGGTTAATTAATTGTATCATAATATGATATATTATATTTTTTACACACTTCGTCAAATTGATTGAAAGAGTTTCAAAGACAAATATTCGATAAAACTACTTTTTCATAGAATTATAAAATTTTGCTTCGAATATGGAAAGAAAACGATGCTTGCCACTACACGTTTCGATAATAATTTTTTATAAACCTTTTCATTAATGATTTTAAATTGAATTATTTACAAAACATAAAAAATTGACTATTTAGAGTTACGGCATTTAAAATATTTAATTTTTATCAGCATACTTAGTTTAGGAATTTCGCTTTTATATTTACAAATAGGTGAGATGGTTAGAACTAAATAAAACTTTAGTTAGGTTTAGTAATTGTTTAGTTAGTTTATTTATTTTGATATGGGAGTAAAAAATAATTCAAAATATTTATTACTTAAGAAACGGATTTCAAATTTCTAACTTTCGTAAATTTTAACTAAAAATCTTTATATCTAACAAGTAGTTGAGCGAATATAAATTATATTTTATATTTTTTAAATTAACATAATTTTCTTTCATATCTTAGAAATAAATATTTACATAAGAGCTCAAACAGATAATATAAAATTAATCTCTTAGTTACGCAAAGATAATTTGGAATAATATGAAAGAATGACAATCTTTTTAAAACTATACTAAAATAATAATTTATTAAGACTTAAAAAGATTTTTGTCATACCAGAGAAGTGGTAACATTCATGAATTTATTGAACAAAATTTCAATAACTTTTTTTAAGTATAGTTATACGAGATATATTTATCAAAATTATATTTAGTTTTTAAAATTGGAAATTCAAAAAATGGGTATTGTTATTGCATGCTTTCCTAATAAGGGCATTCTATTTATAATTCTATTGATGGTTGAGTTATAAATAGTAACAGCAAGCGGTGTTAAGTTTCAAGTTTTGGAGTGTTTCCAAATAAGGCGAATGTATATTAAAAAGGATCACATTTAAATGTATAACATTTTTTTGTAAAAATATTTAACATATAAAAGCATATTAGAACTCTAAAGGTTTGCAAAAAGCATGTTTCACTATGGTTAGTAATAAAATATTACGAGTTACGAATTCATGTCTGGTCATACTGGAAAGTATAATGTGACCATTTGAATTGAATATAGTTAGAAACTGTATAAATTAAATAATCTAAGAATTAATAATTTAAAAAATCTTTTTGAAGCGTAAAATCAAAACACGAGAGAGTACATAATGTAAATTTAATTAAAAATCATTGAATATTTTTTTTTAAATTTAATATAAAAACAGTTTAAAAAGCATTTTAACAAACTTTTCAATCAAGAAATTAGCGCTTACCCGTATGAAGTGCAACAACAAAAGATGCGAATAGATATAAGACAATAAAAGATCTAGTTTAATTTCTTTAAAAACTTTAAAAATTACAAATAATTGAAAGAATATATTTTAAAAAATGCCGAAATAATTTTTAAAGAAAAAAATAGGATTTCTTTTAAAATCAGAATATTATGGAATTATTTTCTTCTATCACAAGTAAAGTGCAAGATTAGAAGATGTCAATTCAATTTAAAAATCTTTAAAAATCTACTCAAAATTTTAAAATATTAATAATTTAAAAAAAAAATTAAAGTTTAACGAAAAATTAAAAAAAATCTAATAAAAAATTGAAAATTAAAAAAATTAAAAAATATTTAAAACTTAAACATCACAAATTACTAAAAACTCAAAAAATCCAAAACTTTTAACACAACTGTCACTGAACACCAGCGGTATCCTAATCGTGATGCATCGGAGTAATCCTAAGTGAAGCTCAAGAGCAATGATGCTGAGGAGGAGAAGAGGATGCTTACCGTGGGACGAGTGAGAGAGATGCTGTGAGAGACTGGAAGTCCCTCCGCGGGTATTTGTACGTCTGGGGATCACGTGATAGTCGCATTGTGTCCCGGCGTCCCCCCCATATAGGGCGAGGCCTGCCTCGCTTTTCCCGGAGCGATGCCTTTTAGGTACGAGCATCTGTTTGGGGTTGTTTGAGAGAGCGGTTTGAAGGGGATTGTGTTGTATTTGTTGGGGGTTTTAGTATGTGGTGGGAGGTTTTTGGGGGGGTAGTTTTTGAAAGAAGGGTTGGTGGTTGTACATTTAGTGATTGAATTTTCCTTGGATGTGTATTTTTATTTTTGTATATTTTTTAATTAGGAAAAAATATATGATTTTTTAGCAGTTATGGTGGGTAGTAGACAAAATGAGTGAAACGAGTTTGAAATTGCTTTAATATGTATATTTAATTTAATCTATTCAGTACTTTAAACACTCTATGTTAATGGATAAAAATGCATTACAAATCTGATACCTTAAATAACAGCAAGAATTACTTGAAAGCAAAGTATAGAGCTAAGCTAATGTAATTTTCACACAAAATTTTAATGTTTATTTTAAATAATTGTAGAACAGTTAAACTAACTAAAGTTATTTATCGAACGAAGTTATTATTGAAGTATGTTTTAAGTACTTCAAACATTATAAATTTTTCTTTGAATGTTTGGTTGTTTATTAAAAACGCATTCTGCTCATTTGTGTTTTTATAAATCATTTATAAGTTTTACTTAAAAAAAATATGGGAAATAAACAATTTTTTTTTCTAGATTGCATTAAAATCCTCGGAGTTAAAAAAAAAATATTCAGAATTTTTTCTTTTCAGATAGCCTCATTAAAATCTACCCAAGTGAAACCTCTTGCCGTTAGTGATTTTACATGTTCGCAAGAATTGGTATTACTATACAAGTGAAAAATAACACGATGCTCTTCTCCTTCTCATCCCAAGTCTGAAGCAGAGCGGAGTCTTTTAATTCGTCGGTTTGCCGTGGTGGATATTATTAAGATGTCTATTTTCGTGTTCGCTGTAGCTTTCCGTAGTAGACATTCTTTGCTGAGTTTTCACGCGCCTCTTTTTGAGTTCGGCCCTTTTTCGGGGATCCGGATTACATAGATTTTTCAGGCATGATTTGATTTTGGAGCAAGTTACCTGGAATATGTATAATGAATTCTTTTAAACTTGTACTAAGTAAAGCCAATAATATTTTCAATTGCCAACAGTAAATTTAAAATTTAGTTTGAATTAATGGATAATATACACTTGGGGTTCTGATAGTTATGGATTACATAACTTTTTCAGGCATGTGATTTGATTTTCGAGCAAGTTACCTGGAATATTTATAAGGATTTTTTTTAATTGGTACTTAGTAAAGCCCTTAATATTTTCAATTGCCCACGGTAAATTTAAAACTTAGGTTGAATTAATGGATAATATAAATTTGGGGTAATTCTGATAATTATGGATTACATAGGTTTTTCCAGGCATGATTTGATTTTGTAGCAAGTTTTAAATGAAAATATTGGAGACAATTATTTTATTGGTAATGCGTAAAGACACAGTAACATTTTCAATAGTAAATTTAAAATTTAGTTAAGAATTGATAGATAATACAATATTCGGGCAATTATTAAGGTTATTTGATTGTGGGTTTGGCTTTTTTTTGGGGGGGGCGGGTGTCGTGGATATTTTTGAATTTTTAAGGGATTATTAGATTTTAGTGAAAGTTAACCGTAACATTTTATTCGCATTTCATACTCCTTGTATAAAAAGTTGACTTCTCTAAATTGTAAACATGGAATGTATATTTAAAGTCAAAAGTTGAGTTTTTAAGACATAGGTTTTTTTGGGGGGGACTAATTAAAAGTTGAAGCTGGTTACCAGAAAATTTTTCTTCGGCAGTGCATGATTAAAATGAAAATAAAATTAACGTTTAAAATTATCTACAGTAAATTTAATGTAAAGTAAAAATAATTAAAAGGTATTTTTTTGCATAAAAATTTGAATTAAAGCAAAAATATGAAAGTAAGGGAAAATTATGTAAATAGTTAATTAATTGTGGTTAATGAATTTTTAACAATTTATGGATGTTTGTATTTTAATTTGAAGGTTTCTTCAGGTGTTTGACTTAGCCGTTTAGGTATTTGACATTGTCTTCTTTGTTTGTTTGCTTGTCATGGCCAATTGAAGAGGTCGGAATTTTTGTTATGGAATAAACTGTTTTCATTTTTTAAATTATAATAAATACTTGAGTTTTTAAAAATATATTTAGTAATAAAATAATAATTAAAATTACCAGGTCATATTTTTTAAAACTAATATTGGAAAAACCTTTTATGAATCACATGTTTTTGGCATTTAAAAGAAAATGTTTGTATGCTGTCTCTTAGAAAAGGATGACGTCTCCCATCAACTAGAGTTCGTCGATTGAGGTAACTTTGGCCTTTTTGAGGATAACATTGGCGAAAACGTCAAAAAAAGATTTGTTTGATAATTCATCTTCATAAAATGATCTGATTTTAATTTGTTTTAAATTTTTGGAAGGATGGAAATAACATTGGCTTTAATTTAAAAAAAATCATTCTAATTTTGGCAACACCACAAACAACGTTTATATTTTCATAAAGCGTTTATTGACAAAAAGCTATTTCTTCGAACTTTTATCTGACAAACTATTGAAAATGGCTAAAGAAAACCCTCTATGATATTCTCTCATTATTGGGAGGAATATTACACCAATTAATATTTTAATTTTTAATCTATTAATTCATTAATTTATATTGAATACTTTTTTATGATATATTGTATTGTTATTGGTCACCGGGAAACTTTTAATTAGAATCAGGGTAACTTTGGCCTAAGATGTAAGGATTTCTTTAAGAAATTCTACGCTTTCATATGAAGAGTACAGGAGAAAAACCGCTTTATTTATTAGGAGTAGTTCCGTAATTGTATCTGCTTGGCGGACATTGGCGACAGGAAACCGGTTTTTCTCTTTCTTCTTCGCTTGGTCCAAGCGTAGGAATCATGCATCGGGTTAATCCAAGGCCTCTGGTTAATCTCGGTAGGTAGAAAAGTCGTGGTTTAGGACTTTTCAATTAATTTGCGAATCTTAAAATTTCTTTTAATTGTTTTAGAAAAATTCGTGATTTTCAATCAATCGTACTTTATTTTTAAAGCTTAACATGATGATAAACACAGTCTTTTGAATAAAACGCGGAACTGAATTTCAGGGTTGCAGTGAGAGAAAATGCACAACAAAATTGAGAAACTGGTTTCCTTACACCAGTTTAGGCGATTATTCGCTATCATCGCCAAAGATGCCTCATGAGGAAAGTTTTCAACGAAATTAAGCGGTTTTCCCCCTGTACTCTTCATATATGTGTATTATGTTTAATTATTTTTGAAGAAATTTTAGTCTTATTGCTATTCATATTTAAAAAAAGTATCAGATTTTCAACAGTAAGAAGATAAAGATAAAATTGAAGATTAGTACAGCATTAAAATCACAAAAGCCGAAATTGTAAATATTTTCGAAATCGTAATTACGAATTTATTGTTGCTTTCCTATTATAATAAAACTGTTTGCTTTTTTATGAAGGTATTTGTTGTTAATACTGTTTCTGAAAACAAAAAGAAAGATAACTCCCCCTTATTAAAATTTCAGTTTTTTTTAAGTTTTAGTTTGAATTATCGTCGCACTAGAGCTACACGAGGGCTATTGGCGACGGGCGTCGTATTTTAGAACCACAGTCAAGTGACGAGCCGACACCTGAGTAGGCACCCAACGCAACCGTTAAGGGCGATATCGTACGCAGCGTTAGGACTTTGAAGAATATTTAACGTGCACTCCCTCTACACGGGGTATTATTCGTCGGACATTTTAGGCTGCACGGGCCGTCCAAATTTCAGTTAAATTGCTGTTAATTTAACAGAGGATTAATATTGTTATTAAGGTGTTGTCATTCGGTATAAAATGAACAATATTATAGTTTTTTTAAACTTATAACTCTGTAGTTTTTCATGATTAGGTATTTTAATATTACTATTTATTTTTAACCCTTTCAGTCCAAGTGATGCCATTTGGCATCATCATGTTTCTGATCATAATTAAAAAAACAATAGGGCTGACATCTATTGTGATTAATAAAAAATATTTTGTAATAGAAGAAAAGTTTTAAGAATCGAATGATGTGCTTTTTTATATTATAAATGGCTATAGACGATCAGAAAAAAATTTCTAAAATGAGGAAGCTAAATTGTCATTGGGACTGAAAGGGTTAAACACAGCCTCAAAGATGGTAAAATATGTGTTTCTTACCGTTTTTTTTCGTATTTCACGCTTGGGCCAAAATTACCCCATTATAAAACATAGTATTCTAATGTTATTTAAAAGGATATTAAATATTTTAGGGTTTTTTTTACAAATAATTTAAGTACCTCGAAATCAATTTTTAATAATTTATTTTTAATAATTTATATTTTTAATAATTTATATTGATTTTTAATAATTTATATTTTCGATGCGCTGAATATTTTGACGTATCACACTTGTTTGTAGCATTTATAATTTGGGGTATAAAAGTGAGTGAGAGGTTGACACAGCCTTTATAAAAGCTTCCACTTTTCATGCAACGTAGAAGAATAGAGAAACGTATCATGGAAGCTAAAACTATTGAAAAGTAATAAAACTAATAAATTTATTTAAAATAACTAAATAGTTTTATATCTATAATAAATTGAAATGACGGTTGGTGAAAAATGATTAGACTTTACAAAAAACTAAATGAAATACGTTATCTTTCATTTGATTACATCCTTTCGCTAACTTTAAATTTGGAAAGACTAAAACTTTCCTGAGATAAGAAGTGATGATGGAAAGAAAAGACAGATGGGTGATTCATTTCCGTTGTAAGAGTACAAAAAAGCCTCGAATAAAAAATTATTTTTTATAATATGTATCATCTGATAAGTGTGCGTCAACATACTTATATATATAGGCTTAGTTTTTCACAAAGAATTTAATCAAAATATAGCTGGAAGAACTAGCACATATGTACATAGTGTATGAACTAGAGAAGAGAAACAATTGTTGAATTTGTAAACTGTGGTTGTGATTATATACAAAAACACCCACTGATGAAATATTAGTAAAATTAAAAAATATATATATTTCTATATTAGAAGACAACTTCGTGAAAAAAAAGAAATTTTCAATTTTATCGAACCCTTTCTACATTATGATTACATTATTTCTAGTTTAAATATGTAATATTATTAGGACTTACAGGAGTATTTGCCTTCATCTTCTATAACTGTTAAATTAATAACTGCTGAACAAAGTGAAAATTGTATTGCTGTTACTTTAACGCGGGAGACAGTGATGGCTATTGACAAATTATTTTAAAGATGATTAGTGTAATCACTGTTGCAAAAAAGTTTCGGATATATGTTGATTGAGAGACCTTTTAATCCTATCTTTAAAATTTACAATATTGTGGACAATGAATAAATTGTTAAAGAAATGACTTAAACCAGCTCTGATTAATTTTACTCTTCAGACAGATATCTGCTTATTATTTATGTTTGATTTTCTGGGATTTACAATTTTAGGTACTTGACTATTAATTTCAAAGTTAAGGTTTTTTTCTTATTGATTTTTTCTTTTAACACTTTTTGCATGTAATGCAACAAAAAAATTCTTTTTTAAAATCATATTTGAACCATTAATTCATTTATTTTAAAGCTCAAGTGTCCCTAGGTCAGAGGTCAGATGTTCTTTCATTTTAGAAGACTTTCTAATTTAACTGTTGATATTTTTTGGATGTTATAAAAAAATAATTCTGACAATATTTTTCAAATGACAACTTTCGAGCCTTTAATAATGACTACTTTTTTTAAAACAAAATTGTACACTTTATTTTTTTACATATGTTTCAAGGATTAAGTTTTTCTTGAACAGGCACAAAATCGTTTTTAATGATGAGGCTTTATCCTTTAAAAAAGCACTAAGAATTAATTATAGCTTTTAATAATGATTAAGGATGTTTCTTTTTTTAAATAAAAAAGTACTTGTGAATAGAGGTATCAAATCTTTTAAAATTTTCTAACTTTCTTAGGTTTACTTACCATAATACAGTATTATTTACTTAGCTTTGTAGGTTTGTTGTTTGTATAAAATAAGCTAACTGATAGTTAACTTTTTTAATTTAAAAGGTTAAAAAAATAACTGCATAGCATCAAAGCTTATCACAGACGTTATGTCATGTTGTTCAAATGTTTATTTGTTACAAAATTTTGTCGGGTGATCAATGGATATCCTAAAAGAATACCTAATTAGTTAAGTAATTTAATTAAATAATAGTTTAAGCAAGTCCTTAATTGTCCTTCTTTCTTTATTCAAAGTTTAAAATTTAGGCATTTTAAATATATCAGAATATTAGGATTGGATTTATTCATCCATTTGTAAAATCATGAACACGTTTATCAAATAAAGTAAAACATTTTGTTTATCTCTTAAGAAGATCATTTTTCATGCATATTTTCCTTGTCATTTTACAGATAATAAAAAAACACAGCTTATGGAACAGCTGAATGGCGGATTTCTTTATTTGTAAAATATTTTGTTGTGAACAAACAATTAAAGAATTATTAGTTTTACTAAATTCAAGAGTAAATGACAAAACATATATCTGAATACAGTAAACTCATTATTTTGCAATACTATTCTTCAAGGTGATGTAAACAAAACAATCCTTGCCCCATATTCGTGATAAAAGTGGAGGAGTGGGTCCAAGTTCTTTTTTCGAATAATCGAACTTTTCCATTCTTTTTTCGTGACTCATCGAACGTCTGGAAAAGCAGCCAACTCCCATCCACCCCCGCTGCACAAGAGAAACACTTTTGTTTACATGTCACACTTGTCGTCTGACACAACTCACGTGCGGGCAGAGAAGACTTGACAGTTTGACATTTTTGAAGTGAAGTTTTGAAATTTTGGTTCAGTTTTAGTAATTAAATTCATATTATATGTGCCGTTGAAACCTTATGGGTAGGCCTAATGGGAGAGACTAAGTATCAAAGCTTGTAGTGTGGTACCCGATGCTAGAAAAATACCAACGGAGAACAAAATTGCTCTGTAAATCTGTTGAGTCCATGGACCCGGTTGCCAGCTCAGGTGCTGGTTTGGTCGTGGTTCTATTATACGATGTCCTGCACCAATGGACGATTCGAACGAGGTGATGTTGTTGCAAAGAAGACAATGTTAGTGGGGTTTAAGACAACTGTTGACAGCACTGTGGCGTCCCTTTAGATGTGGCAAGCGCTGAATTTTTTTCACTGGAGAAACTAGACAACACGTTCAATGGGGGAATTCGAATAAAATTTTGTAGACTTCACAACTTCAATATTGTTGCAGTTGAGAGCTGCAGCTGGTGACAAATCTTCCTAAAAAATAGGAAGACCCCCCCCCCCCAAAAAAAAAAGGCCACTGGAAAGGGGGGGGGGGAGGCATGCCTGATGATCTTAGTAGTTTGACAAACTAAACGATCCAGCTACTTCATCTACAGCTTTGTCTGATATTTAAACTTGTAATCTTAGTTTTATGCAAGGGACTTAGGGGGTGGGGGTGGGGGTAGGGGTAGGTACATATATATTCCGGCTTGTGTGCTTGATCAGAGACCCGCTTATGAAGCCTTCGTCAAGTAAGACAGACACAGAAAGAATTTTTTACTGTCACAGAGAAAGGAATATACACCCAGGGTGAAGGCGGGAATCGAACCCGCACCCGTTACAGCGCGCAGATTGCTAGCGTAATGGTCCAAACCACTCGGCCATCCGGGCCCCGGGCGGGACTTTCATGCATAGATTAATAAAGATTAAAAAATTATTGTGTTGTTGCGAAATTATATACATATCTTTCGGGTATTGATGGCAAAGGTAATCCACCCAAAATTTCGTAGAGTTGTGCCTACTGTAAACAAATTTCAGGTAATTTTCAGTGATAAAAGCAAACATAGAATAATGTATTAAATTTTTGATATAGTTTCAGAATATAAAACGTGGGAAATTCGATTTAATACTTTCTTAAAGGACCCTACTGTACGTGAAATAATAACAGGATTGAAACTCAAGTTCCGGGTACTCAGTAAGTTTAGAACCCAGGACATTCTGACTGCCCTGCCAGCTCCCTTACCATTTAGACGCCCATTCTGCGTGTTTGTATATTAAGTTAAACTGGTGTTTAATAATATATAGGGGACTCTGGGGAGAGTTGGCCATGTTTTCAGAATTTTATTTTTATAAATTTTATTTTTACACTAAACATTAAAGGCCCTCGTGTAGCTCTAGTGCGACGGTAATTCAAACTAAAATAAACTAAACATTAAAGGAAACTTTACTGGAAACAAGGATATAATAGTGTACTATAAATAATGCTTTTTTTCTTTCCTAAATTTAATGGGTTTTAAAACATAGACACTTGGGCAAAGCCTCCCTTTATAAGGGAGGCTTTTGGTCCATTCAAAAATGCATAATTTTAAAGTGCACAATAATAAATCTTTCAAATTATTTTTGTAAGCATTAAATGTAAAAAAGCTATATTATAATCCGATATTCTGGAATCATTTAAAAATCATGTTTACCATAATTAGTATTTGGATAATAATTTTTTAAAGAATTTTATCTGTATTAAAAATTATAAAATTGTCCATATCAAGTATTTTTTTTATTTATGCTAAATATATTTTATTCAGTTTGTACATACAATAAATAAAATATAAATGCTTTAGTTTAAATTTTTATTTTTCATTTTAACGGCACAAACTGGGAAAAGTCAAAATATATGTAGATTTTTAATGTGTCCCCCTTCGCTCCCTCCCCCCCCCCCCCCGAAAAAAACCCAGATAATATATTTTAGATAATCTGGAGTATTATTATACTTGATTCAATAATTTAGTTTTTGCAGAAAATGTTTGATATTTGGTCACAACTGACAAGTTAGATTTTGTTGATGTTTTGGTTTTATTCTAAACAGGTACAAGTATTGATAATCAATCTATTATCTTCATGAAGTTATTATCATAAGTAATTATAAACCATGTATTTGATCAACATTATTTATAGATTTTCATAACCAGTTAACTACGGGAGCCTTGAGTGGCCAACCTTCCCTTACATAGAGTGGGCCAAGCCTCCCCACCTAGCCATTTTGTAAAGAATGGCACATAGTTATTTAAAGCCTACTCCATTGCAGAAGCTTTATAACCTTAATAAAACCTTATTATAACAGCATTTATAAGATACCACATACTTAAACTTAATTCGATTTGTTTGTCTGAAAATTGTTTGCAAATTATGTCTAAAATGTTTACTTTTTGGGATAAGAAAATTTCTTTTTATTTTTTCCTCACTGCTAAGAAGTAGCTCAATGAAACTAGGGTGGCTGTCTGCTGACAACAGTAGCTTTGAGTACCATCTATTGAGAAAATGCTAAAATATTTTTAAATACTAAAATTAAAAGGTGGGCCAAGCCTCCCTTACGGCCAAGGCTCCCCAAATTCCCCCAATAAGACTGGTAAACCTAGTTTTATTTGTCGATTTTTGAAGTAGAACACACTGTATGTATCAATGTAAAATTTTAAAAAATTCCGACGTATGTTTCACAAATTTATGGAACATTTATGGAAATAAAACGAAATGAGATAACTAAAATTTATAATATAGCATTGGAATTTCCCCAGATAAAATATTCGATAATACTTCAATTTATATTCTATATAATTTAAAAAAAATGCTCGATATTATTTAAAGTATAATTGTTTTTGTTTTCATTTAAAATAACATTCGATTTCATTATAATTTGAAATGATACTGTCCATTCAAATGACAATCCATTACCTTATTCTAAACTTTGTTTTAAAATTCTAGATGGTGGAATTTAATTTGCGACCGTTGATACAATTTTGTTACCCGAGATCATTACTGTATTTCAGAATGGTTTTGAACTTTCAAAAACGAGATAAGATTTTAAAATAGACACCTTTTGTACGATTTGCAAGGTTGGCTACTACACTAGTGTAGTGGGACACTAGACCGTATTTACTTTCAAGAGAAAAACGTGCCTGGCTCAGTGGAATAATGACCCATTTCCATGATTAGTACGATTCAATGTTTATGTTATTCTTTGAGAACAGATGTTTTCTGGATATATGTTCCAGTTCAGACCTAACATTCACAAAAATAGTCTGTTACATCTTGGGTTTCTGCGTATCAATTAAATGGAAAAACCTGTAAAATATAATGTCTTAATCTGGTTTTTATTTTCTCGGTATAGCAGAAGTTCGATATATAAAAAAAACCCAATTATAGATGTAATACATTTGACGTATTTACACTGCACGCTATTTTCGTTTTTTAAACTTAATTGTTAGTCTATTATTCAATTTTCAAGTTTCAGGTCTTGAGAAGCAACAAAAATGTTGAATGAAAAGAATTTTTGGTCTTGAGAAATCATCAAAGCGATGATCGAAGGAAAGTCAGGAATGACAGCTGGAAGAAAATATGCCAATGTAAACAAGCCGATTGAAATTTTTAATTTTTTTTTTTTTGATATTTAAAAATATTAACGCTTTAGGTTCAGGGTGTTGTCGTTGGTTTTCTTTTATTTAGTAAACACTGAAAGGAATTTTTAATTTTATAGATTTTAAAATTTAGATTTTGATTCGTTATATTAAGAATTATTTATACTCTTCATTGAACTGTTCCAGTATTTAAAGTATTCAAATAATTCATGGACTTTTCATAACATCTAGATTGTCATTTTGTCGTCAGGAATATTGTCAAAAGTATTGAGTTCAAGTACTCCGTTTTAATCCAGTCTAAAAACTTTAACGTGAACTCACTTAATATGAAGTTTCTCTTTAGATGAATTTAATATATTTTTCTGTCGACCAGGCCTTGAACTAATGCTAAAAAATTAATCATGCATATCAGGAACTACAAATGATCAATTTTCTTTTTTGATACATACTTTGATATTTTGGAAATTTACATTTGAAATTTGGAGCATTTTAATTATTCACTAATGGAGTGTCAAACAAAAGTGTTTGGCAGTTAACATAAAATTAAGAGAAATTGATCTATTTAGTCACGTGTTACGTTAACTTAAAACAGTTACAGAAAACTTGAACGTTTCTTCCTTTGCATCCGTTCTTCTGATCCCGGGAGAACCAAGAGAACACCATCCCACGTCACAGCGCAAAGAATCGTCTGTTTGTTCTAAAATTAGAACTCTAGGAAGGAGGATTTCTACAGTCAGCAAAAGGGATGGCAAAGAAAATATCTCTCGTTTCTTTTTCACGTGTTCTTAAAAATAGTAGAAACATTATGTTAATCAATTCAAGAGCTAAGCCGGTTTCTTTTGTAATTTAGTTTTTAAGATTCAATTGATTGTATCTTTATAAAATGGTAGAGATGGGTTCTATAGAAATTGCCTTCATATATTTTTTTAATCTGAATATCGATTTGATCATTTCAGGTTTTTTCTATTATTGCATCATAGAAATTTATTTTAATAAAAAAATCTTTTTGCTCCAATTTTAATAAAATGAGTGAAATTTGTATTGCCAATTTTTAAAAATTAAAAACACTTGTAAAGATACCTTTGAGGTTGTCGTAGTTAAAGTAGCACACCTTGGCAAATAGCAGCCACAAGGAGTTTCTATCTTTTTTTTCAGTCAAACATGTTAAAGTGTAAGATTGGTCAAATGAACTAAATTTACAACATCACACGAAAACTAAAAAGAAAAACTGAGAACTGCTTTGTAAAACAGGGTTTTGAGTTTACCATATTTTCGTTAATTTAAGAGTCACATATATTTTATTTATTGGGGCACTAAATGTTTTTAACACAGTCTCTTGATAGTGATCGATGCTACGATTGATACGCTTAGGAAGAAAACATGATTTTCGTAAAATGAAACTAACTTCCTCCAATGTTAACCTATAGAAAAATTGGAAAGAGTTTTTCATAAGTAGTATCCAAATTTTTGTTAAGCCTCACGTTTGCGCTTTTTAAAATTGTCCCTAAATAAATTAGAAAGTTTTTTTAAAATCTGACAAGAAAAACCATGCTTTACGTTGGATTCAATACATTTTCAAAATCAATATCAAGGATTTGGATACACACAAACGGGGGGCTTATCAATAACTAAGCATATACTAACAAGTTCGGAAACCATAGGTAAAAAAGTGTGGATGCTAGTCATGAAAACTCTATCTATTTTCTCCATAGGTTAACATTGGAGGGAGTTAGTTTCATTTTCGAAAAATCATGTTCCCTTAAGCAGTCGGCTGGGGAGCCCAGTCGGTTAGGCGCTCGCCTAGCATGCGAAAGGTTCCAGGTTCGAGTCCGGGCATCGCCAAATTAACTGCCGACCTATAAACGGCCCGTGCAGCCAAAAATGTCCGACGAATAATACCCCGTGTAGAGGGAGTACACGTTAAAATACGCTCCAAAGTCCCAACGCTGCGTACGATGTCGCCCTTAACGGTTGCATTGGGTGTCAACTCAGGTGTCGGCTCGTCACTTGACTGTGGTTCTAAAATACGACGCCCGTCGCCTATAGCCCTCGTGTAGCTCTAGTGCGGTGATAATTCAAATTAAACTAAACTAAACCCTTAAGCTGTCACTTTTGACTGGTTTTTGACAGTACACATCTCTCTCCTTCATTTTCCCTTCATTTTTTGGAGTCTTTTCTTTCTTCAAGAAAATATCAGTAACAGAGAGTGTATGTTTTCCGATAAATAACCTGTTCATCCCAACTCGAAGTCAGCGCCTTCTTCCTCGCCCTCGATTAAGCCCGCTTCGTTTGCAAGTTGTTCTATATTCGTGTTCTCTTCGGGAATTGTTCGGCAGTCCCAAGTAAGGGCAGGGGCGGGAAGAAACGTTCGAAAAAGGAAGCGGGCCTCGCGTAGAATCGTCTGATTTTTTTTAGGAGGGAGGAAGAGGGACGGGACGGACTGAGTTTACTCCTCTAAGAATACCATGGTCCGTGCTTAAGAATATAAACATTAGGAGGAACGGCTCGTGTAAGCCAATTTTGCTTCTGGGTCTCAGAACGGTGTATGTTATGTGTTTCTGAGGGATAAGAAAATGGACGGAAGTGTGAATTTGTTTTGAATGCTTGATATTGAAATTTATACAAAAAAATTTATTTCCGCAATTTTTTAAAATTATATTTCTGTAGAAGTAATTATAAAAAATTCCTTCATACTTCAAAGTTAAAATTTAGTGAAATAATAAAATGTAAATTATGTGTGTGCCTGGAAAACCTGCTAGTCGGGTGACAAGTTTATGCAATTATATCCCTCCATGGTTAACGTAGATTTTTGTTAACCGGTGACGAGAAAGTTAAAAAAAAATGTTTGTCCGTTCGGAAGGTTTGTCAAATATATTTTTCATATTAGCTATTTCGGACATTGTTTATTTCACATAATTGGACATTACTTCAAAATTGGAAGTGACTTGGAATAATTGAACAGTAGAATTATATGAGCATAGAATTAATCTGAATAATTTTGGGATACACTAGAATTTAAGTAAAATTTACTGTTGAATTATATCAGTTTAGAATTAATTATGATAATATTGGGATATTATAGCATTTTACGTAGAATTAACAGTAGAACTTTATCAGTATAGAATTAATCTGGATGATTTTGGTATAACTAATTGGGAATATTTAATTTTTTTTTATCGAAGTGGTATGAATCACTTGGGGATGACTTTCATTAGATAAAGACAAGTGTATTTTCATTAATATTTGTCATTAAATATTTTCGTCACCCATAGTTTTGACCCTAAACTATAGTGTGGCATATTTGTATTTTGACCTATCAAAAAAATTTCTAATCGCATTATAGATACATTAAATCTTTCAATTGAAGCTATAAATAAAAAAAAATGAAACAATTTTGGTTTTTTCTTGAGAAAACTTTACTCTACTTTTAAAAATTTATATACTATTGAATTGTGACACTGGTACAAAAAGCCATTTGCTTCATATTAAAACTACACTCTTAAAACAAAAGAGTGAAATCCACTCCTATAGGGAGAAATGCATTTTCGGCACCGGAAAGGAGTGGAAATTAACTCAGACTGAGTTAAAACCGCTCGTTTTAAGAGTGTAGGGCGTAGATTTTTTCTTTTATTTCTTTACCCACTCCGCAAAAAGAAGTATAGGGAAGGCATTTCCCAAAACAAATAAAACTCGTTTTATTAGGCGTAGGAAAGAGTGAATCATCTTAAGGGGGCATTTCGGCATAGGAGTGGAAATTAACTCAGACTGAGTTAAATCCGCTCGTTTGTTTTAAGAGTGTAAGTTGTGAATAAGTCAAAAGCTAAGTAGTAAAGGTTAGTAAAAAGAAAATAAAACATATGAGTTTTAAGCTAATTTAATATTTCGTCGGTCTAATATGTTGATGCATTACTTTGAAATTTTATGTAAATAAACTTAGTGTATACTTTATTAATTCAATTCAGTGATGTTTTGGTATTTGCTCCGAATTCAAAATATGGATTTTTTGTTGTTGTTATTGTCTTACTGCAATGGTTTACTTCATTAATTCAGGTCAAACCAAATTCTCAATGACAGAACAGTCAAATTTAAATATTGAATTTCAGAAATTAATACAAGTTGAATTCTCATTAGCACTTTGACACCCGCAGGGGCATTAAAATACAAAAGAATCTGATCCCAAAGAACCTATTTCCCCTGAATCAACAGCCAAACGTGGACCTAATCCATCAATTTTAGCTTCCACACTGCGTTTATAACTAAAAGTGGAAGCTTTTATAAAGGCTATGTCGGTCCGTATGGCCGTCACTCACTTTCATAGCCTAATCTACAAATACTGCAGACAAGTGTGATACGTTAAAAAATTCAGCTAATCGAAATGAGAAGACATTGAAATTCTGAAAAAAAAATCGAATTTAAAGTACTTTAATTATTTAAAAAAAATTGCAAAATTTAATGCTCATTTAAAAGACATTAGAAAACTATTTTTATTGAAATGAAATCACCATTGCCACTCGCGCGAGAAACTTTATTTCTATTAAATAAAAAAAAATAAAAGGAAATTTATTTTTGCGACATAAATCAGTTTCAAAAGTCGTCACATAATGTATATTACAATGAGACTCTTTTCACAGATAATTTGTTCAGAAAGGGGCACAAGGAGTTCTATTTTTTTAAAAAAAAAATTTTAATAAGTAATTCTTTATTTATATTTAAGAATTCATTAAAGAAGAATGACGTCTTATTAATTATTATTCCTCTTGGGATGATTTTTCATTATATTTTGTTTTTTAAATAGTATTTAAAAACGATTCTTAGAAATGCAAATAAGTTTAGAAAACGATAAGTAATAATTATTTAATTTATGATAAAAATATATTAATTATCTGGACGAATTTAAAGTTTAAAATAGAACTAAATGCTTTGTATAGCGAGTTTTATAAGGTGGATTATTTTGTGTGGAAGTAGTTTTAAATAACAGCTTCTGTTACAAACCTACTTTTGATTTTCTTCTGTTGTGCAATTCTAGCATACTAAGTCTTTTCTAAACTTATTTGCATTTCTAAGAATCATTTTTAAATACTATTTAAAAAACAAAATATAATGAAAAATCATGCCAAGAGGAATAATAATTAATAAGACGTCATTCTTCTTTAATAAATTCTTAAATGTAAATGAAGAATTACTTATTAAAAAGTCTCATTGAGATATACATTATGTGACGTCTTTTGAAACTGATTTATGTCGCAAAAATAAATTTCCTTTTATTTTTTTTATTTAATAAAAATAAAGTTTCTCGCGCGAGTGGCAATGTGATTTAATTTCAATAAAAATAGTACTCTAATGTATTTTAAATGAGCATTAAATTTTGCAAATTTTTTAAATAATTAAAGTACTTTAAATTCGATTTTTTTCAGAACTATTACCTCGATTAGTAGGTACTTTAGTAACAATTTCTTTTGAAAGATATAAGAAGAACACTGTATTGAAACCGCAGTTGCTGTTTGTACTACTGTTGATAATTTTTGAAATCTGTCCATAGCACGTCAACGACAATCTATAGTTTCATAGTAAAAAATCACGAAAGTATGTGATCCATCTTGAACACTTTGCGGTCACAGTTTTCAAATTGACATTTTACCATAAAAGTGAAAAAAATATCTCGTGTAAAAATGCTGTTCTAATAACAGAGCAATATGAAGACGCAGTCTGTTTGAATATTGTCCAATCAAAACAACCCATATCTCAGGAAAATGTTTTCGACAAGGCTCCTACGCAACTACCAAGTATCCAAAATAGTTTTCTAGAAATATTTCAGAAGTGGGAAAGTATGGGAAAGATATAGTAAGACAGACATTTGCCGCTTAAAAAATATTAAAAAAAGGAATGTTTACTTTTAAAACATAAATTTGAAAAATATGTGCGAGATATATATTGATACAGACATTGGTTTTAATACTTAAAAAAATATTTTAATAATGAATGTTTAAAAAAAGAAGCTTAATTTTTGATGTAAAAAAAGCTTATTTTCTTCGACTTTTTTTTAAATTAATATTTAATCGAGGTGATAGTAAATTTTAGATAGAAAAATAACGCTTAACTATGCTATAAAGCACATCAGTTCGTACAAAGTACTGAAGACCTATTTCACAAATAAAGAATTAAAATACTAACTGTGTAACTCTGGTATGTATGATGTATTCAGATCGGGTAACTTAGCGTAGGACTGTGACGTTTTTGTGACAGTGACGTATTCGGAATCGTGACGTGTATCCAAAAGTTCGAGCCAAGTGGAACATTAGAATTCATTTTGGAGACGCTCCAACAATTTAAGAAAACTTAGGTTCTCTTTTCTGGGGGGGGGTGAAGGAATTCACAGAAGGAATGAAGGAATTGAAGTAGAGGCACAGTAACCCTATTCCACTAGTCCAAAAAGAAGAACGTTTTCTGATTGCCCATCACATGATTTTAAAGTTTTTGTGATAGAAGTTTCCCCATATGTTCCAGTTTTTTCTGAAAAAAATTGGACGTTGTTATGCATATTTGTCATTTAATGAAATAATAAATATCTATAATATATAAATATGTTATTATTACACATATTTATACTTTTACTGGTTTTTAGCAAAGTTTTAGCAAGTACACCAATGCAGGGATTTCTTTCAGGAGCTAAAAAAAACTTTTTGAGTCATTAAAAAAGACTGTGCAATACACATTGACTACTTAAAATGTGCTGTTAATTTTGTGTCTGTTCGAAAACAATTGTTTAGGATCCTGCACTATGAAATTTTCCGAAAGAGCTATTGGAATCTAGTATGAAATTTGTTTAGAAAAAAGCAATGGTAGAAGCGTAGAAAAAAAAGTGGGGAATCCCACGACTTTTCTACAGGTGCCCTCCCCTCTCCCCCTTCCCATAGTTTGGTATTAACTTATTTTGCCATAAGTTAGTAAATATCATAATTAACAAACATATAAATTTATATGAAGGAAAGCTTGGATAGCTACGATCGCCAACCGAGTAAATAATAATCGCCACGTTGCATTAGAGTTTGTGCGCAAACAAACAGCTTTTGATAGTTTGGCTGAATGAGAACAACTAAAACTATAAAAATGTTCAAACTGTCCTTGTTTTCTGGTGTTAAAAGTAGAAAATAGTTAAGTAAACGAAAGAAGTGTGGGGACGGATTTTATTGTTATTAGAAGTAAGGAGATGCATGACCATTTTCTTGAAAAGTAGAGGGGGCTGGGGAGCCCAGTCGGTTGGCATGCGAAAGGTCCCAGGTTCGGGTCCGGGCATCGCGAAAAATAACTGCCGACCTATAAACGGCCCGTGCAGCCCAAAAATGTCCGACGAATAATACCCCGTCTAGAGGGAGTGCACGTTAAATATGCTCCAAAGTCCCAACGCTGCGTACGATGTCGCCCTTAACGGTTACGTTGGGTGACTAATCAGGTGTCGGCTCGTCACTTGACTGTGGTTCTAAAATATGACGCCCGTCGCCAATAGCCCTCGTGTAGCTTTAGTGCGACGACAATTCAAACCTACCTACCTTGAAAAGTCGAAGGTTGCGTCACCCCACGTCTACCCACTCTTCTAGCACTGGAAAAAAGTTTTTCAAATAATTTAATTTACAACCAGCAACTAGTGCAAATAGCACTCCAAATATCCGAATCAATTGTAATCATTTGGAAAATGAACAATTCGGATGCTGTTTTTTTTCCGAAGGAAGAGGAACAATTTAATTATTGTTATGTGTATGTTGTAAAGGGAGAATTAACTATGTTAAAGGGTAAATAGCTTGTATTTTTAATTACATTGAAGGAAAACACTTTTAAATATCTGAATGGTTAGAGTTCTACCTGGTTTCATAATTAACCAGGCCCCTATAGGCGCAGGACCACAACGGGCATGTTGCATGCATTGAGTGGCAACCGAAACGCTGAATGAATTTTTTTTCTTGATCCTCGATTAGTGAATCAATGTTACCTGAGAACGGAGCACCGATGGAAGGGAGAACAGGAATGAAAGTTGGGAGGAATCAAGTCAGCTAAAACAAGTCAATTCTGGTATATTACCGCAGTGAAACCATTTCAATAGATTCCTGTTTCATTACATATGCGACTGTTTTTAAAGAGATACTAAAATCTGGTAAAACTAACGTAGACAGAGTTGCGACAACCATTGCCGTATGACAACCCATGTTCACCTGGGTCATATGCTTGTCAATTGCAGGGCGCATTGAATTTGACCTAGAGGGCACTCAATAGGATTTAAAACTGCTTTGGACTGTGAAACAAAGTTTTCGCAAGCTCGTCATAACTACGATTGTAGTGCCTATGCACATTTTATTTCAGTGAACTAAATTTCTAAAAATTAATGTCATGTTCAATTGAAATTAGGTTTTAAACTATGTTCTGAAAGTTTAATTTATAACAAGAATTCATAGCAATTACAAGAAGTCTTGCTTTATTTCTCTAATATATTGTAGTGCTGCCATCTATTGTTTGAAGTGTTAACTATATACTACTAAACTACATTTATATTTGTCTTTTACTAACATAGATGGCGTCACCAAAATTTAGTCTTGTGGATTTTGGTGCTGCCATCTAACAAAAAATAAGATACCCAATAGGTAATTTAAAAAATATCTATTAGAGGTATCTTATTTTATCTTATTCATTGGTTTTTAAATATAATTAAACTCTAACTAATGAAACAGCAAATGGGTGAGGTTTTAAGATTGTTTTCTCCGAGATTTTTATTTTTATTTTAGAAGAATAATTTGATTGTTTTTATCATTAGTGTCACACTAAAATAGATATATTTTGCAATTGATATAATTTTTTTTATCGTTTTCCTCAACAAAATGAATAACTGCATCCTTTTTACATCCAATGTAATAAAGAAACTATAAACACATTTTTAAAACCAAATTCAATAAAACATATTTTTGTTTAATTGTTTTAAGTTGAATTCCAAAGGAACAAAGTGTGTTAGTAATAGTTACTGTGTCTTCGAACTACTTACACACATAAGATTCATACAAACACTCCCCAAAGGACAGAAATAGGCTATTTTTGTGAATTTTCTTGGCAAATTTAATTAAATTTAAAAAACGTTTGCTAATTTATGCGGTGTTAAAATAATAAATATGTAAAATTGCTCTTCTAAATATGAAAGCTTAACTAACATCTACAAGTTATTTGGAATTTTTGCTTTTTAAATTTACAAAGTATTCATTAAATTTGAAAAACAAGCAACATGCATTAAATTCAAACAATATGTCATTTTCAAAAAAAAAAAAAAAAAAAAAAAAAAATCTCCCAAAGTAGTGATTTTCAATACTATTTGGGAAAAAATCCCATCGTTATGGATGATTTATATTATAGCATCCTTATATATTAATAAACTCTGAAATGTAAATTAAAAATATCATATGCATTTTATGAATAAAAATAGAACTTCATGTGCCGCATTTTAATAAACCAATAAGTATCATTAAACAATCCCATTGTTATATTTCACGTCATCATTAACTGATTTATAAAATAGTGATAAATATTTCATTCCAATTTTTATTTTATATAGAAAATAAAAAGAATTTCTTCAGAGTTTATGAAGTGGAAAGTGAACAAAATGATCCAAAATATAATTGCAATGTTATTTTATGGGTATTAAAGTTTTTAGTTTTTTTTTTTAACTTTTAAATATACTTCTAATGGTTATTTTTACGTATTAAGTGGAAATTAATTCCACTGGAATAAAAATAAGGTTTCGATTGGTTAGTCAATGTAGTGGGCGTGGCTTACTGTGTCAAACCACCAATCATCAGGAATAAAACCAGGAATGAATTACGTCACGAAAAACTCCAATGGAAATGTTTCAGATGATGTAAAGCTCTTTTTTTTTCTTCTAGTCCTGAGATTTCATTGGTTGTTTGGTTTCACGCAGAAAATGATTTTTTAACAAATGATTTGAACAACCAACAGCACAGCAAGAAGCTGGCATCTTACAAATTTAATAAGTAAAATATTCTTAGAAAACTTATTTTCGAATACAAAAACAAAAGTAATTAAAGACAAAAAAAAACACAAGACCACTGGAGCTGTTGCCATTCACGACCCGAAACAACCACATTATTTTTTAATGAAATTTTCAATATAGCCTGGCCTGATGTTTTGCTTTAATTTGACATATCACACTTGCATGTCGTATTTGAGGTTCGGACGAGTAAACTGGGTGACAGCAGACGGACTGATTGTTATAATACCTTCCACTTTTTAATTTATAATAGTTTGGAAAAGCTAAAATTACATAAAACTCGACCCCAGATATTTTTATGCAATACGGGATCTTAATACAAAATAAATCGATACCATTTACTTTGGGTCTTGTATCTCCATCCATTAAACCATTACGCCTCAAATGATTTGTTCTCAAACAAATTTTTTAACTATTATAAAAATAGAAAATGTCCTAAACTGGTAGGGGCTTCAATGGGTTAAAAACTAAACTACTGCAACAATAAAAAATATTTAACTATTGAAAGAAGATACTAAAAATCCCCAAAGTGTAGCGCATTCGTTCCAACAATGTTGGTTCTAAAATCAATGAATCCTGATGGTCCATATTCTTAAATCCGAAGAAAGAAAATTGTTATGCGTGGGTGGGATCTTAGGTACACTAAATTCATTCATGGCTTTAAAGTTTTTTTTTATTGACATTTTCTTCAACTGTCTTTTTCAAATATTGGCTGCGTTAAAGCTCTCAAATAAGATTCTATTCTGATTAAAAATATCATCTGCATTTTATGACTAAATTTTATAATTAAATAAATATCATTAAACAATCGCATTTTTATATTTACACGTCATCTTTAAATGATTTATAAAATAGTGATAAATATTTCATTCCAAATTTAATTTTAAATAACAAAAAAATATATATATAAAAGACGAGAAAAGAAATATATAAATATAAAAATATTAAAACAATAATTTGAAATTTCGCTGTGCGCCAGTACTACCTTTAAATTATTTTTCATCATGAATCATCAATATTCTATTCTACTTTTCAGATATGCAGTAATTAGGTACCCGTAGCTATGACTTGCAGATCTGTTACAGATGCAGTTAGCGATCAAACATTACACAATGAAGCTGTTTTCGATTAATTTCAGAAGAGTTCATTTTTTCAAAACAAGTAGCATCTAAGGTTTAAGTAAGTGTTTTATTTTTTTCAGAATGTGTAGATTGTATATTAATGTAATAAATACTCTCATGATTCCAAATTATTTTTTTCAGATGTGTGATTGTTTGAGGTGTAGTCTTTAATGAATATTGTTCGATATAAGTTACGTCTTTTAAAAAAAAATAGTAAAAAAGAGGTAAATTAAAAAAAATATGTACTAATTTTAATTAAATTCTGAAAGGCGTATTATTCTTCATAATTCAAGAAGAAACATTGATTTTTTTTACTTTATTTACATAAATACACAACAATTTGTTTCAGTTATTATTTGTTGATAAATTCAGTTTATTGGTAATTAAAGAAATAGAATACCAGATATATATGTTGGAATTTAAAGTGATGTATCATGAAATAGCAGATACGGAAGATTTTGTTATTTCTCATTATATAAAAAAAATATTTTTTAGCATCTTTAACTAACGAGATATTTATTTAAAAAATAAAACATTTAGATTTTAGAAAAAGTTAGATATTTTACTAGCCATTTTTAAGTTGTTAAAATATTTTCTCCTAAGAGGAAAAGAAGAAACTTGATTTTTGAGTTTCTTAATTTTAGTTAAATTTGGAATGACAGCAGTTTATAAGTATATATATTTTTTTGCAGTAAGGTTAAAAGAATTATGATAACTGCATTTTATTTAACCGATGCGACGAAAAAAAGGCTTAAGTTTAACATTATACCCTAACTTTCCCTACCTAGATACTATATTCTCCTTAAAATATTTTTTTAAATATATAAAATTAAAATGAAAAAGCTGAAAAGCATGCCCGGCTTCCTTCTTTCCTTGTTTATGATGGAGTTGGAATAGCTTATTATAGGTATAGTCCACTTGTCACTTCTTAGCATCTCAAATATTTTGATTGTGGAACAGTCCATTTGAAAAAGGGTAAGGAAGGTTTAGGCAAGATTTACTATATTTAGCGATTCATTGCTTTTCCAAAAGCATATTTCTTTAGTAGAAACAGTTTCTCAAGTGAAGTGCACCGTTTATCACTCAGTGTTTATCACTTAGCTCTTACTTCTACTAGGAAAATTACTTTGTAGAAACCAAGCGCACAATTTTTAACAGTGTAGATACGATCTATGTTATTATAAGTACATGATTATGCTGTTTCTTACCATGTGCTTCCTTCTCAAGGTCTTTTGTTTTACCATCATCATCCAACAGTCTTTATATACTAAGGTAAAATCAATGAAAAAAAAATAATTTCTAAGTTTTACTATTTATTTTCAGAATGGCTCCCCAAGCGACTGTGGCTGAAGCAAATATGTGCCAGCCAGAGAGCAGCAAAAAATCTACAAAACCGTACAAACTTCAAATAATTTGGTATAACGTCATTCTCTTGTCCTTGCTGCATGTGGGTGCTTTGTATGGCTTTTACACTATGTCCAATTGGCGCTCAATATTATTTCGTAAGTTTTTTTTTTTAATCTTCCATTGTCCTTCGTACGCATTGGGCACTATAATCTTCAGTACTCATTTGAACTCATTTTTAAAAAGTAAAAAGGGTTTTCAATGTTTGATACACTGTAAAAGATTTCTGTAAAATTACAACACATCTTTTTAAATGTTTGTTTAACATCGAATTGATGTTTTCTTGACTTACAGAGTCACAAGAACAACTTACTTCAATAGCATTTAAACAGAGAAGGTGGTTGCATCCAATCACTGTCGGTGAAGCAAACGTTTTCGCTGATGCCACACTATAAATTTGACATCATATGTGATTCGACAGCACAGGGTGATGGCAGCACTTTTATCATCACACTGTAATGGTAAAGCAGAGGGATTATTTACAGTGTACTTAGTTGTTTATAGTGCCGTTTGATGCAAAATTATTGGAAAACAATTGCTTCTTTGAAGGGCCATGTATATAAAGTTTTGAAAGAGGGTCCAATTCATGGCCTTCTCAACTTTAAGGCTAGAGAAGCACTCCATGACGTCAAGTTTCCCTCCGGTTCATAGAGTCGGCTGCTCTGGAGAAAAAAAATATGAAACCTTTTCGTGACCTGAAAGGTATGGTCAGCCGTGAGCAAACAGGTTTCGCTATTCTTCAAAACAGCCGAAACCACGAACCGGACGGAAAATTTGGTGTCAAGGACCCTTAAAATTGCTTTTATATCGATTTGTCCCTGCTTCATTTATACCGACAAACATACTAGAACCAGACATACCATTTAGGATGAAGGTGCGAATGCCAAATTTAGGGTGCTAAAGAGCACAATTTTGATATAAACGTTAAATTTATGTCGCCAACAAAATATAAAAAAAATAAAGACCATAATCTTAAACACTTTATGTGCAATAAATTAAGTTATACGAAAACCGAACTTTAAACATTTTTTAATTTTTATTTGGGAATGAAATCATTACTGTCAACGGTATTCGTCTTCAATGTGTTAATATTAAACTAATTTCAACATAAAAAAATATTATAAAAAAAGACACAAGCTTTCGAAATGTGTGTAGGTATTTTCTTCCGAATGTTTTTTGCTGTTCGCAGATACTGCTTTCGGATTTATGGCAGGATTCGGGATCACTGCGGGCGCCCACAGGTTGTGGAGTCACAGGTCCTACAAAGCAAGGCTTCCTCTGAGGATCATCCTGGCTAGTTTCGTCTGCATCGCAGCAGAGGCAAGTTCTTAGTTTCTAAACCAGATTTAAGTTTAACATCTGATTCTAAAGTGTAGAAAATCATCCAATTTACCAGTACATTGTAATGGTAAACGTTTGGCCTCTCACCCTACGATAGTCATTAGTTCTTTTAGAAAGCAAGCTTCATAAGCCATTAGTTCTTAAAAGAAATACAATAGCAAGATGACAGTCGGAAAACTCTCAAGTCAACTTTTGCCTAATTTATGCTGATCTGTTAACTCAAGACACCACTCATACTACAACCATTCACTGTTAATACTGAAAGTGACAAATGGGGCCATTTTTCGACCCTGGGGTGAAAAGGCTGTCCATTTGGCACCTCAAGGCTTTAAATAGCCTTGGGTAGAGGAATCTTGGGCTTGTGAATCGCCTAGGGGTGCCATTATGGCACTCCTAAGGGTCAAGATGACGGGACACCGCCAGACACCACTGGGCTGTTTTAATCCTATCGGAGCTTTACTACTGAACACTCCAGCCCGGAAATATCACGGGAGCGAAGAGGAAGGGGTTAAAAGAAATGAAATGGAAAGGCTTATTCTGCCGTGGGCATGTAAACAGCAGTATCTAGACAAATCACTAGGACATTGTTGCAAGCACTCAATAACTCTAACCTGGGTAATTCTCTGTAAATAGATAAAAAAAACTGGAAAAAAATATTTTTCTTATTGAATAATTTTTATTATATGTGTTGCACACTTTCATATATAGTAAAAAAATGGTTCAGATCCATTTGATGAATTTTTTTTTAAATATAGTTTTTCCATACTTGACAATTGGCGTAAACTCCTTAAGATACTGAGCATGAGTAAAAGACAATATATGCGCATACGACACCGAAAACATTGCATGCCTTTTTGACTTGCCCAAAGTGTTACGTATGGTGTTTTAGTTCAAAAACGTATGATTCAAATCCATGTGGATTAGGTTTGGTTGGATAAAAGGCGCAACTAAACCTACAGTGGGCAGAGTACACGATATATATCTCTATATTAATGTGAGTCTTTTCTGTTAATGGGAAAGTTAGGTTAGGTTAGTTTGAATTACCGTCGCACTAGAGCCACGTGAAGGCTATTGGCGACGGGTATCGTAATTTAGAACCACTGTCAAGTGACGAGCCGACCCCGACTATACTTGAATATTGGCATTTTGTCAAGTATAGTTTCAATTCAATAAATTGTGTTTAAGAAGTTTGATATGCGTATGATGTGTTTCGAGGAAACGACTCCTGATCGAGAAGAGCGGGTTAGAAAAAATTGAAATCGCATTTTATTTTACAGTTATTCGTCATAAATCTCTTGATCATAACGTGACAGTGGTTCTTAATAACGATACCCGTCATCAATAGCCCTCGTGTAGCTCTAGTGAAATGATAATTAAAACTAACCCTAACTCTGATCCTTGATCATAACGTAGAAGGAGATACGCATAATCACTTTCTTTAAATATCTAAAGGCATGCGGTTTTTTTAAAAAATCTGCAGTTGAAGCGAAACAACCGATTAGTATTGTATGCGCTTGGAAAGAAAGATCTAAGATGAAGTTATTCAATGTGGACTGACCTTCAAGGCTGAGATGTGAAGTAGTGACATGTGAGGGAGTGACGATTTCGTAGGAAAACTCAAATAATATCATTTTCAAAGGATTTTTTTATAAGGTTTAATGATTGTAAGTTCATATACATCTAAATGTTCACAGTTTGAGACTGGTAAAAATATAATCGCACTTATCTATATGATTAGTAAATGAGATTGAGGGGGGACGACAGTAAAAGACTGGCATGCTATTTTTAATACTAAAAGTACTGTAAAAACGTTATCACTCATGGAACAAAACAACTAATTGCTGATTTAGAAGCCACAATCCTTTAAGAATAACATGGCAATTTAAATTCGATTTCTTAGTCTTCTAGTAAGCTTTAAATTGTACTTGAAATCAGCGTTGAAGGAGTGACTCTATAACCCAGGGATAATACATTTTCATAAAATTACAAAAAACTACTGGTAGAAAAACATTATATACATTTTCGGAAACTTCATAAACTAATTAACCATAAATAGTTCTACCAAAAAGGATTATTTATTTAAAACGGCCTTTTTTATGATATTAAAAGTTGTAAAAGCATGTAGGACAGTGTGAGGGAGCGACAAATCGGGTATTTAAACGTAATTTTCTGTGAGTAAATTATAATTATTTGATATTGTTTAGGTGGGACAAGCTAGATTTTGAGCTAATTTAAACTAATCAAACACAAACATGCATATATAATTTGAAAATAAAGAGCAAAGTATCCGGGACATCGATTTGTCCCTTTTACAGAGAATGACCCACCTATAAGAAAGTATACTGAAAGACTGGTTATTTCAGGGCAAAAATGGTCCAATTCATTGTTGTAGTTACTGCAGTTTACCTGCCTACGTCGTTATTATGTAGAAATGTGCTGAATTTATATGTATTTATATGCAGGTGATTTATATGAGAGCGTTAACTTTCAGACTGACATCTACGTGTGGTGCCGTGACCACCGGGTGCATCACAAGTATACAGAGACCGACGCCGACCCCCACAACATCAAGCGCGGGTTCTTCTTCGCCCACGTGGGCTGGCTCATGTGCAAGAAGCACCCTGAAGTCACCAACAAGGGGAAAAAAATCTACTTAGGAGATTTAACTGCAGACCCGGTAGTGAGGTTTCAGAGAAAGTAAGAAGATATAAAGAATTCTGTTTTATTTTTTAAATTTAAATTTAAAGCTCAGTGGCTGTGAGGCATTTTGTTCCAACCTCATACTTCCATGATTTCGGGTTCAAACCCCGGCTGGGTCAAAAGTTTTTAGGATGGGTAAATCCTCAGCACGCAAGTCACATGGTTATATTGCGTGTAAAAGATCCCTTGAGTACTCATTTGACTGGGGTTCTCTCGACTAAATTAAATTTCGGCATACTTTGACGTCCCCAGAGAGCTCAGATTCATTGTCTGAGCGTCAAAATCTGCTCACAGATGGTGCCGCAAAAATGGCTCTTAGTTCTGAGAAAAATGCAGAGTCTTCAAAAGGCCTGATGCGGCCAAATATGTAGCTCCTTTAACAGGGACTGTCAGTCCCATAGAGCTAATGCATTAGTTTTGAAATCACAACTTTTGCGAAAGAATTGCTTTGCCATGTTATCCCATTTTCACCAGGTATGGGAATCATCATAACATCTATTTAAAACAAAATTGAAAAGAAAATAACATCCGGTTATTTAATTATAAATTGATAAAGTTTTAAAACAGTTCGCCATCTGCTGTATTTTTTGGCACTTTAAAACTTCAAAAATATATAATTAAAGAACTAGATAACATTTTCGTTTCAAATTTGTTTCATTTCGATGTTATGTTGAATCCCATACCTGGGGAAAAAGGGCTAACATGGCAAAGCAATACTTCTGCGGAATGTGATTCCAAAAATAATGCATTAGCTCTATGGGACTGACAATCCCTCTTAAGGGAAAAAAAGTTTAAACACAAAGAATACAGCCAAACCACGCTCGTGGTAGCGCCCTCGTTAGAGCGCATGTAAACTAACTGAGAGTCCCAAGTTTGCCACCGTTTTATGTATAAGTAAATTTTAATATTTATTTAAATTGCCATTTGGCAGTTTTTGAATCTTACGTTTCGTGTTACGTTTAAAAGGCGAACTATCAACCAAATGATGAAAAACGATCCGCATTCAATTTTTGGGGGCGTGGCGGCATTAAATTCTTAATCTTATCTAACTAATCATTTCAGATACCATATCCCCTTATCTCTGTTCTGCTCGTTCCTGCTGCCAACCATGATGGCACACCTCATCTTCGGGGATTCAGAATGGAACGCCTTCTTACATTGCATCTCGCGCTATGTCTGCGTGTTAAATGCTACCTGGCTGGTCAACAGCGCCGCCCACATGTTTGGGGACCGCCCCTTCGACAAAGAAATCCATGCCTCTGAAAGCACAATCGTGGCATTGATTGCGGCAGGAGAGGGGTGGCACAACTACCACCACGTGTTCCCGTGGGACTATTCTACTAGTGAATTGGGGTAAGTGGAGAATTCCCCAGTATAATTGTTCAATTCAAACTACGATTCCAGGATCCTTTATAACATCATCATCGTGTTTAATTTGGTGTCAAGCTGGACATAAGGCCTTGAGTCCTGTTCGCTTATGTCTTCCTGTCAAAAGCGGCTTCCCTAACTAAGTCGACCACTCGAACGCCTCTTTTACTGCCTGTTAGTAGAATTGAAAAAATAATTTTGACCGTCATTTTGAAAACTTGTAAATAAATAGAACGCATCAATATTGCTGGGTCTTCGGCATGATATTGGTCAACAATTTTTGTAACATTGTATTTATATTTCAGGTACACTCTCAACCTAACCAAGATCTTCATCGATGTCATGGCCTGGCTGGGGCTGGCCTACGATCTCAAGTCAGCGACCAAGGAAGAAGTGTTGAAAAGGAAACTGAAAACAGGAGACGGAACTAGATTGGAGTTACAGTCATCGGTGAGAGTTACAGACATCGGTTACAGCCATCTGTTTCATAAATAGGGCTGCAAGAGGCTAATTCCATGCAAAACTATAATTTCTGTAGTGTAAGTCATGTTTGTAAAAAGTGATTATCACTACAATTTTTAGCATTAAATGAAAACAAAATAGTGTAATAGTTGATCTATACTTATTAAAACCAAGTAATGTGAATTGCTTTATTTAATTTGAAAAAAAAATACAAATTTAAAAAGCTTTTAATATCCTCCTAAATTGTGACTTACACTACAGTTACATGGAATTAGGCAAGAGTATTAACCCTATGACTCCTTACACAGTATGAACTCTACACCTTGAATACAGAGTACTAACCGTATGAGTCCTTGAATATAAAATAGAATACACGACTGTGTATTCTATTTTAAAATTGTAAAATAAATTTAACTATCAAGTTGCAGTCGTGTTTGTAATTTGAAGTGGACTACTATGTAAATTGTAGAAAAACATTTTTTTTGCCAGAAAAAATCACTCCTAACAAAGCATAAAATTAAATAAAAATAAATATTTTTATGCATTAAGTAGGCTTTCAATAATAATTATCATGCAGTATAATATTTTTTCGCTAGAAAAACTTAAATAGTTTCTCGTAATGTCATATAATAATAAATTACAATAATATAATTAAAATTGTCATGCTTTGCTGTGGTTGATTATGAATTAATATTTCAATTTGTGAAAAGTCGAATACATCAAGTATATTTTGCCAATTAAAATACGAAATATTTTCAATAAACGATTGTTAATTATGCATTAATTTTTATATTGGGGGTATATAGTATTAGTTGTGATTATCCAGTGCAGGTATATTTAATAATTTAAAAAATTTCGAACTTTTTAAAGACTTTATACCTCTACCGATGTTTCGTTTATTGATAAATTGAAAAAGGTTACAAATGCTACAAAACGAACAAAAATAAAATTTGAATTTATTATTATCTTGTATATATTTCAATAAAAAAAAGTTTTATTCTATTGAATGTGAAAAAATTCTTCATCATAGTAGAGCTACCTTACACACTACAATTATTTTGGGATTTCATGATGTCGAAGGAACCATTGAAGCAAATTGAAGTTTCAGTGATCATAGATAAGAAAAGAGCTGCTGTTTTCTTTTTAATGAGACTGCATGTGCCAATGAAAAAAGTATGACTCTCTGTGTGATTTACTGAGAAATTAGAAATGTGACTTATTATGGGAGGCAATTTACGCATCAGCGATATATATATATATATATATATATATATATATATATTATATATATATATATATATATATATATATATATATATATATATATATATATATATATATATATATATATATATATATATATATATATATATATATATATATATATATATATATATATATATATATATATATATATATATATATATATATATATATATATATTATATATATATATAATATACACACACACAGATGGGTGACAAAATAATACGAACACCTATGAAAGAGGAGAAAAGCTTTATTAATGGGGAGTTGGACCCCCCCTTTGACTGAATTACAGACTGTATGCGACGTGGGATGGACGCATAGAGGTCATGAACAACTTTTAATAGAATATGAAGCCATTCTTCGTGGAGAGCGGTCTCTAATGCCGAAATCGTAGATGGTGGAGGGAATCGAGCACGGAGTTTTGACTCCAAATATTTCCACAAATGTTCAATAATATTTAAATCAGGTGACTGAGGGGGCCAAGAAAGATGACCTACTTCTCCCTCATACTCTGCAAACCATTCTTGCACGATTTTAGTAGTGTGGATAGGAGCGTTGTCGTCTTGATAAAGTGGGCATTCTCCGGGAAATGAAGTCTGGACAAATGGATGCACCTGATAATCCAGGATATTGACATAGTGGGTAGCTTTAACCTTACCATGAAGAGTAACAAGTGGCCCAAGACCACGCCAAGATATCGCCCCCCATAACATAAGGGACCCACCTCCATGTTTCACAGTTGGCACAATGCATTCAGGAGCAAATGCTTCTTTGGGCGTTCTCCACACATAAACTCGTCCGGTGGTCTGGAATAGGGAGAACGTCGATTCATCTGACCAGATGACTTGTTGCCACTGTAGTGGGGTCCACTGTCTGTGTGTTCTACACCACTGGCGTCGCTGTAAAGCATGACGTGCTGTTACCAATGGTTTACGAATTCCACTCTTCCATACAAGTTCGAAGCATGCAGTTCCCTTTGGACAGTTCTTGCGGAAATAGGGTTACGAAGATGACTATTCACCTCAGACGTTATTTGGGATAGCGATTGTTTGCGCTTAGACTCTTTTATTCAACGATAGAGGCAAAATATATCCAAACTACACTCTTTTATCCCTCTCGGTAAGCTTTCTTTTTCGTCCACTGTTGTGCTTGCCAGACGCAACATTCCCGCATTTCTTGTATGCTGTCATAACGGCAGATACAGTATTCCTTGTACGCCCCAAATAAATGGCTGTTTCCGTCACCGAGCAACCAGCGCCACTTCATTCCAACAATCATACCTTTTTCGAACTCTGACAGGTCCGTTATTATTGCGTTTTTAGGAAATTACAATAGACGCGTGCAACACCTATCGCAGGTGTTGAGCGACTGATACTTTACCTTTCGAATCCGCTAGGCGGCGGACTGCAACGCAAAATGACATGCGCGTTGTGCGTCTCTGAAATGGGCCATGCCTTTTTCATGGGTGTTCGTATTATTTTGTCACCCATCTGTATATATATATATAGCCTATGTATGTATGTATGTAAAATATAGCCTATGTATGTATATGTATGTATGTAAAAAACCCACATAGCCATTCATTATCCAGTAGACATCTATAAGACATTATTCGGAAAATCCACGATATCCATTAGAATAAGAGTTTACCATCTACCGACGTCTGATAGAGATCCGTAGCTTCCGTCGACTTACGTCTATAGCAAGTCCATTTGACATCGAAATTATAGACATTGCGGACGTGTTTTAGACTTTCTGGACGAATTCGAGACGAGAAAAAAGTGATTCTAGTTGATGTATTGGTCAAAATAGATATAATTGTTCTCACTGAAACCTGAATCAATGAATGTGAAATTAATCTTTATTCTTTCGAAAATTTTATTTCCTATAACTGTTCTAGAATCTATAACAGGTCCGGTGGTGTTGTTGTGTTTATTAAAAACTGTTAAAATATGGAAATATTTTATATTGCAATGTCACGCCATTTCATTTTAGCACGCGATGTCGTCTCATGCTGAGCACGAGCCGCATCGTATGATTTGTAAAGATTGATCAAATTGGTCATTCTAAAGTTTTTCCATCGACTTGTAGTTTGGATATCTTTTGTCTCTATCGTTGAATAAATGTTCTTCTTTTGTATGTCTTCTGCAAAGTCCACTATTCACTCTGCAAACTTAACAGGTTATGGGCCCAGCACGCTTCCACTGCGCAGAAAGACATATAGAAAATTTGGAAACTGACGGCCGGAAAGAAAAAAAATGGCGTCATATGGAATGAGAATTCAACTTTTGGATTGAGACAACTATGAAACTTGGAAGATTCAGATGATAGCTCTATTGATCAAGAATAATTCATGGAAAATTGTGAATGGAGAAGATAAGAAACCAGAATTGGTTCCAGGTGAAAAGAATTCGAAAGAAGAATTTTGAAAATGGATTGAGTCTAACGAAAACGCCAAAGCTGATTTAATTCTAAGCATAGCGCCTTCAGAATTGAAACAAGTTAAGAACTGTAAAACATCGTTTGACGTGTGGAAAAAATTGGAAGAAACTTATCAGTCAAGAGGACCTGCTCGAAAAGCTTCTCTGCTGAAGTCCTTGATTCAACACAAGATGGCTGAATCTAGAATGGATGTCCGAGATCACTTGCGGACTTTTTTCGATTTAGTAGATAGACTGTCTGAGATGGAAATAAGTATTGATAAGGATTTAATGTCTGTGATGCTGCTATATAGTCTACCAAATAATTTCGAAAATTTCCGTTGTGCAATAGAATCTCGCGATGAACTACCAGGAGCTGAAGTACTCCGAGTGAAAATTAGATATGCATCCATCAATCCATCTTGCAACACCGCTCCGCCCTTATTGTCAATGTTCTGGCCTGAGCTTTCTTCCAAGAAAACCCCCTCCCCTTTACCTCCAAGGGACGAGGGGAATTCACTGGGGGTATCACCGGGGCCGGTATTAAAAAGGCAGATATTTGGCCTGTATGGTTTGTTTTTAGCAGTTGGTTGAGAAATTTTGTAAGAACCTGTTTGAATCCTGTTTACAGTTTCATCTTCCTCTTTTAAAGAGAAGAGAGATACACATTTATTATCAGAAACTAAACTAAAATAATAAGTTAGTTGCGAAAAATTTGCAAATTTTGAGCAATATGATACAAATATTAAAACATTGTCAGTTCCCGCTAAAGTTTGTAAAAACGACAGATCTGAGATAGAGGCTGATATCTCAAATAAAATTTTTGCTTGAAAAGAAGAGGATATGACAAATATTCTATAACTTTCAGTAGCTACTGAATACTGATGTTAATAACATTTCTAAAGAGCAATTTCCCTCTTTCTGAATGTGTTTTATTATGGAAAGAATTGGGAAAGGTGAGAGATATCACGTGATAAGGATATTTGGACCAGACGTCCCATTTTTGGTGAGACATTCCTGCTTTATGTCTCACTATCCCGCCAAAAAATGTCCGTTTTCCTGTTATAGTCCCGCAAAGTCATGAAAATTAGGGAAATATCAACAATATATATTTTTTGTGTGAATATTCTTTAAAAACGTTCAAATGATCTTAAAATTATAATAGTAGTAATTTAATTTAATATCTTATTAATCAGGATAACGGTAATTTAACGTTTGTTTGGAATTTGAAGAGGATGAGCATTATATAAAAATTGGGGTAGGGAGGGAAGTGTTTTGATTTTTGCTTCCACACTACGTTTATAACTTAAAAAGTGGAACGTATTATAATTGTTCGGTCTGTTTATCTGTCCGTCACCTAAATTCATAGAACGAATCACAAGTTTCCAGGCAAATGGGTTACGACATATTGAGGCAAAAAAAATCCGACAAGGCTATATCCCAAATTCCATTTAAAAATACTTAAAATTAGAAGTATATTTAAAACTTTAAAACTAAATATTTAACCTCCATTTAATAGATTACAAGAAAAAAACCCATTTTTGTACAATATGTCCTCTGTTGCCATTTCGTCAAACGAACGAGAAATTTAAAATGTAAGTTCTTTATTAAAAAATATTTATTTGTGACAGAAATCCAGTTTAGATAATGTATAACGTCATAGTATATAACACAATATTTATTTTGATGGGTCATAGTAAGTGTATTAAGAAAGCGGTAGAGAAATATTTTTTTTGCCTAAATATTTTAGTCTCCCTCTCATTTGTGTATGGAATGTAATGGACGATGTTAAGTTTCGCTTCTATTTTTAGATCATGGGGCATGTTTTAATGGGCCTGTTTCAGGCGTTCAGTGTCAACCGAAATACTGGAAGAAAATAATTTGTTTTCGAGCCACGATTAGGGAATCAATGTCACATAGGAACAGAGCACCGATCGAAGGAAATGCAGGAATGAATGTTAGAAGGAAATTCGTCACATGAGTAGGGATTCACGTTCTTCCACTCAGCTCTTCAATTACTACTCTGAGTTAAAACTGGTACTCTATTTGTAATGCTAATGCGCAACAAAATGTTGTTTAATATCTAAAAATATTTTAATGCGTAAATTAAAAAAAATAGTTGTAATACCTTAACGATTTAGTAAAGGAATTTCACTGTAACACCCGTCGACCATCTTCGCCAAACCCCATATCATCACCTGGAAATAATGTATATGGTTATTGTTATGAATTTATTATTCATTAATTATATTATGATTTAATAAATTTATTGTGTTTACAATGCTTATTTTTTAAATTTCAACATTTAATTCAAAAAACTGGATCCAAAAGATTTGACGAGAGTTGGTAGGTTGACGGGATAATACAGTGACCATTTTCTTTTAATGTAAAAAACGTAATTACATAAAACGTATTCGAAAAGATAGAAGCAAACTTTACCAGTTCCCAAATTTTTCATTCGCGCACGAGTTCTAAACCTTTTAGAATTGTATTTCCACAAAAGGTCCTAACCGCAAAATATTGAAATATATTTTTTTTTCTTTCGGGCGTATCATTCCTATTACACTAAATGAAAAACAATTACAGTTACAAAAATATTAATAAAAAAAACGTAGATTGACTAACGGTTTATTTCAAACAAATTTTAATTACATGAAAATTTAAACGATGAGAAAAACCGCAATTTCATTGCGAGTTCTAATATTTATTGACCTTTATAATTTCTCGACATTTTCACTAAATAAATAAGTAACACAATTAATAAATTATAATTAACGCTTATAAATATTTATTATATTAATAAATAAACCATTAATATATATTACCATTTATTAAATTCTATTATTTATTTTAGTTATAAATATTCAATAAATATTACTCATCTTATATAAATTAATATTATTTCAAGAATACACAAAGTCCCTTTTCAATAGCAATTCAAACTTAGAAAACATTTCTTTACTCTCCAATTTTGACCTTTCTTCTTCTTACCTTACTCTTTACTTACATAAAATTAGACATTTTTAGTTTTCTTTTGTAAAAAAATCATGATTTTCCCTCCCTAGCTCAGACATTTGTTCTTAGAGTAATTTCTAGGCAGTATTTAGTGAGGTAAATTTGAGACACACTAATCATATCTACGTGATCAGACGTACTGCATTTCGCAGTACATTTTAGTTTGTTATTCAACTATCTAGCTATTAAAATTGCCCAAATAGTTTCCGTTTCATATTTTCATAGTTTTTTTCTAACAAAACAACGTAAATAAAATATGATCCATGAAAATTTATTGATTATGGGGCCCGGATGGCCGAGTGGTTTGTACCATTACGCTAGCAGTCTGCGCGCTGTAACGGGTGCGGGTTCGATTCCCGCCTTCGCTCTGGGTGTACCTTCCTTTCTCTGTGACAGTAAAAAAAAATCTTTCTGTGTCTGTCTTACCTGACGAAGGTTTCATGAGCGGGTCTCTGATCAAGCACACAAGCCGGAATATATATGTACCTACCCCTACCCCCTACTTATTGAATATTTCATAGTCGAAGAGTTAATCACTGAAACAAATCTGGTCAGACTAACCATGTCAATAAACTAACAAAACTGTATTAATTTAGGATTTTATCCTTATGAAGGAAGAACAGAAGAGGTTCCTATGATTTTAACCATAGTCGCAAAAGTTGCTGTTAATTTTTACAAATTGCAGAATTTGGGCAAATGGTAATCTCGGAACTTAGTTGATCAACTGCTAAACTAACCTGCGTGATCAGCACATTGCAAACCCAATAAAAAGATCTCAAATTTACTATCACTGTAATGTGCACGTGGATTCAAAATTTATCTTAGTTCGTTTTTTGACGTTTCAACGTTACTTGAACCAAATCTATTCATGACGTGAACATGAATATTGTGATTAGAAAAGAATTAGTGGCTTTAAAACAAAATGCTTACTATTAATATTTTTGTGGATTTTTAGTTTTTATTGCATAATAGTAAACACATTTTTGATGTGTATTTCTATACTGATTAAAGCTCAAAGATGTTTTTATATCAAAATATCTATGAATGTTGGGAATAGATAGAAATTTTTTTGAATATGTAGATTATAATATACATTTTTATGAATTAGTTCCAATTTTGCGTATTCCACATTTTTATTTAATTAAAAAAAATATTAATGTTTTATACTGAAGTGGTTATGCCTAATAAAACAAAAAATAAACAATATCCCCCATCATGTCTCACAACAATATAAATAATTTCAAGGAAGGGGCAGTATGCTAAAACAACAATAGAACTGAAATTCAAAAGCTACATTTTACTTAACAAATACTTCTAAACTCAACAATGCTCAAACAAAACATTGCTGCAAGCACACCTACCATAATATTTGTTTAGTTTGTTTCTTACACTACAAAATTCGACTCTAAATCATTATTTAAAATTTAATTTCAAAATTTGATTTGTAAAATGGACAAATCCCTGACCAAACCTCTAACAAAAAGACGTCGCCGCACCAAACCAAAACCTCTGGTTTACATCAATAGCCAAAGTAATAAGCGTAAGCTAAATCCGAACAAGTTTAACCATTCAAGAGATGGGACTTTCAGGATCTATCCAATGAGAGAAGACGGCAACTGTCTGTTTAGGTAGGTATAACTTCTTCGCTCCAGATGTGCACATACATGTACCTTTGTAGAAATCACTTCACAACTTCGGTTTACTATGTTTCTTAATACTAACTTTTTTAATATAAACTAGATTCCAAATTCTAGCTTTCCAAAAATACTGATAACCAAGTATAGTCCTCCCACCACTTCTTAGCATCTATGACGTGTGTTTTAGAAGAGTCCAAACTATCACTCGTAAAACGAAAAGGGTCAGGAAGATTTTGGTTTCAGCGCCAGAGTTACTATATTTAGCGATTCATTGCTTTTGCAGGTGTATATTTCTTTAAAGTTTAGAAACAGTTTCTCAACTGAAGGGCAGTTCGAACTTGCATGGTTCACTATTATTGCATATAGCTATTTTTTTTTTTACTTATAGCGTTCCCCGAAGTGATACTGAATATGGTAAATAATACATGCTACAGATGCAAATCTTTTGACGATCAAGTCAAGATAGAAAAGAAATGCACGTACAATTGATGACGACCTTCAGCAATTAACTATAATCCTCCTTTCACTAATAACCTATGTGTAGTTTTAGTGTGACAGATTATTTCCAACCAAACTAACCCAACAATCCACAGCCTCGCCAAACACCATGGGATTGGCTACCCTGCCTCCTTCAGGTTCTCTACCTTTTTACAAAGTGGACGCTTCCACAAACAAAATATTTGGAATGCTAAGATGTGGCAGGCGGACTATAGCTTTTATTTTATTGTATTGAAAAATAACGTACCAAGACGGTGGAGCAGATTTCGGAAGTTTTAGAAAAAAATTTCCAAAAATGTTTGTATTTTTAACTCTCAAAACCTCAGTTTCCCCTAAATTGAAGTGACCCTCAGCAAATAATAAACGCTATATTTGTTCAAAATTACTTGCAAAACGTACTTCTAAATACATAACAATTTGAAAAATATGTTTATATTAAGAATATATGCATAGGATTCTTTTCAACAAGAGTCAAGAGGATATTTGAATACCGGCAAATCCTAAATGTTTTCGAGCTGCCGTCCATCATTTATAGATATTTTATAATTTTTATGCAAATGTAAATATAAAATAACTTTTCTTTTAAAGGTAGCTTATTTATCGATGTTTTATTCAGTTATTATCCAGAATTTACAAATATTTTAAAGTAATATTTAAGTAATTTACAGGTATTTATATAATAATATTCAATGAGGCGACAACTGTCTATTTAGGTAGGTATATAAGAATACAGGCAAAACCTAAATTTTTTATAGCTACTGTCAGTCATTTATCCTCTTATCTCCTGAAAAAAAAATCCTAGTCATATATTCTTAACATAAAATATTTTTCAAAAAATTATGTACTTAGAAATGTGTTTTTCAAGTAATTTTGAAAAAAAATTGCATTTGGCAGTTGCTGAGGGTCACGCTTTGTAGATTGAAAATACACAGTTTTGGTGTTCTATGAATAAAAAAAAACAAGTTCTGTCTGCATTTTGTAATTATTAGACCATTTCAACTCTTGTTTTAATCCGAAATGTCCGATAAATTAACCGCTGAGTAAACTTCCGAAATCTGCTCGAACCTCTTAATACGCCAATTTTCAATAAAAGTACTTGATCAACTGCTTCGGTTTCGGTAGTTTAAGGTAGCCCCTTGAACAGTCTAGTTTATAATAAAAAAACTATAAGTATTAAGAAAAATTGTAACTTGAAGTTGTGAAGTGAATTATACAACTGTCAACGTATAGGTACACTAGAGCGAAAAGGACACAGATCTTTAATTGTTTTTATGCCAATATAAATATAAAGCATTTAACTTTTATAGTTATACTAGCTGACCCGACAGACGTTGTCTTGTCTTTACTATGAATATTGAATTTTAATGAAGGTTGATCGAAAAATCAATCGATCCTTGGCAAATGCAGCCAAAAATGTCCAAAGAATAATACCCCATGTGGTGGGAGTGCACGCTAAATATTTTTCAAAGTCCCGACGCAACGCTGCGTACGATGTAAAAGTTGCATTGGGTGCCTAATCAGGTGTTGGCTCGTCACATGACTGTGGTTCTAAATAAAGACGCCCGTGGCCAATATCCCTCTTGTATAGCTCTAGTGGGACGATAATTCAAACTAACCCTAACCCATACAACTGGATGGGAATAGCTACCCTACGCTAAATTTTTAACTTCGCCAAAAGCCGCCAATGCCAACATTCAATTGACCATATCATAGCTGTACCAAATTGACGGTTTCACAAACAAAGTTTTTACGCTATACGTAGAGAGAATTAACGTTTCTTAGAACTATTCATCAGATCTAGAATAGTAATCGCCTTTACTGCCATGATACATTGTAGTAATATCTTCACTTCTTACCATTTATAAACATCAATTAAATTAAATTCGGAAACAAAAAAAAAATCAAAAGATTTCAATTCAATAAATAAAATAATGATATTCAAATAAAAATCCTACAAATTAAACTCACGTGCTCTGACGTGCTTATACTTAATTTTCGTTCGCGTTGAACGTGCTGGAATTTCTTTTAAATTGAAATAAAAAGTATAAATTCTAATCTTACAATGCTATTCCTATGGAGAAATCGGCTCCTGTTTTGCACTCCTATACCCGTTGAGGTTCGAATTTCGAATAACTCATTCATTAAGAACCTTCTCCTGACAATAACAAACACAACAAAAAAAAGAATTAGTGAAATCGGTCCAGCCGTTCAGGCATGATGCCGTCACAACGAAAAAATGGGACTTCAATTTATATATAAGATATCATCGTATTTCTGGATGTCTCTTTCAGTTATTATATATCATTGATAAATATTTTATAGTAAGAATTTTTTTACAGGTATTTAATAATATCCAGTGAGAATTGCACATATTAAGTTATTTATAATAGTTTTATAATAATTATAAATTTACTTTTCATTTTTTTTACTACAACGACAACCAGTATAAATAAATTTGATCTATATATAAATAAAAAGAAGTTCTAAAAGAACTAAAATAGCCTAATTTCTTGTTACTTTAATACTCCCAAAAAATCTTATGGAAAATTACGTAAGTTTGCAGTAGTCACCTAGAACCTCTTCCATACAAGATGCATCTTAGAAAAAAATCACGAAAAGCAATATTACTTGTAATTTAATAAATAAATAATAAATAATAATAATTTAATAAATAATAATTAAATAAATCTTTTAAAATCTCAAATTGGCAATTTACATTCATTTTGTTTCGTAATATTCAATTAATATTCTTTATCATTGACTAAATTCATTTGCATTTCGAAAAAGAAAAATGCAAAATTGCTTGAGTCAAATCTTTAGTATGCGTTCCAGCGGTATTTGGCAACGATTTCGGAAGGCTGTTATATTTGCGATTAGAAACTTTTAAAAATTCTACAGTTAAAAAATTATTTTGCCTTCATTTAAATTATTCCGGGTAATTTAATAATCTAATGACTTTTAAAAAGCATGCATCAATCATTGGTCTTCCAAGTCGACAAAGACGTGGAGCGTTTTCAAGACTAGACACTGAAAATAATTCAATAGATTTGTTGTATTTGCATCAATATTTTATTTGGTTACTTTTACATTTCGTAGACGCAAGCAATAAAGCCGACAAAAATTTACAACCTCCGCGCCTCCACTTACAATGGTATGGTAACGTTTAACTTTGTACTGCGGTCCTTGAAATTTGTACAATGTGTTTTGTCGCCAATGATGCCAATTGGTGAGATTTGCGCTCGCGAAATAAAAAAAAGTTCGCGTATTTTAAGACTACTTTTTTTTCGAAAGAATTAAATGTAGGTATTGACATGCTTACATATGTGAGTCCGTTCGTACCCCTTTCCAAAATCAAAATAGGTTCTATCCGTCCGATCTTAAAAATTCTGTTTTTCTTAGAAAGGTGTGAAAACAGAGACTCATTTTTCCTGCCTTTTGTCCATCTGCCTGTACGTCCGGAAGGACATCTGTCCCCTGTCTGCTGCGAATTAGCCATTCAATTAGGATTGAAATGCAATTTTAAGACACTTTAATCGCTTTTGCCACACCAATAATGGCATTAAAAACACTTTATTTACTTAAAAATAATATTTGAAGCGAACTTTATTTATGTCATAAATCAGTTTGGAATGACGTCATAAAATGTAGCACAGTGTGATTTTTTGATTGTTTATTATTTGTTTACTAAGAAAGAGGCAAGTCATGTAAAATTGCCAAAAAGGTACAATCTTTGCCAAACAGAATATTTACAATGGTAACACAATAGTATACACAGTTAAACTTTATCTGTGTATACTGCAGAACTTTAAATGTGTATATATTGTTTTGTTACCAGAAAATTCTTATTGTTGCCAAAGATTCCATTTGGCGAGATTTTCACCAGCAAAATATCAAAAAGTACCAAAATGTCTACATATTTAACAATATTTTCAGGGCCATGGCCTACTACGTCCTCGGCAACCAAAAAGAAAACGGCTTCGTACGGCACCTCATCGCTAGACACATCAGTCGCAACTTTTCCAATTACATCGATTTCATCGGCGAGGAACATGCCATCTATCTCCAGAGGATGTACCAAGCAGGTGAATATGGTGGCCACATCGAGATCTTGGCCTTCACGGAGATATTCGGTTGCGCGGTCGATATCTATCACCAAGACCATCCAGATGATAGTCCATTGAGGGTAGGATCGGCCTCTGAAGCCCTGCCCCTGATTTACTGTGGGATTACAGATTCGGGCCACTACAATGTGCTTCTGCCCTTGTCCACGCCGAATCTAGATGTCGAGTCGCATAAGGATTACATTCGACGTTTGAGAGAAAGGAGCTGTAGACGGTTCGGCAACAGCATGGAGAATTTCAAGGTATTGGAGAAGACTAGATAAAAATATCTTGTGTTTGTCAAACTCTCATTGTAAATTGGTGGATAACGACTTAATAAAGAAAATATAGCATGGTGATATATGAATTTCTTCGAGTTTTATTTCAGTAATAATTAATGTATGTTTTTAGTTGCGATAACATTAATATCGCAACGGAAAAGTGGCATATCAGTGAAATTTATGCCCCTTTTCCACACAATATGCGAATATTTCTGTTCATATCTATCACCAAGACCATCCAGATGAGGGTCCATTACGTGTAGAATCGGCCTCTGAAGTCCTGCCCGTGATTTACAGTGGGGTTACAGATTCGGGCCACTACAATGTGCTTTTGCCCTTGTCCACGCCGAATCTGGATGCCGACTCGCATAAGAATTACATTCGACCAATTGAGAGAAAGGAGCTGTCGGCGGTTCGACAACAGCATGAAGAATTTCAAGATTTTGGAGAGGTTTTTCATGATAATTTCGTGTGTTTGAATTGGTGTTAAAGTCTCATTGTAAATTGGTAGATAGGGATTTAATAAGTGCCGTGAGTTTGGTTTCTGTAATAGTAATTTTTTAAAAAGGCTTTTCTTGCATAATATCACACTGTGCGCGGAAGAGTTACGTATTGGTAAAAAGATAGATTTCAGGAAAACCATCCAAATCTTTTTAATGCATTTCATTATAATTTTTTTTTTTTTGCATTTCATTATAGACTCTTATAACTGTATCTCAACTGTCTCATTGATCAATTTAAGACTTGCTTTAATAGCTATATTTTCTTGTGAATATCTTAGTATTTTAACTCAAAAAATTATATTTGTTCGATATGCCTTTTTTACACGCACTATTCACCTGTTTCAGTTCATGTAGATGTTTAAGAAATTTCCTAACTGTTATTAAACACAGGAAATTATTTATATAAATTATTTCTCAAAACGTAGTGGAAATGCGCCTACCTAGGGTCGAATTTGTCAAATCCTCATAAATCTACAACTGAGCTGATTTAAAGTTTTTTACTTTTTGGAAAATACATAAATTTGACTAATTTTGTTATGCTTTAGAAAATGATTTTTTTCCAAAAAATTTTAAGGAAATTCTCATGTTTATTATAAACTTTAAAATGTTTTGTAAATGAAGTCTCCTTTTAGTGTATAAGATATTATCAATTGTGAATATTTGGATAACACCCCATTTTCTGATTAAATTTCTTTTAAATATACTTTTACAGCTTTTATCCTTTTCACAGTTTGACAGTTAGTATTTTTTTGCTAGTTTAAATTTCCATTAATTTCTGTTCAAACTTATTGAATATAAGTGTTAACTCTTAAACACGTCGAGAGATAGCAGCACTAAAACCCTCGTGTATTGGAGAAAGGAAAAAGCTTGTCTTTTTGATGAAACTACAACTGCATTTCAAAGTTTTGTTGGTTGCAAGCTCAGATGTGGACATGTGGACCTCATCGTTAGACCATGGTTATCTCTTTTCGGAAGCTAGAAACATTCTAACCACTAACACTTAACTTGCAAATTAAGTCAAAGGTGATTGAAGTGCATTTCGTCACTTGACCACATTTCAAAATCATGCGTGGTAATTGGCTGTGTAAAAGTTCCGGAGGAGTTTTGTTTTTTAGTTCATTTTTAAAACTAGGAAGTTGAATTTGCAGTTAGTTTATAGAACTGCTCATAACACTTAAAACAGAAAAAGTTCGATGTATTTCATATACAAAATATGATTTAAGAACCAATGACGAATATTCAAACATTTTATTAAAATGACAAATTTATTGTTATTAAGGATTTACGAGTAGGTCGCAGAATTATAAAACCTTTTCTATAATAAAAAAAAGAAAGAGTCTGTCTGTGTGTCTGTATGTCTGTGGATCGTAAAAGACCTACTTATACTGCCCTCAGAAATTCGAAATTTTTAAGATATATTCCCTTTAATACCAACGTGTGCACCTGAGGCTTAGTTTTTTCATATTTGTTCCATTTTTAGAGAAAATTCTAATTTTCTGAAAAAAATACACCACTTTCGCTCAAATCCGATCATTTTTTCCCTTTCGTGTTGCCATTCGACAGAAGAAATTAAAATGAACACAAAAATTAATTAAAATTAAAATGGCTTTTATTTTCTTGCCATTGCCTTCAGAAACTAAATTAATGATTTGAAAAATAATTGAACGTGCCAATGAGCTAAATGTAAAAAAATAAAAAAACAGAATGGAGGTTTTGACGTGAAATAACATTGTTATACAATTATGGTTAATTTTGAATTTATCAGGAAAATTGCGATGACAGTAAGTTCATATTGAGGAAGATTTTTGTAATATGAGGATGTGCATTTTATAGTGATGTATTTTTATTTTGGAATTTTAAAGTCATATAAGTAACGGGATTTTATTCTTTATAATGAACGGGAACAAAGGCAAAGATTATTATCCTACAGCAAATTAAATGACACATATACTTGGGTCGATTTGATATTCTTTTAGCCGTGCGAAGAACGGGTATTTATTTGCTAGATTAATATAAATAAAAACAGTAACGTAACAGACTATTTGAAAACAGCCAAGATGTTTATAAAAAACATTTGAAAGATACGCAATCAATGGAGATTTGGTCTGCAATATTTCGGTGTACAATCCCCTCTTTCTCCAGTAATCTCCTACATACCTTTTTGTGGACAAATAACAGCAAAGAAAACTGATAAAATTCTGTAGGCTGAAAGGGAAACTGATATAGTTAGTTCTTTTCCTTTCAAAGATAAAAAGGGAAGCAGAAAATCCAACCTGTGATGAACCCTTGTTTATAACACCCAACTTCTAATCGATACATAAAAGAAGCGAAAATATCAAAGATAAAGTAATGAGTTACGCTTGATAAAAACAACTTGGGGTCGATGATACTCTTTTTATTGAGAGGATGGTTAGACCCACGCACGTATTTTTATTAATTAATTTTGAAGTCCTAATAAGTGTGACGGTTTTGCTTTAAAGTTGAAGCTCTTTTTGTGAAGGTATCAAAATCTTACTAAAATAAAACTAATTTGAAGGGAAATTAATATGGTTATAGGTTATTTAATTATTGAAATTCAAAATATTAAACTAACCATAACTATCGATAGATTAGGACAAGATATTCAAATTTTATCAATTAAAACTAAAACACCCACGACGATATTTTCGTTCACATTTGGCGAAAATTTTGTTACACTTAACAGCAAATCTCTTTGTTTGCACTACAAAGTTTGCACGTGTTAAATGTAAAAAAATAATATATTAAAATCTGAAAAATATCAAATTAAATGCTGTTGTTCCTGAAGATTAATGTTTCCAAAAGAACAACTGATACCAAAAATCTATTTTTAAAATTTTATTTAAATTATTAAATTACGACAAAGAACCAGGGTTAAACAAAATGAAAACCAGCATAGTTGTAAAAACAGCAATACGAGAAGTGCCACGAAAATATACGGCCACGAGTATAGTTTGCTTTACAGCTACTGCCGTAGTATCAAACACTTTCAGCAGATGGCGCTACAATGGCGCTGGCTTTTATAGAATAATATTGCATGCGACTATAAGAGCAGAGTGGCGCAGTGGAAGCGTGCTGGGCATTTAAACCCGAGAGGTCGTGGATCGAACCACGCTCTGCTAATTTTTTTTATGTATCTTTTTAAAATGTTTATATGTATATTGTTAATTTCTTGTTTTAACCATTTGAATAATATTAGGTAAAATTTTATTTTCAAGAAATCAATTAAACTACATTTTTTTAGTTTTTCTTAAACAACTGCCATGAAATACTTAAACAAATAAAAGTTTTTTTATTGATAATAAATAGCTTTACTTCCTTGATTCAATTTTTTTATTATTAATTTTCGTTTCAACCGAAGAGATAAAAAAAAATTCAAATATTTTTAATTGGAGAGCAAACTAATAATTAAAACTCGGAAAATTAAAAACTATTCCTTTTTTTAAAATGTCCGTTGTCAAAACTAACAGCATTTTTTTTCCTTTGACGAAGTGAAATAACGCCGAATTATATCAGTAAAAATAGTTTATTTTTCTATTTGCACTAACTTTAGTTTATTTCACATATGAATTTATTAATTAATCATTCTAATTAACTATAAAAAAAGCTCAAAGATTTATTACAATTTCTAATTAAACAAAAATATCCATCATCGTCTTTAAAAAGAAGGTGAACGGTTTATTTTAATTACGAAATTAACTTTAGAAATCACAGCGTTTTAATGTACAATTAACGAATTTTAATTAAGATTTATTTCAAAGTTAAACAGAATAATTCCGGTATTTTATCTTAATAAAACGTAATTACATAAGTAATATGATTTTTGAGTGTAAAATAAACATTTATTTGAATACAATACAATCAATGAATTTTAATTGCGTTTCATTTTAAAATCAAACGGAATAATTTCGACATTTTATCAAATTAAAAACGTAATTGTTTAAGTATTATGATTTTTTGTGTGTAAAGTGAACATTTATTTAAATGTATATTAAAAAATAGAAAACAATTTAATAATTAACAATAAATCAGTAAATTGTAATTGCTTTGTCAGTACAAGTGAAAAAAATTCTTCAACCGACAAGTGAAGAAGTCAAATGAAGATGAAGACAAAATGGTTTAATAGCTTCAGATCTCCTAATGTTGATAAACATTATCGCTTAGATATTGGGGGATAGTTTAGAAGATAATTCGAATTTTGGCGACTTTCACTCTGAAAAAGTGTACTTCTTTCACTCTATCCTTCTTTTATGTCCTTCTTTTATTCTGAAGTAAAAGTAAGTGTTCGTCTTCCACTATGAAGAAAGTGTACTTTTACCCTGAATAAAGTGTACTTTATTTTCACTCTGAAAGTAAAATATCTAAGGCATGTTAATTTTTTATAATTAAAAACCCTGCCGATTTACTTGTTAAGGGGAGTCGGATGGGTGTTCGGGTCAAAAATGTCGATTTTTCGTTTTACTTTTATTTTTGATCTGCATATCTATAGCTTTAATTTAAGACCAAGATTATTGATTTCTGTTTAGCGTTTTTTTTATAAGCATTTTTCCGAAACTCTGTGTATATCTGTCCCTACCTATACCGTACTTTTCTTTTGCGTTTCCTGAAATATAAGGTTTTTCAACAGTTAGGAATTTTTTTTCTCAGGAACTATAAAAGATATCAACATGTTTTGTTTTAATATTTCGTCCCCATTAATAGCTCTTTGATTTAAACTAAAGAATTTTAAATATCCCTGCTCAAAAAAAAAATTATAAAACTTTAAATCGGATTTTCGGGTTTTTTTTAATACATATTTTTTTTTAAAAATCACTGTGAAAGTATTTTTTTATACTGTGAAATATCCTCAGTTTAAATCAAAGAGCTATATGTAAAGAACAAACAATAAAAAATTAATTCATGATATCTCATATAGTTCCTGAGAAAAATGTTCCTAAAGTTAGTAAAATTAGCATGGGCGAGAGATAGAACCATCCGACTCCCCTTAAGCTAGTTGTTATTAACAAGTTGTTGTGCATCGTTGTGTGACCGTGGTTCGTATTCATAATGCACTGTTTTTCCTTTGTTATAATATCCTTTCCTTACCAATATCCTTTTCGAACCGCCTTCTCGTCCACTTTATCCTTTTAAAAGCAATCAATTTTCATTTCTTAACAGATAAATTGATAATACATAACAATTACTTATTAAAATCAATATTTTTAACATTAAAATTAAATAAAAGTAACAATTACGTACAAAGAAAACTATTCATAATTGGAAATGCACTTATCAAATTAATGGCATTCAAGTAGGTATTATTTTTTGTGGAAATGCATTTAATATCTAAATTGAATAATTTTCTTTTAAAATGACTTTTTCCATGAAGATATAACAATAAACTTAGAACATCCTACCACATTGACATTATTCTGCAATTTTTATAATGAGACGCACAAAAAAAAACGTCATATAAATTTCGTATTTGACGAGTAGAAGCATGCTATTGTCAAGATAATATAAGACAAGATTGATTATTAGTCTTGAAATACACAAGAAGCTTTCTTTCTTCTTATATGGGCATTTCCACGCGTGACTTACACTACATCGGACGATTTAACAAATTTCGTTTGCGTAGTTCATAATTATTTTCTAATTATTCAAAAAAAATATTGTATGCCAGTTTACCCCTGAACATATACTATTTTTAGAAATCATAGAAAACCATTTTCATTTAGTATTTCACTAAAAAATAATAAAAATGTCATACTGTGACTTACACTACATGAAAGGAAGTCGAGTTTTGGTTATCATTTAAAACTCTCATTTCTTCTTCATAGTGCAGTAAATCAACATTCTACCAGTGCTTAATTTAAGTACAAGGTTTAAAGCTAAATAATTTAATTGCAAAATAGTGTGGAAATATCATAGGAAATAATTAATTAAAATTTTTGTGCGTGACTTACACTACATTCAATTTGTGACTACATGTGTCAAACATGTGAATTGTATCACAGATATGGAAATTTAGGCAATAATAACATAACATATATAAATAATTTTGAACATGGTAAGTTAAGAATTGTATACATGGTAAAATCAAAGTTAGAAAAAGTTACACAACGTCCCCTAAAGTTGGTTTCTGGTAATTTCTTAATTCTTTCTTCAATAGAATTGTCTGAAAAACCTTCCTTCTCAGGCCACGCAAAAAGACTTCCTGACCATTGCAGATGTTCCAAATTTATTGAATAAGCATCTTTATTTAACATTTGCCCCACAAAATATTTAACGATAACTTTCCTACAAAAGGAACTAAAGCTCTTCTTTCAGCATAAAATTCATTTTAAGAATTTTGCTGAGAGGTATTTCCTTTTACAACATTTCCATTTGTTTAATCAGCCGTGTTTTTTTTTTTGGGGGGGGGGGGGGGGATTTAATGAAATATTGGCAGTTTTAAGTAAGTATTTGTTTAATTTTAAAAGCAGATCAATTTTTGAGTGTCAGGAATCGGAAATATTTATTTTCCTTTGATGAGCAAATATCATTTAATCTACCTATTTCGCCCTTTATACAATTGTCAGAAATGTATAATAGTGATATGTTTGGGCAGATTTCTTATGCAAAGTGAAAAAATCTTTAGCAGAATGTGGGTCAATTTTCCTGGAAGGTGTGGCTGCTTTTATCCCCTCCTCACTGTATCACCAAGTTCATCAAATGGTCCTTTTTCATGACTAAAGGTAAAGATGACCAACATTGGTGGCAGAGAAATGCCATTCAATGTTGTCTAACGGTTGGAACATTGCAATAGAGATGGTATATTTTTAGTTAAAGTGTTGTCCGTAAAGTAATTTTTGCTTTCCTTTTGTTTAAAGGTTTAAAATTTTCCACGTGCTTAAAATCTTTCCCTTTGCTCCTTTTTCTTTTAACTGTTGATTTAGCCATCTTAAATTAAAATTATCAAAATATAAGAAATCTACAAATATTATAGCTAATCTATAATAGATAAATCAAACAGAAGCTGTGACTAACACTACGTTGTGACTTACACTACAAAGTTAAAATGTTTTATAAATAGAGAAAATGCTTTTTATTTTAAAATTTAAAGGTGTGGAATTACACAAAGGTTAATATAGAAAGAAAATATCTTATATATAAAAATTTTGAAGCAAAGCCATACTTTAAAAAGTTATAGAAACGTTTATATCTTTTCGTGACTTACACTACAGCCAAAACAGGGGATGTTTATATTTCTAATTAAGTAACTTTTATTTCTAAATGCCGATCAAAAATGTGTTTTCAGATGGTCATTATAGTGTATTTTAATAATTTTACCAAAAAATCTGATAAAAAATAATACTTAACTTAAAATTCAAGAATTCAAAATGATGAAAAACCATCAAAAAGTTTTAGTAGATGGCGCTTTGAGTAGGATTTGTTTTTATACATTAATTTTGTCCAAACAGCAGGAGCAGAGTGGCGCAGTGGAAGCGTGCTGGGCCCATAACCCAGAGGTCCGTGGATCGAAACCACGCTCTGCTAAAGTATTTTTTTTAATTATTTATTATATGTGTTGGTTAATTTTTTTTTAGGTATTATTGCCAGTTGATTCACGCAATTTTTTATTTTATTATTATTATTATTATTATTTTTTATTATCAAGAAAACAACAAGTACAAAATAAACACTCTGGGGATTTAGAATCTCATACGAGTGAAAAGAAATTCAAGAAATTTTTTTTTAATATAAAACAATGCAGGGTAGATATGACAATGAAATTTGGCAAAGTCGTCGGTGCTATTTAAAAATAAACAATAGAGAACCCAAAATTGAATTAAATTGAATCAAATTAAATTATCCACTGAAAACAGATAATTTTTTAGCTTTTTTTTTAAAACGATGACATTTGGTATAATTTGCAGATCAACAGGGAGATTATTGTATTGTTTGAACAGTAAAAACAATAACTTTCAGAAACTCCACAACAGTAAAAACAATAACTTTTCAGAGTAAAAACAATAACTTTCAAGAAATCAATTTTAACTATAGACTTTTTTTTTAGTTTTAACTTATACAACTTGTGTGAAATGATGCAACCAAATAAAAGTTAATTAAACTTCCAATAAAAGGCTTCTATTCCTTAACTTAAGTTTTTCTGTTATCAATTTTCGTTTCAACCGAAGAATAGTCCGTTTATACTTATTTTTGTAATGACATAATACAAATGTAAAAGATAGAAAATATTTCAATCAATTTTTTAGTTGAAACACAAAATAATAATTTAAACCTAGAAAATTAAAAAAAAATATTATAATTAATAAGAAGGTCCGCTGTCAAAACTAACAGTTTTTTTATTTCTACGAATTGAAATAAACCTGCAAATCTGTAAGTTTTTTTGGTGTTTTTTTTCAGTCATTTAAGGATATTTGACAAACGGAATTTTTAAAATTAATAACCCTGATTAATTTTAAAAATTGCTTCAAAATTTATAAGAACTTTTAAACAAAAATATTTATAATCTTTTTTAAAATAACTTTTTGATATTTACTTAACGAAGTTTAATTAAGATTTCTTTTAAAATCTAACAAAATTATTTCGATACTTGATCTTATTAAAAACGTGAACGTATAAGTAATTCATTTTTGAGTTGGTAAAAATAAACATTTAGTTGAATGCATTTTTCAAAAAAGACCTAAACACAAGTTGTAATAGACAATAAATCAGTAAATCGTGATTGCGCTGTCATTCCACGGGAAAAAATTCTTCAAGTGACAATGAAGACTAAATAGTGTGATAGCTTTTGTTCTTGAAATAATGGCAAACATTTTCGTTTAGAACTTGAGGGTTAGTTTAAAAGATATAATTCGAATTTACTGGGAAAAAATTTATTACTTCACTCTGAAGAAAGTGTCCTTCTTTCACTTTGAAGAAAGTGTACTTTTACTCAAAAAAAAGTTTAATTTACTCTAAAAAAGTTTACTTTACGGGTCTCTGATCAAGCACACAAGCCGGAAAATATATGTGATATAACCAAAGAAAGAGTTCTAGAAGAAAGAGAGTTTTGAAGCAAACAAAAACGCCAAAAAATGATGCAATCACAAACAGTTTCCCAGACTTCACGTCACTGCTTTCGTCACGCGTGCCTATCGCTCCGAGTGCCTACAATAAAGAATTTTGGATTTCTGAATGTTATTGTACTTTTTTTACATATTAATATTTAATAAGTGAATTTAACACTTCTTAACAGGTTGTAAAGTAGTAAAGAACAGTTAAAATGTACAGGGCCATGGAACAATTTGGGCACAAGCTACATCATAAGATTTTCATGGTTTTTCGCGGGCTTTGAGTCGCTGTATTTCAGTAAATGTTGCTCATAATGAAGAAATATTTTAGATTTCGGTGTTTATCAACATTCTGATTCAATTTTTAAAAAGTTCTGATCTTCGTCATTGTGATAATAAAAGTGTAAGAAGAAACTTGTTGTGGAATATTTCTGTAGACTTAAACACTTTTTACATTAAGCAATTCAAATATTCCCGATGCCATTTATTTATCAGTTTCTTTTTGGGTTTCATATTGAAATAATTTGTAACAAGTAACTGTAATATTTTAATGTAAATAAAGCTATCGCATGCATTCTTAACTACTTCGAAAATAGCTGTCGAAATAGTTTTCTTCAAATTTTTTGGTTCCTTCAAATGGCAGGTAAAAGTTTCTTAAAGAAGCAACCTTTCTCCCCCAAATCAGATATGTTTTGGTCCCTTCACCCAGTCTGTCTTTTTGCTATTACATAGTTGGTTTATTTCATTTATGTCTCTGGATATTAGGCTCAATAAGTCCAATAGCATGAGAGATAAGCAAATATAATTCGAAGACCAGGAATGGGAAAATTCTTTTTGTCTTTCCTCAGGGATATGCAATCGTTCATGCTTTCCCCATATTTATTCCAGGACAATTTTTCTGAATCCAGCGGTGGGTCGGGATTTTATTTCGTGGGTGACCAGATTATTATTTTCCTCATCAGTGGGATACGCAAAATATTTGCAAAATTTTCATACTTTTAGCAGCTTAAACCCGCAAATCCAAGTTTATCGTTTTAAATTGTATATTGGGTGCCCTGATTCTTATATACGAACTAATAAAACGTCAAAAACTGATTTGATATTTTAAGTATAAAAAAAAATTCTTTTGCGTCTGGTGAATTGGCAACATTGAAAATATTGAATGAGAATGGGATTTTCATTTTAATTAAATGAAGACTAAATGTTCAGTTTATAAAATTTAACTGTACTTCTAATTCAAATTTTTAAATAAAATGTGGGTTGCAGCCACACCTGGTATTTTGCTTCAGTATGACGCTCACTCGGGGGTGAGACTTGCAGTTTATTCTGTTAAAGTGGTTGAAGGACTGGCATACGAATGGACAGACGGATTGAAAGATTAAAGTACCATTCCCTTTCTACGTTATGAAAGTAGTGTGGAGGCTAAACCTGGTAAGTTTATTAGTTATGCAAGAATTTGAAAGATAAGTTATGATTGTAGTGCTGTAAAATAAATATATATGATTTGTTATACGTATTTATAGTCCCCGTTTAGCTCTAGTCCGATAGCTTTAGATATTTCAACCAATCCAAACCAAGAACATTATCTTTCAGTTCCTTCCATACACTAATAAGAGAAAACCGATTATTCTTTGTTCATCATATATGTACCCGTCAGCATTGACCTTATGACTTTATGAGAGCAATGGTTCCCAGATCTCATCCATATTCAATACCAGAAGCTGATGTCGAGAGCTGAACCTTTATCTTTCTATGGATAGATTAGGGAATTGGGCGTCATAATGGACTAACCCAAGAATCGGTGCATTGCAATGTTTGATATCGAAATTCTGTGGCTTAGTATTTAGTATTCAGCAACATTTATGTCGGTCAATATACTAAAAGCTTTGAACTAGCACATAATGTATTGCATTTTGGGACGTGTTTAAGTGTAAACCTTTGTATTAGTACAAAGAAAAATTATAATATGGTTGTGGAAAACATTTTCTCTATGTAATTTAGTCGTCTTGTTTTTCAAACTATTGCAAGGTTTTATTACTCAAAAGAGGGGTACGCAAAAGTTTGTTAGTTTAACAAAGTTCCGAAAAACGCGTTTGGTTTGATAATGCTCCTGCAACCTGTTTCTAGCCTTTTCAAAAGTACTTTGACAAATCCATTTACTTACTGAAATTGGACGAATTAAATAAAAGAAAATATGTTTATACTCTACATACTTGTACATGTTGATACGAAATATAAAGCAATAATAGAGCTACAAAGATACGATCAAATAATGCTATTTTTTTAAAAAACAAATTTGTTTTTGTGAATGGAAGAAGTTTCCACTACTGCTTGATATATTTTTCCTTTCCTAATAAACAAAAACATGTCTAAAGAAATAAGTATATTCTTCAGTTTCCTTACCGTAGAATACATACAGGGGCGGAATCATGCATTTCAAATAAAATATCACGTGTTTGTTTTATGAAAATGTATTTTGTATTACATAGGGCTTTTATGTATAGAGTAGAAATTTATTTTTAAGTAATTGGATACATAGAAACATTTTATTTTCAAATGGAAAGCCATATTAAATTCCCTTTCAATATTTGCGTAATATTTTTATCTGTGTAAAAATAATTTTTTTAAGGAAACATATAAATAAAGGCAAGAGCAAGGTACACAATAATATTAAATCAAAAAGTTATTTGAAAAATATTTTATTTTGCATGAGGTTTTATTCTTTAAACTGCAAAATATATCACAGGATAACAATTCGCGAAGAAAATTAGTATTGTAAAGAGATTATTTGTTAAGTGAGAGTCATAAGACTAAATTCTACAAACAAAATGGATTTTTTAAAAAGATATTTTGTTTTTGGATTGCGTAAATACTGTGTGTCGGTAACTAAGTGGTAGTTACTGCTGCAAATCAATTACAGTGTAAGAAATGATGGTGTACAAATAACTCTTCCCTTTTCTTGTTACTCACTTTCAAACCCGAAACTACAAATGTCACATACGTGAGATCTGACAACTAATTCCTTGACAAAAATTATTTTGCATGTTGATTTTAAAATGTCCGTTCGTCTGCCTGTCACTCAGTAATACTCTGACTTTACAAATTTTACAGAAAAGCGTTGTATGTCAGGTCTGCCCATTCGTGACCCAATGGACGAACGGACAAGTCACGCCTACTCTGTCGTCACATGTACGTCAAAATTTACGTACTGTATCTTATCCCCATGAATTAACCACGCAACAGCCCGTTCTAATTCTCTTTTTCACATAATCAAACTCTATAAATAGCCTAGATACATGTATAATTACTACGTGAAATGAAAACCAAATATAAAACTAAGAATTATTATAAATTTCAATTGAAGATTCCAAGCACAAGCTCTTGAATTTTAAGGTAATTTCTTTTAAAATGATTTGAAACATGTGCATTTTCTACTTCAAAAATGTTTCAATTGCATTGAAACAGGTTTAGGAATCAGTTTCAGTTTAACTGATGATCTTATTATATTGAAATTCCAAAGAATCTTCGAATCGAATTACTGAAAAAACGAATAGCTGAAATGAGATAATATATTCTGAGATTAAATCGGTAAGTGGGTGGGACCCCCGAAGTTTGGAAGAACTGAAGTGAATCACGAAAAGAATTTGCTGAACTTCGATGGCGGTTCTTTTCAAGGGTGAGTGGAATTACTTTTTTATCTTCAAAATCGCTCGCTTAGGAATAATGGGAAGTGGAAAGGAATGTGTGGGTCTGTGGAGAAACACACTCACTTGTGGAAGAATTCATGCAGATAAATTAATAGCATTGTGAATTATTTATTTAAGATGGCAAGAGTTGTTGAAAAAATTACTTAGGAATTTGAGAACATGAAGCCAAATATAAATTAATTCATTCAGAATATTTTAAACTTAAGTGGAATGTTTTAGAAATAGTTCAGCATAAGTCTCTGGTTACGGATATCAAATTACAAAATCTTTTAAACACCTTGCATGCGAAAGGTCCCAGGTTCGGGCCGGCACAATAACTGCGCAGACCTATAAACAACCTGTGCAACCAAAAAGTCCGACGAATAATACTCCGTGTTTTACACATGTCCTATTTCCTCGAACAGTCTCAATAGTTTTCCAGTTTCTAATGTAGTGAGGGCGATCTCAAACTTTTCAGAACTCCTACAATTTACTAGGACAATTAGCATCACAAATGGAGAGCTTAGTGGAAGAACGTGCTAAATGACATTTTTGAAAAAAATTGAGATTTTTGTGTCAATAAACAGGTTATTCTCTAATTTAAAGATAACCAAATTACCCTTTTAATAAACTTTAAGAGGGACTGTCAGTCCCATAGAGCTAATGCATTAGTTTTGAAATCACAACTTTTGCAAAAGAATTGCTTTGCCATGTTATCCCATTTTCAACAGGTATGGGAATCACCATAACATCAATTTAAAACAAAATTGAAAAGAAAATAACATCCGGTTATTTAATTATTATTTGATAAAGTTTTAAAATAGTGTCGCCATCTGCTGTATATTTTTGGCATTTTAAAACTTCAAAAATATATGATTAAATAACTAGATAACATTTTCGTTTTAAATTTGTTTCATTTCGATGTTATGTTGATTCTCATACCTGGGGAAAAGGGCTAACATGGCAAAGCAATACTTCTCCGGAAGTTGTGATTCCAAAACTAATGTATTAGCTCTATGGCACTGACAATTATTACTCTTAAGCTAAGTATATATTTTACCTTTTGTAAGTGACGTTTTTAACGTCGAACCTCGTTAACGCGAACTCGCTTAACACGAAATTTCGTTTAAGGTTACCTGAAAGCATTTCTCCGTCCTATAAAGCTTTGAACCCAATGCTAAAAAGATCTCTTTACGCGAAATTGCTTTAGACGAAATCCCGCTTAACCAGAATAAAAATTTCGAATTTGACTCTTTTTCTTAAGTAATTCAACCACTTATAACCGTTTTCAAAGAACAAATGAAACAAAACATAAAAAAGGCAACGTATATTTTAAAAATAAATTGTCTTCTCTTTCTGAGAAAATCACACGATCTCCAATGATTCGTCATTTTAATCCATTTTGTAACTATGCATTATTTTTAATTGTTCTTCCTTCAAATTTCTTAAAAAATTTCTATAGTGTGTACTACTCCAAATGAATTTTATTAATTTAATTACTAATTGTATACATGTACCATTATTAGTGCATTATATTATAAAATTAGAATAATTTTTAGATTTTATTTTTTTAAAACTGTTCACTAGTTCAATGAAAAAAAATCCTGACGATTAACATGAAATTCGGTTAACACGAAATGTTTTGGTGCTATCTAAGTGCAAACGAAAACTTTAAAGCTCATTTTCTCGTTTTCACCTTTCTGTCACTTAGCACGTTCTTCCACTAAGCTCTTCAAACACATTGTTTGGGGCTTGGATCTTTAGAGGAAAATCGGAATTATCACCAGATTAGGAAATAGTGTTGAAGAACTGGGATTGTGGGTGGTGTTCTAAAAGATTTAGAATCTGTGTTTTTGGCTTTGCCAAAGTCCGTTTGATTAATTAAGGGAATTTATATAGTGGATTGGGTATAGTTTGCTGGTGAAAAGTCTTTGTATTTATTATAAATCGAGAAATTAAATACATTTAACAAAATAATATGCCTATTCTTTTTTAAAAAGGGCTTTCCAATTCTTAGAGATAAGGGTTAGAGATATCAGGTTTTAAAATAACAATTTCTGTTATAAATACAGTTCTTAAATGATCTCTTTTGAAATTAGAAGTTTCATATGCATTACTTGCATTACAGTACCCATTAAAACAGCTATAACTAAATTTTCGTATGCCCATGAGCTATTTATACTTCATCAAACTAAATTGCGAATTCGAAAATGTGATGTTGCTGTCGTGAAATTGTTATGAATTATAAAATGAAGACAGCAAGTAACTCTTACACTCCGTAATAATTGCTTCACTCATTATTTGTAAAGGAGTGTTGTGATGTAAAACAAACAACTCTAAACAATTTTTGCAATTTTTGGGCAGATTTAAAAGTAGGTTGAAAATTTTGCCCCTGCATTTCGGGCACATTTAAAATTCAATTGCTTAATTTCCTGATTTACTGTCAAAAACTGTTTAGATTTCTTAAAAAATAATGGTGGTATTTTGTAAATAAAAGTATTAGACATTTTGATTTTCGGTTTTTCTCAAAATAGATAAAAAAAATAGTTATGCAAAATGAAAAACAATTGAACCGGTCTTCCCTATAGAGAACTCTTAACTAAATTTCAAAAACTTCAAATCTTTACCTACTCTAGGCGTAAACAAATTTCGCAAAGAAAATATAGAATAGACTCAATAATAATATAAACTATAAAAGAATCAATAACATAATAAACTAAGTCTCAGTAATATAATAAAAGGAAAAGTACCCAAACATCAAAGCTTTCGAAAACTAGTTTATGAATGAAGTTCGAAAAGACCATCTTCAAAATAAGAGACTCCTGATTAATAGTTAATGTAATTTACTCAATAAATAAAGTCAGACACCAACCTTCAAATGAACAAATAGTTTCCCAACTGAAAGTAAACTAAATAATAAACACGAATCAAGCATTTATTCTTCGAAATACAACGTATTGTAATAAGTTAGTTAAAACTCTATTCACAGCAAAACTCCAACTTATTTTACGAAAGCAAAATGTTTCACACCGTTGCTATGGGAATGTTATTTTTCAAACGTATAACGCACAACGCAAATATAAATGGTATTTAAATGAATTCTTTCATCACTACAACAGTTAAAGTGGGGCTAGGTATGTGGGGGAGAACAGGGCTAGTTTTCCAAAGGGGCAAGTTTTCCACCTGGCCTAACGTTGGAAATGGGCCATTAGTCGACGCCAACTGTTGGCATTGTTTTTGAAACAATACGCCTTAGACCATACCCCAAAAATCTTTGTTACGTTGGTATCGTCGCATTGTCTTTAGATCTGTATTTGTAATTGCTTAAACGTCGAGTAAATTTTAAAGCGTAAACTGAAACGTTCTGTTTTGACCTTACTGTTTTATCGTTGCGTGTACTACAAGGTTGCTAATTTCCATGCGCAACTATGTATTTGGTTTCAAATTAATTTTTAACCTTATACTTGTCTAGTATTAAAGTCTAATAACGGGAAGGTTTTCCAAAGTTTTAAGGTTCACGAATGCCTACAATGCTTCGTATTTTAAAAAAATGTCTCCTAATTTTATAAATTCAGTCTAATCTACCAAAATTTAAATTATTTTTTAATTTATAACTAACATATATATGAAAACCATATATGAAGCCACATTTGCACACTATCAAACTCCCTCAAAATAAAAATAGTATCGGGGTAATATATCTTAATCGAATTTGAAATTTTGTAAAATTGACATATTTATACAAAAATATTTATACAGTAACTGGGATAGTTAGCTGTATAGTTTGATGATTTTCCAATGCTCCGAAATAATAAAGTGAAATATGTCGTGATGAAACTCTATATAAAAGAGTAGAAATTGAGTTTTTCGTAAGAAATCGGTTTTTAAACAAAAAAAATTCTAACCAAATTCATCTTAGTATAGTAACGTTCTAAATTAAAGGACAGAGTGAGAAAACCATTGCTTAACTTCAGCGACCTAATTTATTTACATATATAAAATAAGTCGTGTTAGTTACACTATTTATAACTTAAGAACGGCTGTACTCTGATTTGGCTGAAAATTGGTGGGGAGGTAGCTTAGGACCAGGAATAGGCTATAGGATACTTTTTATTCGAACTCAAACGGGTGTAGGAGTACAAAACGTGAGTAGATTTCCCCATAGGAATAGCATTGTAAGATAAGAATTTATACTTTTTAATTCAATTTAAAGAAACTTCATCGCGTTCAGCGTGAACGAAAATTAAGAAAAGAAAAAAAGAGCAAGAGCCTGGATAAAATCAACCCCTCATATCAGAATGCGAGGAGATTATAATATCCTGATGAAGTGGATCACAGTGGAGGGATCAATTGGTATAAAATAAAAGTTTACATAAAAAAACTACTAATTAGGGTTATTAAGGGTACACCCGTGCAACGCCGGGTTTATAAAGCTAGTTTTATTAATATTTAAAAAATGTGTTTCCTTATATCAAACTTTTTAAACTAAAATTTAGAATTGCACACGTGCAACTCACTCTTAAAAACTCAATAACTAATATATTCAGATTAAAATCTTTACAAATTAAACCACTTAATTTTTCGCAAAACCAGAAGGTCATTTTGTAAAAGTTTGGTTCCAATGATTATGAGATTGACTTTTTTAAAATATCTGAACTTTCGAATGAAAGAACGCAGAAACTTTTAAGTAGCGGAATAACTTCTTTGTTCCATTCGGCGTAGTTTGACACTTTTCCCATACATCTACGTTTTGTAGTTCAGACGGACATAGATTTCAGACAGCAAAACACACAGACATTTAGACAGTCACACATGAATAGTATATATAAGTTATCATTAAAGAAGTTTAACTATATTGTGCCTTGACTACATACTGGGAATAAATAATAATTATAGTCTTTAAGTATAGCCGCAATGTTCATTTTTCTGTGTGATCTATTCTTCTCTTTGTGGCTGGTGAAGGAAGGATGTATTCTAGTGTCATCAGCATTTCTGTGGCGATGTTAAAATGTAAGGCAGAGCATTTGTATAAGTCTGACAATTAAAATGTGTAAACATTTAGAATCTATTGCGTTTGAACAATTAATTGAGGAAGGTCTATCTAAGCTTTAGAATGCTTGCCAAAAGCACTGTTTGCCGATTCTGGACTGAATTTCATTTAACAAACTATTCCAAAATCTGCTTAAATTCCTCTAGAACCGAAACATTATTTTAACATATTAAGTCAATCTCTGCACACTAGTTTTTAAATTAATATTTTATGTAGAAGTTTCATTAGGATTCTCTATCAACATAAATTCAAAAGAAAACCATTGATACTATGTAACAATGTTCAAGTATTTCTTGTAATATTAAAAACCTGAAAACTGCACGTAATTGTGTTTAAGAATTTGCGTTTAATAATGTTCTTTACAATAACCATGTCAATATGGTTTAAATTACAAAAAAAAATCATTTGAAGATGAATCTTTATGACTGTTTCTAGTTAATATTTATTTAGTACATTTATTAAAGCAACCAATAATTTTGAGCTATAAAAAGTAGGGATGTGAAACACCATAGAGTTTTCAGTTACCACCTAATAACAGATATTTGGTACACTATAATTTGGTTAAAGATTTTGACAATAAGGTTTAGTTTTGTAGCGTTATGCTTTTCTAGCATAGCTGTAATAGCAGTTCTATAGCTGTTATAGCATAGCTGTTATAGCATAGCTGTTATAGCATAGCTGTTATAGCATAGCTGTTATAGCATAGCTGTTATAGCAGTTCTATAACAGCTTCGCTTTGCGCATGCGCGATTTTTAATTTACTGTAATAAGCGATTTGGAATAAATAATGAAAGTATTCATAAAAAACAAAATAAAGATTGTTTTATGTTAAAAAGGTTGCGTCATAAAGAAACGCAAAAAATCGAAAACACATCCCCCTATGCATAAATTAATTTTATGGTAAAAAAATATCCAATATAACAACATAATACCTTTGGAAATGAACTAGACTTAATAGTACCACCAAATTATTTGCTATTTTTCGCATGAATGATAAAATTATTTGCAATTAAAGGTGAGACTAAAATAAGTTGCTGAGGGATTTAATTAACTTCGTTATTAAAGTTTTGGGAAATGATTTGGCTTATTGTGAAAGAAACTACTTTTAATGTTGTAACTATAGTTCATAGTAAGAAAATGAAGCTTGAAGGCAATTACATGAAACGACATTTTTTTGTAACTTCTTTGATAAAAAGAAAGTTTTTTTTTTAATATTAGTGTTATCTGCTTGATAGAAAGTTTGTTACATCTGATTAGAGATTTAATCTCTCAAACTTTATTAAATTGTTTGATCATTTCATTAAATAATAAGTTTCTTACAAGGTCAACATAAGATATTAATTAAAACTAATATTTAAATAACCTTTAATATTTTTATTAAGGCTACACATTAATATGAGCACCAACTTTAATAAATCCAATAGCAGCGCCCAATTTTGAGTTCATATTTCAAACCTATGTGTTAATCATTTTTAAACGAAACACCAAACTTTAATGTTTTTTTAAATATTTATTAAGTTATATACATAGAAAGTTTAGGCACGTAATGTTAAACGAGTTGCACTTAAAAAAAAATCTACTACTCTCACAATATTAAAGATATCAAAAAGTTTTTTTCTGGGTATTATTTTTTTTTTACAAAAACACAAAACATTTTCTTTTGTATTTAAAATATTTATTATTTACTTTAAAAAAATATGAGCAGAACCTGCTCAATTCAGGACAAAGAGTTAACAATAAATTTTTATTCTTTACATGCCATCCATAATTTATTAAGAAAATTAATAAAATGCAAATTTTTAAGGATTTGTATCATTTTGGGGACCATTTATAAATAGTAAAGCAAACTTGACACAGAACTAAACAAATGTTACCTGCAAAACTTAATAGATTCAGTTTTTTTTATCAATTGCGGAATTTATCTAATTCTTAAAAACACTTCAACAACAATCTTGACTAGTTCCTGTTAGTTGTTGTTGATTGGTTGGTAGACATATATATTCAGGTTTGTGTGCTTGGTCAGCGACCCGCTTATAAACCTTCGTCAAGTAAGACAGACACAACAGACAACACACACATAAGTGGATCCATCTAATTTTTAGAGACAGAGGCCAACTAGAGGATCCCCAGAATTGGCTTGTCACCCCCAGAGGTATTGATTTGGTATGGGAACTTAGAGGACTTTCGGACCCAACAGATTTAACGAGCACGTACTCCGCATATACTCGGTAGGTCTTCAGTGGTACCGGGACTCGATCGCAGGACCTTCCGATCCCGAGACCGAGACGCTGACCACTAGGCTCACTACGGCCCCCTGTTAGTTGTGAAACTAATCAATGTTAATAGTAGAACTAAACATGTTCTTCATAACAATAAACAAAAATGACTAATCAAGTGACTCGACACGAGGTGAGCTACACGAGGGCTATTGGCGACCGGCGCCGTTATTTAGAACCACAGTCAAGTGACGTGCCGACACCTGAGTAGGCACCCAACGCTACAGTTAAGGGCGCGTGGTAGCTCAAAAATTGGGTGTTGCCATTGGAAGTTTCAAGGTTGGTGCTCGTTTTAAGATGTAAATACACCTTGTGTACATTTTAATACCGAAAATCAATTTTTCTTTGAAAGTTCTTCTAAAATCTTCTGTTCAATAGTGGCCATGGAGTGGATCGTTTTTTTACGCAGTTGCTCAAGAAGACTTCGATTGGGAATCTTATTCTTTTTTTTTTTTTGTGACTAATACTTACTTTTTTATCTGTCCAAAAATTCGTACTTTTTATTATACACACTGTAAAAAAAATTTACTGAAATTAACGGGGAAAGTACCGGCAGCAGAGTTGCCGGGACTTTCCCGTTTCGTTAAGTATTTTACCGTGTATCTACAGAAGTTCCGTTTCTTATTTCTCCATTGTTAAAATTTTCCATTTTGCATTTTCCCGTGTTTCTACTTAAGTCCCGTTTGTTATTTCTCCGTTGTTAAAATTTTCCATTTTGCATTTTCCCGTGTTTCTACTTAAGTTCCGTTTCTTATTTCTCCGTTGTTAAAATTTTCCATTTTGCATTTTTCCTTCAATCTACTGAAGTTCCGTTTCTTATTTGTTCGTTTTTAAGGTTTTCCGTTTCATATTTTCCGTGAATCTAAGCAAGTTTTCCGTTTTGTATTTTCCCGTTATTTTAATTCTCGTGTGTTTTTTTGCTAATGAAATGTCCATCTATAGTAAAAGTCAGAAAAATCTCAAAAAGTTACGCATATTTTTTCATGCTCCTTTTCGCAACAATGAAGTGAAATCTCTTGAAGTGCTTTTATAAATTTTTCCCCTAAGGCTATTTTTAGTAGAAAAACAATAAATTTAACATTTCGAAAAATTAAAAAGCACTTATAAAACGAAATTTTAACTCATTATAATAATTGCAAAAAAGAGCATAAAAAATATGCATAACTTTCTGAGATTTTTCTTGACTTTTCTCCATAGACAACATTTTTGAGTCATGGAATTTCAGCAGGTATCCGTTCTCTTGAAAATTCAACGTTCAAGGTATACATATTTCATGCTCATACTTTTACTAATATAAAAAGTTGAAACACTGCAATATTTTATTATATATTAAAAACTAAACAGATTTTTTTCTTCAAATTTCGGAAATATTCGCTACCAAGGTCAATTAAACTTGTTAAAATACATTACAGAAGAAACATTGATTTAAACACAATTTTTCAGCATACACAATTTATTATTTATTTCAATTTCTCATTCAACAAATTTACAATTTATACAGATATAGAGGAAATCTTACTTTAACTTGACATGATTGGAACCCGTTTTAACCTGTTTATTAGAGAAGATAAAGATTATATGTTCATTGATACAGCAAAATTAATTCTCAGGTTGGCAAAGTTATTAAGTTAAGATATTCAACCCTCTAACATTATACTTGATTATATATATTTTTATTAAGAATAATATAATTGCAAAATAATAATTTTTCTCAAAAACTTGCTACAAAATACACCTTGTATATATTTTAAATTTTTTAATTGTATTTACAGTTTAAAAATTTTGTCGAAATCATTTGTTTGATTTGCTGAATTAATAATTCTTTTGTAATTAAAGATGGTTTTCCGGATTCTGCTTTGTTGCTTTTGATCCTCTCTTCGTATTAAGATCCGCAAGACACCTAATAAAAGATAAAACACAGTCTTAAAATTAACAAATAAACATATTAGCATAATTGTTAAATGCCCCCATCTACCATAATCTTTAACAACCACAGCACGAGATTAAATTTGCCCGTCTGGTGACTGAATGATTAGTGCTCTGGCGTCACTGGGAGCAGGTTCGAATCATCATCTAATTAGCTTGATATGCAAAAAATGACCATAGAACGACAAACCAAAACCAAACCCACACAAGTTTGAAAGTCTGTAAATTGTGTTTAAATAGTTAGACCTCTGATATTTTTTTTTATATAAGAAACAATAACACACTATTATTAATAATTTTTAAGTTATTAAATGTTTTTTTAATATTGCATACGAATATTAATATTTTGTGGATGTTATCAGGGTGCGCAGCTGTTCTTGAAGATGCCTTTTTTTGTTTTCAATTTTAAGTGCCTTTAAAGGCGCTTCTTTTTTTTTTGTATTTTTAAAAAGTATTTCTTTTTTAATTAAAGTGATTATTTTTGTAATAGTTAAGAAATGATATTTTTTTGCTGATTCTACCCATAAAAATGATCAGGTTGCTGCTTTATTTAGGAAATTAACGCTGCAAACGACTTTTCCCCGTATTACCAGAAATCCTGAAACAGCGACATCCATCAGGGCGTGCTTATTGAGAAAAGCGTTTTATTATAACGCTTTAAAATATGTGCAACTTTCCAGTTAAATTTTTTTTTTTAAGTTTTATGTCAGGACAAAACTTTGTTCAACAAAACTTCAATGCCTCAAAATATATGCCAGTTCATGGCGAAATCGGAAGTGTCTCGAATCTTGCTATTTTTATAGTTTTAGTCAGGACGCATCGGTCGACTAAACTTTAAAGCCTCGTAATTTTTGCTTATTTGCAGGAAATTGCAGTAGTGACTCGTTAGTTTTTGTAAAGCAGAACCTCGATTATCCTGTCTAATTGGGACTGTCGGTAGGTCGGATAATCGAAAATTCCTGATAAAAGATAGTTTTTATTAAACGTAAAACTTCTCTAAAATAGGATCGTCCGAGTTTTCCAATATAATCAACAGCCCTTGGTTAATTTTAATTTGACGGTACTTCTGTCGCCAAGGGATTTGGCGCTTTTGTAGGGAGCGATAAACAATTATTTTTGGTGATGCGGCATTTTCTGGTGAAATGCGTTGTGGCGTCTTTGTTGTTTCTAGGTGGCGCTGGTTATACTTGCGCGGATGTTAGGCGCGTGGGATTTATTTGTTCTAAATTAGTTTTTGACCAATCGCCGGCGCTGGTAATACTTGCGTGGTATTTAGGTTGCGCGGATGTTGTGCGCACGGAATTATTTTTATTCTAATAAATTTCTTTTTGTTCTATCGTCATTACGTTTGGGGTTACGTTTGGCTTTTGAACATCCGATTATTATGGATGGTGCGTATTAAAATTCTGAATTTTTTATCGGTTTGAAAATGGCTGGACAGCTAGCTATCATTCAGTTTTGAAAGAATAAAACTAAATTTTTTTACTTTAAATTTTTTGTTTTGCTTCGTAAAACAAAACTGCCCGGGGCCCCAAACCAATATTTAGGCTTTCAATGGGCCCTACAATACTGCCCCATGTTGGATACTGATGTTTTTTAGAGAAAACAAAATTGCCCGGGGCCCCAAACGAGTATTTAAGCTTTCAACGGGCCCTACAATACTGCCCCATGTTGGATAATGATATTTTTTAGAGAAAACAAAATTGCCCGGGGCACCAAACGAGTGTTCAGGCTTTCAATGGGCCATACAATACTGCCCCATGTTGGATACTGATGTTTTTTAGAGAAAACAAAATTGCCCGGGGCCCCAAACGCGTGCGTACTGGATTGCCACTCATTCGTGTAGCTCTAGTGCGACAATAATTCAAACTAAACTAAACTGGATTGCCACTTGTGTAGCTCTAGTGCGACGATAATTAAAACTAAACTAAACTGGATTCCCACTCGTGTAGCTCTAGTCCTACGAAAATTCAAACCAAACTAAACTGGATTGCCACTACTAGCCCATTGTGTAGTGTAAAGTTTGTTTTGTGTTGCCCAAAGCAAACCAAAACCCTGAGTCTGGTTTTTTTTCAAAAGTAACTAGGGTTACTGCATCGGCGGAAAGGAATCTGGCAATGCGGAAACACGCGAGTTTCGCCAAGTTGTTGTTGTTTCTGGAGCCGCGCCAAGCAGTACCGTGAAATTAAAATTTACCCAGCCCTTTAAAGTCGTATAAACGGTGCTTTACTGTATTAATGCATGTTATTAGACAATACAATTTTAAGGAATAGGAATCACAACATTTAAAATAATAAAAGTTTCAAAATAAGTTATATATACTAACACTCACCTTTATAATCAGTAGAGCACGGGAAAACCCAAACAAGGTATGTTGGTAGGTAGGTAGGTTGGTGCATGTATTTTCCGGTTTGTGTGCTTGATCAGAAACCCGCTTATAAACCTTCGTCAAGTAAGACAAACACAGACAGATTTTTACAATTAAAAGTACACCCAGGGCAAAGGCGTGAATCGAACCCGCACCCGGTACAGTGCTCAGACTGTTAGCGTAATGGGCTGCGATCAAACCCACTAGGCCATCCGGGCCCCAACCCAAACAAGCACTTCTTAGTGATTCGCATTCGATTCGATCGACGATTCGAAGATGAACGTCTCCAATAGAGGGTTCTCTTTCCACATTTAGCGACATATTTCAGTGTTCGGCGATATCGAAAATATTTCAAATTTAATTATATAAATGCAGTTGAGCCCGGTCATAAAATTTTTTATTTTTTTATTTTTAATTGATAGCTGGATGCTTTTCTGAAAAATATTTCAAAGAAATAAATAATCTTTCGTAAAACAGGTATTTGATGTTCGAGTTTCGATGTGTGTATTCTTAGTGCATTATCGCCAATTCTATACAGGGTAATAAAAGTATGGCAGCTCTAAAAACGGGAAAATTCCGTTTTCATCTTTTCGCTCGTGGTTTACGGACATTTTCCGTTTTTAGAAGGACAAAACCCGTTTTCAGATAGAAAAAAAAACCGTTTTCATCTCTTCGCTCGTGGTTTACAGACATTTTCCGTTTTTAGAAGGAAAAAACCCGTTTTCAGATGGAAAAAAACCCGTTTTCAGCCAATACGGGAAAGTTCCGTTAAAATCAGTAATTTTTCTCCTGAAATTTCAGGTTTTTTTTAACAGTGCAGTATAATATGGTAACATTACTTATTTGCCATTTATACAAAAAACAAATGAGACTCTAACCATTTAATTAACCATCTTGAATCGGTCATTTAACTGCTTATGAAGAAACCTTTTGTTCTGACAACAATGAGAAATGTTTACTTCTGAAAAAACAAAGACAATAATACGCGAATAAGCAATGGTTAGTACTTATTAGTAAGATAAAATTCCAAGAAACCCTCATGAAGAATAAAAGGAATTGAGAAGAGATGAATATTTTATTCAATTTTACTTCGAAGGTTGTTAGCAGTTTATTTTTAGAATTGAAAAAAAATGTATAAAATACATTAAATTCCTTTTTGGATTCTAAATCAAGTTTCGTATAACGAAAAAGATTGTCTCAAATCATATATACATCTATAATAATAACAAGAAGTTCATAAAAAACTAAAATAGCCTACTTTCCTGTTACTTAAATACTTACTGAAGTTCTAATCGGGAAAAAAAACTAGGTTCCTAAAGTAAATATCATCAACAGCCGTTTCTACACTAGATTTATACACATTAGAAAAAAAAATCGAAACACAGCACCCAGCTATAATTTAAACTTCTAAAAGCCAAAATCAACTATTTTCCTTAATATTCTTTCGCAAATTAATTAAATATTATTTATCATCTGCTCGTGATTTATTTGTAGTTCGAATAATAATTAAATATTTATTAATAACAAAAGTAATGAAACTACTCCGAATTGCATTAAAAAATAAGAAATGTAAATTAAAACTAAGCATAATTGCATGCAAAAGTATGCCTTGCCGCTTTCTTGGTAGATAATTAATGAATAATCAAAGAATCAAATTGTGCTACATTTTATGACGTCATTCCAAACTGATTCATGAAAATATTATTTTGCTTCAAATATGTTTAAATAAATAAAGTTTCCCATGCTATTGTTGATTTGGCAACAGTGATTTAAATGACTCAAAATTGAATTTCAAAGCTAATTCAATGGGAAATTCGCCGAAAGATAGTAGATTTATGTCCGCCCGGACGTACAGACAGACGGACAAAAAGTATGAAAGTTGGGTATCTGAGGTAGCTTTCAAACAAAAAATGAATTTTTAAGATCCGAGGGATAGAACCGATTTTGGAAGAGGGATACGGACAGACGGACAGACAGACGGAAAGACAGACAGACATACGAACAGACAGACAGATGGACATCAACCGCATTTCAATACCTACAGTGATTTAAATGACTCAAAATTGAATTTCAATGCTAATTCAATGGGAAATTCGCCGACAGATAGCAGATTTATGTCCGTCCGGACGTACAGACAGACGGACAAAAAGTATGAAAGTTGGGTATCTGAGGTCATAGCTTTCTAACAAAAAAAGAATTTTTAAGATCCGATGGATAGAACCGATTTTGGAAGGGGGGTACGGACGGACAGACGGACATCGACCGCATGTCAATACCTACTTTTTCATTTTTTTAATTCTTTCGAATTAAAAAAAGAAAAGTAGGCTAAAAATGTAGTTTTGTATGTATGTGTGTGTGTTCTATAGATTCATAATCTAGACATTTGTTTGACTCGTAACTTGGCACAAATGCGTAGTTCATACTTAGATTATGATTTTTGAACTTTCAGGTTTCAAAATGTTCTATTTTTAAAGAACATTCGAATTTTCTGAAAAACTTACACCACTTTGGCTCAAATCCGATCTTTTTTTACTTCCCTGATGCCATCGGCTGAAAAAATTAAATAAAACTTTTAACGAAAACATTTAAAATTGAAAATGTTTATTTTATTCTTTTGCCATTACCTTCAGAAACTAAATTCATTATTTGAAAAATAATTGACATGTTTCAAGTGACGTAATTCCGCCAGTCTCCATTCCCGGATTTTATTGTGGGTTTATTAGATGATTTTTTCATTGATTTTTCTAATGACTGCATGTATGCATATTTAAGCAATAAATGTATAGTTAAGCTATTACTAAACTATGAAGGTTAATAAATGTCATCGCACTAGAGCTGCATATTAGAGTTTTATGTCTTTATTTTTTTCGCCAAATACGTTGCCAAACTCGCCAAAATATTAACTAAAACTCACCAAATGGGCAATTTCTTTTATAAATAATTTATAAGCTGGTCGGTTGTTCGAAGGTCATTGTGTTAGAGCTATATAATGGGGGTGTTTGTAGCTATATCTATTTTCTCGCTAAATTATTTCCCAAAACGCGCCAAATGAGCTAAAATGTTTTATGTATTTATGAGGGAATTGTGATGACATTTATGAGTGCATTTTATAGCGTATTTTTCATTTTGGAATTTTAAGGCAATGAAACGGGATTTTATACTTTATAACGAGCGGGAACAATAACATAAGTATATGATCCTATAACAGGTTATATGGTACACACATTTGGAACGATTTGATATATTTTTAATCCGTGCGAAGAACGGGTATGAATTTGCTAGTATTTTAATATAAGTATACATGAATATGAGTATACGTTTAATACTATAAAAATATCTGGTTAAGCTGGTTTCGACTAATAAACTTTATAAAGTAAATTTTTAGGATCAAAGCTTAAATTCATTTTTGGAATACTTTTATGTAATGCTATGATTTTAAAATGTAATCCTTGCTGTCATATGCTCCTCAGATTTACAGATGCAAATATATAAACCTAACTACTCCCTATACCTATACACAATGTAGGATTCCAGTTCGTTTCATTTAACAAAGTTTGATTCAATTGTTGTACATAGTTTCTACCAACTTGGATGAGATTCATACAAAGGAACGTTGCCCTCTGCCAAGCTGTGTCACTCGCAATGCGATTCCATTGATATTGGTTAAAATAGATTTGAAAGAAAAAGTAATTCAGTAGGTTTATGTAAAAGTATAAACTACTTTTTCGCTTAGGTTTTCCCTTTAAAAACTTGTTAAATGTGTTTATAAAAAAGCAAGTTGAAAAATGTGTATATGTAAATAAATCCTGCTCTTGTACTAATAGTTAGTAACAATTTTTACAAGCAAATGGTTAACCGAAACCGTCGTTAACAAATAAATCTATTTCTGGTCATTTTCGTAGAAAATTCCCCAACTCATCATTACCTTTACTAATTGCATCTTTGACGTGGTCTGATAATGTTGTAGCTTCATATGGTGCTGCACCTAACTGAAAATGTTGTAATTAATAACTTATTTCGAGTAAAATCACAGTTTACTTAACTTATAGGGCCAGAGAAGCTGTCTCAAACACGTGAGCTGACGGAAAATTTGAAGTCAGAGTGACAGTGCCGAAGGTGAAGAAAAATGTTAGCAACCACTCAAACCCTAAAAATATTGTCAACCGTGAAAGAGTTGTTATAAAAAGGATTGTTCATCTTCGGAACAACGATACTCTGGACCAGTGAAGTCAAACTTTCCATCCACGCATGTGTTTGGGAGAGCTTCTTTGGCCATGTAAGTTTAGTAGTCCGTGGTAAAACAGATTAAAAAATAGTTATGCAGAAAAATAGAATGTGTTAATAAAAATATAATTATTTATACTCATCATTTTTCGGTGATAAACAAAAGGTGTGTTTAATGTAAAAAAAAAGTGTTATATTGACTTTTCTCTTTACAAGAATGCGTTTATTTAACCTAATAGTGAAAATTTACTATTGTCCAAATCTTAGAAAATTATATTTATAAATACTGTCTGCCTTTAGTTTGAAGGCCCCAAAGTGTTTCTATACAAAACCCTGTCCTGTTTCTGAAAACTCGTGATTGGTATATTGCTTAAGGGAATACTAAAAAATAGTAACTAAATTTTTAATCTCTTTCTGAGTCAATAAATACAACTGGATGAATGTAGTTCATACTATTGTAGCGAAAATAGCCGTTTGGTGTCCACAAGCCATGGTTAAGTGGTACAAATTAGGCTACAGAAGCAATTCATGTGATGTGTGTGGTAGAGTTCAATATTAACATAAACTTAAAAGTTTATAATCCATCAGTAAACCACGGCGCACATACACCAAGGGATGTTTTCGCTAATTTACTACAAAACTACATTCCAAATGTAAAATAAAACATTTGAAGTGTTTCAAATAAAAAACGTAGTTACGCGTCCACTGTACCCTTATAAAGTACTTAATGCGTCCAAACAACATGCAATTTAGCATTTAGGTTAAGATGAAAACTTCACCATTACGAAAACTTATTTTGAGAAAAACTGACTATTACAAGCTTGACATACTAACAAAGAAACTTTGGCATGTTTGTGTACCAGTGAATTCCCCCATTTGATTTCAGTAGTTTCAGGAAATTTTATCCAGAGGGATAGTAGATGGAATTCGCAATCCAATTTATTCGACTGAAATAACGAAACTCTTTACGGCACACATAAGATATCATCGATTGCACGCAATTCTAAACACAATCAAGAACCAAGACATGCATGGCACTGAATTCAATTTCATCGAATATGTAGTCATTGAATTATGTCATGACGTATTTAGCGTTAGGGCCCCCTTACATGAATAAATTGGTCGGATTTTTGGGTTAACAAAACTTTCATAAAATGGCCGGGTCGCAATAGCTAAACATGGAAGCTCACCAAACGAAATGACAAATTCTGAATAATATGAGGAATCCAATAGTAATTATAAATTCGCAATAATAAGAAAAAGAACAGTGGAGGGCAATGTACTACGAATGCCTCCATTATACCCAACTCGCGTTGCCCTTACTTGGACACCTGATGGAAAGAGAAAAAGGGGTCGACCCATAGCCCATAGTCGACTCCTACTAACCGGACAACAGATGGTCAAGGGGGAAAAAAAGTACAGTTTTGGGTTGCCAAGCTGGATGAAGGCTGCGGCACTTAGCCAGAAGGGACGAAATGCTGTAGAAGTGGCCTTATGCACCACTTGAGCGAGACCTAAGTCAAGGTCCAAAAATCGGATTCGATAATATGCCATTTGGGATCTCTTGGTCTGAAGATAAACTGCTTTTGAACATAATGCTCTTAGGTTGGCATATACTCGACACTTTTTTAGCTGTTGATAATGCATGGTGATCGAAAAAAATGGATATCCTTCACGTGACTGTACAGCATTTAGGTTTGCCAATGCACGGTCTATTCCATATATTCCCACATCACCCTGTGATGTGGCCAGAGACATTAGGTAGAATGGGCTGCGCATTGACAAACCTAAAAGGGCCTTTGCATAGTCATGTGACGGATTTCGCTTTTTTTTTGTCGATCACCCTGCATTATCGACAACTTTAGAAAGTTTAGTATATGTCTACCTAGAGCGTTATCTCCAAAAAGCGTTGATTTTCAGACCTAAATATCCCAAAAGGCATATGATTTTAAGTTCCGAAAGTTCAAAAATCGAAACTTAAGTATTTACTACACATTTGTGCCAAGTTACTAGGCAAACGGATGTTTAGTTTAAGAGTCTATAAAGTACAAACAAAACAGCACACAAAAATACTATGTTTCGTTTTTATTATTACAGATTTAATGTACTCAGCAACTCAGAAAATAGCTGCTAGGTATGTATGAATATTTTTTGGTAGTTTTTTTTTATGGAAAAAAAATCTGTCAACATATTTTTCTCGTAGCATAACGGATATTTCTAGCAACTTTGCTGCCAAAATTCTTCTGAAATATAATAAGATTTTTTATACACAGGTTTTATGCACACTATTTCAGTTAGGCATTGACTTAAGGAAAAAAAAAAGAGCAATTAATCAGTTCGTACTTTTTTTTCAATTCAAAGTACATACTTCCTCTTTTTATTTTTTTTAAATAAAAAATAGTTAGAACAAAATCCCTATTACAAACATAAAAATAATGTTTGCTAAGTATTTGTTTTTTTTCTAAAGTCTTTAAACAAGAGAAATAAAAAATATTTAGATGTAATATTTAAAAAATAATTGTGTTTCACATACTTAATAATTTTCGAACACTTATTATTCCTTAAAAGATAATTTGATATTTTTCGCATAAAAAATAATCAGTAAAAAGTCACAATATGTAAGGTTCTTTTGTTACAATTCAGTGTTAGTATATATGAAGAGCTTAGTGGAAGAACGTGCTAAGTGACATTTTTGAAAAAATTGAGATTTGTGTGTCAATGAACATATTACTAACTTCTTTAACTATAAAAAGTTTCCCCTTTTTCATAAACTTTAAATTTAGTATATTTTTAGCGCTTTTCAAGTATCGTTTTCAACAGATCCGAGTGCAAACGAAAAACTTTAAAGCTCATTTTCTCGTTTTCACCTTTTTGTCACTTAGCACGTTCTTCCACTAACCTCTTCATATGTCTCCGTGTTGCATTGTTGTCTTCATCGAACATACTTTTTAAAATGAAATGTTAGGCAACTTATGATGTTATTCTTGTTAAACAAATATTTACTATGTTATATTCTTTTTAGAGGTAAAAGAGAAATACACTACGTTTAACCTTTTATTTAGAGGATATTCATGATATATTATAGAGTTTCGTTAAACTTTTTATTTATTCAATTTTTATAAAAATTAAGTGTTTGCATTTTCTTTTATTATGTAACTTTTTTATTCATTTTCCTTCGTGTTTTGTATAACTAAACACCATAAGAAGTCTTTAGGGCGAATGAGCCCAATTGACCGCGGGTCTCCAAACCAAAGTGCCTCTGTGTTAATCCAAAGGGAATAAATTATTTTTTAAGCCCCATTTCTCTGACTGTTTTGAATATTTTTACAAATGGCTTTTTTATATGATAAATGTAGCTGACTTACAAGTCTCTATAATCATACTTTTTGAAATTGGTTCAAAAATTTTGTGTAAAATTATTTATTCGAAATTGAGAAAAGTATTCGAACCAATTTCAAATATATTTATGGTGTGTGTCTGCGTTTGTTCAGAGTACACTGCAACATACGTGCTCGTTGAATCTGTCGAGTCGAAAGTCCCAAACAAAAGCACGATGACGTCGCTGGTTTGCTTTGGGTGCCCGCTCAGGTGTCGACCAAGTTATTTGACTACGATTCTAAATTTCGATACGTAATTGTCTGTGTTAAAGCTCCATGAAAGCTAGAAATAGACAGCCAGAAACGTACAACCTAACCTAACCAGTCCCCTAACGGGATGTCTGCCGCGTGACTACCACGTTTTATTGACAACGAATAAAAGTAACCTGGCCTCTAAAACAATATGTAGTTTTTTAGTTGTAATGCTTTGTACTGTGGGTAAACAATGAAGGTCGAGGTGCAAACAATTATTAACACAACCGGAACAGAACGACAAACAGCGTATAGCTTAACAGGTAAAAGAGTAGTAGTCAGCAGCGCTTATATATACAGTTCATGGTGACGTCATTCACAGGAACGCTGACATGACACCTCCCCGCTAAGCTGGAACGTAACGGTCCGGCGGCTTCCTTTGTCTCGTAGACCGTCGCAGAGGTGGATCTGGCATAGTACGGTTGCTGCTGGAGGATCGTTGGTGGACACAGAACCTGGACTCTGTATGACATCTGAGATTGTAGGCACACTTGGGGTTGAGGTAGGGATTTCTGGCGAATGTTGAGTTTCTCCAAATTCCACTGGAGCTGGAATTATCTGCTCTTGAATCTGAGTGAAAAAGTCATTGTTATTATTGCTCGACACTACGTTTTTAGATTGATCCGACAAAATTTGACTCGTATGACGCACTACAACTTTACCCGTCCTTAGATCTTCAATCTGATATAACACACTTCCAACTTTTCGAAAAACCTTACCGTGTAGCCACTTATTATCACGAGCATAATCTCTGTAGAGAACTTTCTCCCCCTCCTCAAAGAAACGCAGTTTCCTATTATCATACCTTTGGACACTCTTCTCTTGAGATTCAGTCACTTTGGCACGCACATCGGGAATTAGATGTAATCGTGAACGTAAATCCCTCTTAAATAGCAACTTTGCTGGAGATTCCCCAGTCGTACAATGCGGTGCCTTTCTATAGGAAAATAGAAAATTATTAAGATTTAGTTTAAGATTTCCCGGTGCTTTAGAAACCGACCTTAAACCTTTCTTTACCGTTTGGACATAACGCTCAGCTTGTCCATTGGACTGAGGAAAGTAGGGAGCACTAAAAAAAATTTTATACCCTTTTTAGTAAAAAATTCTCGCATCTCACTCGATGAAAAGTTAGTGCTATTATCCGAAACAACTGTGACTGGCAATCCAAACCTTGAAAAACAATCTCGTAGTTTTTCGATTGTCGCACTTGAGGTTATTGACTTCGTAGGGTAAACTTTCACCCATTTAGAATAGGAATCAACGATGATTAGAAAATACAAATTTGCGTAGGGACCAGCATAATCAACGTGAAGTCTTTGCCAAGGTTGGCATGGAAATTCCCAAGGATGAATTGGCGCTTTTGGCGGATTCTTAGAAAGAGACATGCAAATTCTACAGTTTTTAACCATATTCTCAATATCAGCATCAATACCTTTCCAGTACACAAAACTTCGGGCTAAACTTTTCATTTTTACCATTCCTAAATGACCCTGGTGCAATTCAGTTAAAACTTCTGCACGAAACTTCTTTGGGAACATGACTCTAATACCTTGAAGTATACATCCCTGGTGAACAGTATATTCACTCGAGTTTGACGACATTTTGTTACCTGAGCCCATGAGATCTCGCAACATCACAGCCATTTCCGGATCTTTCCGAGTTTCATCAGCAATCATCTTACTCTTCACTGGAAGAATTTCAATCTGGTTAATCTAAAAAACATAAACTTCATCAACCAAATTAACGGCATCTTCATCTGGAAATCTTGAACAAAAATCAGCATTCGAGTGATCTCCTGTCTTCCGGTATTTGATCTCGTAGTCGAATCCTTGCAAAAATATGGCGTAATGTAACAATCTCGTCGCACTCATCGCATGTGAACCTTCATTGGGAGAAAAATTCGGGTAAGTGGTTGGTGATCAGTCAACAAAACAAAATGTCTACCATACAGATAGTTAAAAAAACTTCTTAACACCCCAATAAATTAGAGAGCTTCCCGATCAATCTGTGAGTAGTTGCGCTTCGTTTTTGACAGTCGTCTTCCGGCAAAAGTATTGGACGTTCGGAACCATCGGGAAATATATGCGAAAGAACAGCTCCAAGACCGTACGCAGATGCGTCGGTTGCAAGAACTAAGGTTTTTTTAGGATCAAAGTGTGTTAAAACCCGTTCTGAAGAAATCTCGCTTTTAACAGCATCAAATGCCTCACAGCAATATTTATTCCACTCAAACTCTGTCCTTTTTCCAAAAGACGATAGAGGGGATTAAGCCTGTCCGACATATTGGGAATAAAACGACCGTAGTATGTAACCAAACCCAAAAAAGATTTTAACTCAGTTACGTTAGTGGGTTGTTTAGCATTCACAATTGCTTTGGTTTTATCATTAGTTTGATGGAGACCTTCAGAATCGATCATAAACCCTAAATATGAAATTTTCTGTTTAAAAGTTCGCACTTCTTTTCATTAAGTTTAATACCGTTTTCAATACAGATTCCAAAAAATTTCTTTAAACTCTTTAAATGTGATTCCAAATCTTCCGATGCGATGACAACGTCGTCATAAAAAACTTGCAAACCTTTTACATCTTTAAACACAGATTCCATGGTCTGCTGCCATTTTGCTGGTGCACTTGCTATGCCGTACATCAATCTATGCACGTTATAGAGACCTTTAGGTGTATTGATCGTTAATAATTTTCAGGTTGGCTCCGTAACTCCTAATGCATGTATGCATCCTTAACATCTAGTTTTGCAAAGTATTTACAAGATCCAAATTTTGAGGAGAATTTCCTCAATATTGGGAATCGGGTATTCATCTACCTCTAAGCATTTGTTTATGGTGGTTTTACAATCTGCACAAATTCTAATTTTCCCGCAACTTTTAACCACCGGAACTATTGGCGTGACCACTCCAATACAAAGTCTTAGAAATTATGCCTAAAGATTCTAATCTATCTAGTTCATTTTCAACCCGTTCTTTCAGAGCAAAAGGAATAGTTCGACTTTTTACAAAAATAGGTTTGCTACCCGTTTTAATGCTTAAACTAGCTTCATGTTTTTGAGACAACTGGATTTTCGGAAAACACCTCTGGAAATTTTGAAACCAACAACTTAATGTTTTCTTTAGTTTCTGATACTTGTTTTAAAGTTCCCGTGCCCAATAGCTCATTCCAATTAAGCTTTACTTTATACATCCAGTCCCTTCCAAAAAGTGAATCGTAATTTCCTTTTACAATATGTAAATCCGTGTTACATTTTTGCCCGTTACACTCAATATTTACATTTACTTTTCCTTGCACAGGGACACTTTGATTATTGTAGGAAAACAATTTCAAATTTGAGGGTTGGATGTCTTTGTTTATGCTAAGCTCTTTGAAAGTTTTCAGAGAAATAAGGGAACAGGTTGCGCCTGTATCAACTTCCATTTTAAGCAGGCAATTTTCGATTTTTACATCAACCAAAATCTTCTCGCAGAGTTTTTTCTGCACAGCTAATATATGGGACACATTAGGGGGATCTTCGTAATCACAATAATCATTTTTACTTTTTACACTTTGTACATTTTTAGAGGCTTTTGCCTTGAAACAAGCTACAGCAATATGACCACGTATTTTGCAGAAATTACAGATCGCGTTTCTGTATCTACACTCTTGGGGGCGATGATTAGTTTTCCCACACCTTGTACAAACATTTTTGTTCCAGACGTTCCTAGCAGTTGGTTTACTTAGGTATCCGGTGTTGGTTTGCCTTTTAACTCTATCCCGATTGTTAATTCTGCTTATGCCTTCCCGCTGGACTTGATCTTTTGAAATGATCTACACCCCGAAAAGCCTGTTCATCAGCTAAAGCTTTGTTAACGACATCATCTAAAGTTAAATTTGCAGTTCTAAAGAAATAGTTTTGTGTTCCTTCCGACCTAATACCGCTTATAACTTGATCACGCAATTCTTACTTTAATCGCGATTCATCTGCAAAACCACAATTTTTAGCTAAATCTTTTAGTGCAGAGAAATACTCAGAAAAACTTTCACCTTTGACTTGATTACGCGTACGAAATCTTTCAAACAGAGGAGGTGCAGGGTCAGGATCAGGCATCTTTTCAGGTACCCGGTACTGAGATCCACTTAGATGATCCTCGTCGCCAATGTAATGCTTTGTACTGTGGGCAAACAATGAAGGTCGAGTGCAAACAATTATTAACAACTGAACTTTATTACACAACGGAACAGAACGACAAACAGCGTATAGCTTAACAGGTAAAAGAGTAGTAGTCAGCAGCGCATATATATACAGTTCATGGTGACGTCTTCACAGGAACGCAGACATGACATTAGTACTACACAAGATTTATTTGAGACCACGCGACAACCTTAGGAGGCTTCGTTATTTTGAATGACGGAGACATATAGGAGCAAAGCAGTTGTAGTACAACAATGAGACTATACATCTAAAAAGAGAACAATTTACATCCCCTTATGAGATGTGTGTGTGTGCCTTCCGTGTGATTACCACTTTTTACTGACAACATTCTTTGTTGAAAATCTATCTTCTTTTGGAAAAATAGGCATTGATTTGTTAAGGCTATCGAATTCCAAATATCGGATTTTCCAGAACAGAAAAATCCCAAAGATCCATGTCTAGACGTTTCTTGTGCCCCAGTCCATCTACATTACAAATACAAAAATTGTCGACCAACAACAGGCCATAGGCCCAGCAAGGTTGGTCCAAAATAAATCTAATACATTACCAGTTTCCAATGACCGTCAAGTTTCTTCTTAAAATCTTCTACTCTCTTCGAATGCACAACATAATCTGGTAAAGCATTCCACTCATTGACAACTCTATTGTAAAAATAATGTTTTCTTACCTCCTTTCTAAAGCTCGATTTATTTAATTTCTGATCATGACCTCTGGTCCGGCTATTTAAAGTAAAACCTAAGCCCCCCATGTCTCCCTGTTTTATGAACTTGAATAACTGTATTAAATCACCCCTAGCTCTCCTGTTTTCCAGGGAATACATGTTTAAAGATCTTAATCTGTTATCATAATCAATACCAGATAGACCCTTAATCATTTTTGTAGCCCTATGCTGAACTTTTTCAAGCAACTCCATATCTTTTCTGAGGAAGGGAGACCAAAACTGAACAGCATATTCCAGATGTGGCCTTACCAATCCCCTATACAATGGCAAAATAATCTTCTTAGATTTTGAAGTGATACTTTTTCTAATATATCCCAACATTCGATTGGCTTTCTTACTTGCCTCAACACACTGCTTACTCATTTTGAAATCATTGCTCACCAAAACTCCTAAATCTCTAACGAACTCATTATCTTGGATACTTTCTCCCTGTAAAACATATGAGTGATTAACATTGTTCTTACCCAAATGCAAGGGTTTGACATTTGTTAACACTGAACGACATGCCCCACCTTGAAGCCCATTCAGTAATTTTCGTAAGATCTTTTTGTAACTGCTCACATATATGGGGTAGAAAATAGAAACAAGACAAACTTTGGAGGAGTAGAGAAAAGGGACCACCCCTTTAGAGCCTTTAATAAATACGCTTTTAAAGAGTTATCGTCAACCATGAATATTTCAATCATTTATTTATACACTGCTCAAAACAATTAGGGGAACGCATGGTTTAAATCCTTTCACCCCCAATGATTCCATTTGGAATCATCGGCTTGCGATTTTTTTCTCACTAAGTTGAGCTTGCACTTATTTATTATCTTTATTATATTTCATTAGATGGAAGAATCATGTCTCTAGGAAAATTTTATAATGTTTGTTTTAATTAAATGAAAATATGAAAAACAAGGTAAAATAAAATTCACTCCCAAAAAAAAATACGACACAAATTGACCGTAAATTCTTCACGCTTGCATTCTTAGATGTTTAAAAATGATTTAAACTTTTTTTAATAAATAAAGTTTTGAAAAAAATTATTGTTATAATTTATTCAAAAATTATGATTCCAATTTTCCCCCCTTAAATTTTAGTTAAAAAACTAAGATTTTTTCCCATGATTTTTACCTTTTCATTCTGGATGCATAATGAATCTATTTCACAAATTTTAAATTTTTAGAATAAAAAATAAAAAGTTTAAACTGAAAGAATTAACAAAAGTACGCAAAGTGCTCCCCTAATTGTTTTGAGCAGTGTATTTGCTGCAAATGGGAGCAAGGGCAAAATAAGATTTCGTTTCAATTTCTAAAAGTAAATTTTTCACAGGTGTTTATTTTTTGTAAATGACACAAATACAAAAATTATTGACCCACAACAGGCCAGAGGCCCAGCAAGGTTGGTCCACAATAAATATAATTATTTACTACTTTCCAATAACTATCGAGATGATTTTTAAATTCATCTACTCTCTTCGAATACACAACATAATCTGGTAAAGCATTCCATTCATTGGCATCTCTATTGTAAAAATAATGTTTTCTTACCTCCCTTCTAAAGCATGATTTATTCAATCTCTGATCATGTCCTCTGGTCCTGCTATTTAAGGTAAGACCTAAGCCCTCCATGTCTCCCTGTTTAATGAATTTGTATAGCTGAATTAAATCACCCCTTGTTCTCCTATTTTCCAGGGAATACATGTTTAAAGATCTTAATCTGTTATCATAATCATACCAGAGAGAGAAGAGAGATAAACCCTTAATCATTTTTGTAGCCCTATCCTGAACTTTTTCAAGCAACTCTATATTTTTTTCTGAGGAAGGGAGACAAAAACTAAACAGCATATTCCAGATGTGGCCTTACCAATCCCCTATACAATGGAAAAATAATCTCCTTAGATTTAGAAGTGATACTTTTTCTAATATATCACAACATCCGATTGGCATTCTTACTTGCTTCAACACATTGTTTACTCATTTTAAAATCATTGCTCACCAAAACTCCTAAATCCCTAACAAACGCACTATCTTACCCAAATGCAAGATTTGGCATTTGTTAACACTGAACGAGCCCCAACCTTGTAGCCCACTCAGTAATTTTCGTAAGATCATTTTGTAATTGCTCAATTTGCTCAACAGAATTTACTGTACTCACATTATGCAATTCTACACAGTTAGAAGTTTCTATGTCCTTTTGTTTGGAAGTTCAGATTTTTTAAAAGTCAATTCAATAGACACATAGGAACTGTTATGTTCGGTTTCCAAGGAAGCGTAAACAGAGTTTTTGTTTATCGATTGTTGATATAAGTTTAAAATATATGACATATTAACTTAACCCCTCAAAAACTTCATCAAAAAATTCACGATCCTCATCAAGGACATTCGTGTGCTCATCTTATAAGGCTTGAACTAATGTCTGCACCATTCTACTACTCATCAATATCATTTTTAATTAATATTTTATTAGTATTCTTAAAATACATTTACATTTTTGTACCTCCAATTTTCAAAACATTACAAATGTCAGAAACCAAAACGATTTAGAATGCCCCTAAACACATTACCAGTAATAAAATTGTCCTAAGTAAAACCCGCTCTTTAAAAAACTATCTTAATAACCAATCCATTTATCATTTCATTGACCTTAATAATCTGCCCTCTCATAGGAAAAGTATGAAAGAAAATATCGCCAAGTTAAAATGTGACATTTTCCTATTTGTGTAATTGTATTTGTATGTATTTATTAGTATTCTTTGTGTTGGTGATTCTATTCCTGTCATGTATAAATGGATATTTTTTTTCTGTATGACAAGTATAAATAAAAGCTATCTTTATTAACCGGTTATGATATATATACAATAAGCTTAAAACACAGTTACAGACAATAAGATAACGTTTAAAACTAACAACATTACTATGCCACCGGACAACAAATTTAAATGTATACTAATTAAATATAATTAATAAATTTTTTTAAAATTGGAATCTAAATTTCTATAGTTACAATATTCCGGGATACATAATTTTACACATACACAAATAAACAATACATGGTTCTAAAGAATACATTTATAAATTTAAATGCACATTTATCAAATAATTATACACAATTATTTTTTTAATTGACCTCAGTTGTTGGTTGGTAGACATATATTTTCAGGCTTGTGTGCTTGATCACAAAGACCCGCTTATAAACCTTCGTCAAGAAGGACGGACACGACATACACACACATACAAGACAGATGCTGCCATCTATCGCCACCTCCACAATTTAGACATGTCCCTGAAGGAGAGGGAAAGTCTCCAACCTCAGTTGTTCTGTTAGTTTTTAAAAATTGTAATAAATCGATAATTAAAACTTAATCAAAAGCATAATTTCGAAATAAAGCATCAATTTCATTTTTAAGTTAAACAGATTTTAAAAGTATTTATAAAATTTAGTTAATTTTAATTCGAATTTTTTTGTTGATATTATTAAATGAGTCAAATGAGCTTCAGCCAGCGGAATCATCATTTGCTTTCGCTTTTTGTGGTTGCTACTCTGGATATAGGATGCTTTATTTCTTTCACTAACTTATTTACTTTCTTTTTATTTCAATATAGTTTTTGTCAGCATTTAAAAAAGATTTTGATTTCTGGTTTGCTGTTATGAATAAGTTTTGAAGCAACAACACAGTAAACATCTGTTAAGGACTTTTAGGATTACTTAAACTAAAGTTTCATTTCTCACAAAGAATCAAATGCTTTAAAATGGAGTACTATATAAATTCCATTAGAAACTTAGTTATCTTCTAAACAAAATAAAAAATGGCCAATCCCAGCACATGTTTAGTCTATTTCGCATACATGCTACTGATATTTTTTTCTCATCGTGATTTACTGCAGCATTATATAAATCTTGGTCTATATTGTAAATACATAAGCATAAGAATTATTGTAAAGAACTTGAACACTTCTTAGATGTGAATTGTGTTTTATAAAACAAGTGGTAGTCTGTGTTTGATCTTTTATTGATTTCTATTTTTTTTTTAAAAAGGATTTAAGATTCTTTCCTTAGGAACTAGGAAATGGTAGAAATCAGATGTGCTTTACTATAACAGTTAAAGAATTGTACTCAGGCTGTTGGTGATGTTCCTTAAAAATTTTGAATCGTAGTCAATCACTTGTGGACGAAACTTGCATAAAACTTACTGCTAAGAGCAGATTTCAAACAGATGCCATGATCACCAGGCACTCTTATGAATATGCTAACTGACAATTTATTAAATAAAATAATATAATTAAGAAAAGTAAATTAAAAATCTTACAAATTTTTTCCATTGAAATAATTAAATGTATTTAGTTAAACTGCAAAAAAAATAATTATGAAGATACTGTTTTAAAATATTCCAATGGCAATGTTTCAGATGATGCGACAATCGTTTCTTTTTCTGCGTTTTTATTCTCAAATGACCATCATGGATAAAAAGAAACTTTTCATTCTATGCAAGCTATCTTTAACAAATTATTTGAAAAACCAACAGCACAGCAAGAAGTTGGTATTTAAAAAATTTAATAAGTAAAATATTCTTCGAAAACTCATTTTCGAATACCAAAACAAAAATAATTCCAGACAAAAAATTTAAACAAGACCGCTGGAGCTGTTGCTATTCACGATGAGGAACAACCCCCATTAACAAAAAATATTTGCATTTTGTGGTTTAAAAATTATTTTAAGGTTTAAAAATTAATTTTTGGTTTAAAAATTAATTTTTGGTTTAAAAATTAATTTTTATTAAATACAACTATTTTAGATTAACTCAAACCCTACTTAAATCTAAAATTAAATTATCCAGAAAATATTGATGCTTGAACAAATAATTTAAGTTATAATTTTTGTCAAAAATTTGTACATTTAACTGGCATTAGTTATAATAAAAAAAGGTATATTATTAGGTTTAATAAAAAAAAATAGTAATATACAAAAATGATTGAAAATGTTAACCAGCCAACTACAACAATAACGTTGCCAAATTAGGAAACTGTTAGGTAACCATTTTTGTTGCATTGTGTCAAAATGTAAGGAAAATAATTGGTTATCCAATCAGATTCATCAAAGTTTTTATTCAGTATTTTTACTTTCTTACTATTAATGCCAGATCCAGAACTGAGTCTGATCTTGAAGACCTGAATTGGATATTTCTCAAAAATGTCTCTCAATGGCACAGAGAGCTTAGGCCAAATGAAACCCCTCCTTATCCAACACTAATATATAGGTATAGATACCAAATTATAATTTTATTGAGAATCTTAAAATAATGCTTATAAAATATTTACGAAATGTTAGAAATACTTTAATTATTATTATTATAGTGAGCTTGTATAAAAGAATTAAATGAAGTGCCAATAATAGGCATTGAATGACACAATTCGTATCCCATGGTTTGCACACGTATCATATCTTCCTCAAGATATTTAAGCGCGTTTGTGTTGCTAAATGTTTTTTTAAATCCATCAATTTCCTGAGTTATTAATTCACTACCCATTTCACAAAATTCTAAGAGCTCTCTGATCTGATCTCTCGGAATTTTGTTTGCAGTAGCATAATCTAAGGCTTCCTGAGAAATTGCACTGAAGGAAACAGTCAAGGCATTAAACATCTGATATGAAACAAATGCTTGCCCGATCTTATTACCAATGTACATGGCATCCACATTAGAAAGTTTACGGAAAATAGGAAGGCATTCAATAAAAAGATTTTTGCAACCAGCGGCAAGAAAATTTAACTCCCCGTTTTCAAGAAACCAAGGTGCACCCACTGCTACCTCTAAAAATGGCTTTTTAGCATAAGCCAGATATTCAGATGTTATAATAAGATCATTTTCGTCCATTGGAGTCATTTCTATAAAACCTTTTAAATCTTTATTCTTAGCTAGAACTGATAAAATACCATCCTTACCACATAAATTTTCCACTAAACGAAAAGCAAAAGTACAACAGAAAATAAGTTCACACTTAGCACAAATATCTATTATACTGTTTGCCACTGTAGCCCCATTGATATACAACATATTTATATTAAGTTGATCAAAATTTTTATCATACACTGTTACATCGTGATCAGTCTCTATTAATTTTCTTACAAATTTTAGACCAAGTTCTCCGAGTCCCAGAAATCCAATCAGTCTTGATTGAGGTATATCAGTAACACATCGTTGTTTAACTTCTACCATTGTTGGTTCACAACCAGATCTAATAGAAAGGTCAACTGCTTGTTCAGCTGCAACCTTCTTTAATGTCGTTTGAGCACAACTAGTTTTTACCCCAATATCAGTAACCTTTTTAGCAACAACCTTTGATGATGATGGTTCACAACACGCATCAGTTATTTCATATTCAGCTGTGTTAAATTTAACATTTGACATTGTTAGACCACAACTAAGATCATCAGAATTTTTGAGATGTTCAGCAGTGAGAGCTTTTGATGAAGTTGGTTCAGAAATAGATGGGACTTCAATCTCAATGGCCTGTTGTGTAACAACATTGGTTGTCAGTGGTGCAGAATATACGGCATTGATTTCAGATTCAACTCTGACAAGTTTAACCTCACACGGTGTTAGTTTGCCACTAAAATGATCAGAATTGCCAATGGAATGTTCAGGAACAACTTTTGGTGTCAATGGTTCAGTACAAAGATTTTCAATACTATTTTCTGAAACTACCTTTGGCATTGTTGGTTCACAACTAGGTTCAATAGAGAAATCAATGGTCTGTTCAGCTATAACCTCTGATGTCCGAAGCTCACAATTTACACTGATTTCATTTTCAGCAGTCATAGCTTTTGATGTAGTTGGTTCAGAAAAAGATGCAAATCCAATCTCAATGGCCTGTTGAGTAACAACATTGGTTGTCAGTGGTGCAGAACATACATCATTGATTTCAGCTCTGACAAGTCTAACCTCACATGGTTTTAGTTTGCCAATAAGATGATCATAATTGCCATTGGAATGTTCTGAGACTACCTTTGGCATTGTTGATTCACAACTAGGTTCAATAGAAATATCCATTGCTTGTTCAATCTCAATGGCCTGTTGAGTAATGGTTGTCAGTAGTTCAGAACATACGGCATAGATTTCAGATTCAACTCTGTCAATTTTAACCTCACACGGTATGAGTTTGCCACTAAGATGATCAGAATTGCCAATGGAATTTTCAGGAACAACTTTTGGTGTCAAAGGTTTAGTACAAAGATTTTCAATACTATGTTCAGAGACTGTCTTTGGCATTATTGGTTCACAACTAGGTTCAATAGAAATATCCATTGCTTGTTCAATATCAATGGCCTTTTGAGTAACAACATTGGTTGTCAGTGGTTCTGAACATACAGCATTGATATCAACTCTGACAAGTCTAACCTCACAGGTTTTAGTTGCCAGTAAGATGATCAGAATTTCACATGATTCAGGAACAACTATGGTTAGTTTGCACAAAGATTTTGCATGAATGTTCTGAGACTACTTTGGCATTGTTGATTCACAACTAGGTTCAATAGAAATATCCATTGCTTGTTCAATCTCAATGGCCTGTTGAGTAATGGTTGTCAGTAGTTCAGAACATACGGCATTGATTTCCGATTCAATTCTGTCAAGTTTAACCTCACACGGTGTTAGTTTGCCACTAAGATGATCAGAATTGCCAATGGAATTTTCAGGAACAACTTTTGGTGTCAAAGGTTTAGTACAAAGATTTTCAATACTATGTTCAGAGACTGTCTTTGGCATTATTGGTTCACAACTAGGTTCAATAGAAATATCCATTGCTTGTTCAATATCAATGGCCTTTTGAGTAACAACATTGGTTGTCAGTGGTTCTGAACATACAGCATTGATATCAACTCTGACAAGTCTAACCTCACACGGTTTTAGTTTGCCAGTAAGATGATCAGAATTTCCAATGGAATATTCAGGAACAACTTTTGGTGTCAAAGGTTTAGTACAAAGATTTTCAATAGTATGTTCAGAGACTGACTTTGGCATTGTTGTTACAACTAGGTTCAATAGAAATATCCATTGCTTGTTCAATCTCAATGGCCTGTTGAGTAATGGTTGTAAGTAGTTCAGAACATACGGCATTGATTTCCGATTCAATTCTGTCAAGTTTAACCTCACACGGTGTTAGTTTGCCACTAAGATTATCAGAATTGCCAATGGAATATTCAGGAACAACTTTTGGTGTCAAAGGTTTAGTACAAAGATTTTCAATAGTATGTTCAGAGACTGACTTTGGCATTGTTTGTTCACAACTAGGTTCAATAGAAATATCCATTGCTTGTTCAATCTCAATGGCCTGTTGAGTAATGGTTGTAAGTAGTTCAGAACATACGGCATTGATTTCAGATTCAATTCTGTCAAGTTTAACCCCAGACGGTGTTAGTTTGCCACTAAGATGATCAGAATTGCCAATGGAATATTCAGAAACAACTTTTGGTGTCAAAGGTTTAGTACAAAGATTTTCAATAGTATGTTCAGAGACTGACTTTGGCATTGTTGGTTCACAACTAGGTTCAATAGAAATATCCATTGCTTGTTCAATATCAATGGCCCGTTGAGTAATGGTTGTAAGTAGTTCAGAACATACGGCATTGATTTCAGATTCAATTCTGTCAAGTTTAACCCCAGACGGTGTTAGTTTGCCACTAAGATGATCAGAATTGCCAATGGAATATTCAGAAACAACTTTTGGTGTCAAAGGTTTAGTACAAAGATTTTCAATAGTATGTTCAGAGACTGACTTTGGCATCGTTGGTTCACAACTAGGTTCAATAGAAATATCCATTGCTTGTTCAATATCAATGGCCCGTTGAGTAATGGTTGTAAGTAGTTCAGAACATACGGCATTGATTTCAGATTCAATTCTGTCAAGTTTAACCCCAGACGGTGTTAGTTTGCCACTAAGATGATCAGAATTGCCAATGGAATATTCAGGAACAACTTTTGGTGTCAAAGGTTTAGTACAAAGATTTTCAATAGTATGTTCAGAGACTGACTTTGGCATTGTTGGTTCACAACTAGGTTCAATAGAAATATCCATTGCTTGTTCAATATCAATGGCCCGTTGAGTAATGGTTGTAAGTAGTTCAGAACATACGGCATTGATTTCAGATTCAATTCTGTCAAGTTTAACCCCAGACGGTGTTAGTTTGCCACTAAGATGATCAGAATTGCCAATGGAATATTCAGAAACAACTTTTGGTGTCAAAGGTTTAGTACAAAGATTTTCAATAGTATGTTCAGAGACTGACTTTGGCATTGTTGGTTCACAACTAGGTTCAATAGAAATATCCATTGCTTGTTCAATATCAATGGCCCGTTGAGTAATGGTTGTCAGTGGTTCAGAATATACGGCATTGATTTCAGATTCAACTCTGACAGGTTTAACCTCACACGGTGTTAGTTTGCCACTAAAATGATCAGAATTGCCAATGGAATGTTCAGGAACAACTTTTGGTGTCAATGGTTCAGTACAAAGATTTTCAATACTATTTTCAGAGACTACCTTTGGCATTGTTGGTTCAAAACTAGGTTTAATAGAAAAATCCATGGCTTGATCAGCTACAACCTCTGATGTCCGCAGCTCACAACTTACACTGATTTCATGCTCAGCAGTAATAGCTTTTGGTGTAGTTGGTTCAGAAATAGAGGCGACTCCATTCTCAAAGGTCTGGTGAGTAACAACGTTGGTTGTCAGTGGTTCTGAACATACAGCATTGATATCAACTCTGACAAGTCTAACCTCACACGGTTTTAGTTTGTCAATAAGATGATCAGAATTGCCAATGGAATGTTCTGAGACTACCTTTGGCATTGTTGGTTTACAACTAGGTTCAATAGAAAAATCCATGGCTTGTTCAGCTACAACCTCTGATGTCCGAAGCTCACAACTTACACTGATTTCACACTCAGGAGTAAGAGCTTTTGGTGTAGTTGGTTCAGAAATAGAGGCGACTCCAATCTCAATGGTCTTTTGAGTAACAACATTGGTTGTCAGTGGTTCTGAACATACAGCATTGATATCAACTCTGACAAGTCTAACCTCACACGGTTTTAGTTTGTCAATAAGATGATCAGAATTTCTAATGTAATATTCTGAGACTACCCTTGGCTTTGTTGGTTCACAACTAGGTTCAATAGAAAAATCCATGATCTGTTCAGCTATAACCTCTGATGTCCGAAGCTCACAATTTACACTGGTTTCATTTTCAGCAGTCAGAGCTTTTGATGTAGTTGGTTCAGAAAAAGATGCGAATCCAATCTCAATGGCCTGTTGAGTAACAACATTGGCTGTCAGTGGTGCAGAACATACAGCATTGATTTCAGCTCTGACAAGTCTCACCTCACATGGTTTTAGTTTGCCAATAAGATGATCATAATTGCCATTGGAATGTTCAGTAAAAACTTTGACCCTTGACATCATATCACAACTAGGATCTTCATCATTAGAAAACGGTTCATTTAAATTTAAATCTAAAGCCACACGTAAATTACAGTATTCCTTCATTGCATTAATCGCAGCACGTAAATTTTTGGATATTCTTTTCTTATTATCCTGCTTGTCAAACATTTCTTGGGAATGAGAAAGAATGCGCTTGATAGGGATTGGTGCATAATTATCTGTCCCAAAAAAATAGACATAGTGTTGTTCACCCTTCTTTGGATCTAACGGGCCACAAATTTTTGTCATATCATCATCAGGTGCCATAATTCTACCTGGCCAATGAGGATAATTCGGCATTTTTGCCCACACAAGGTCGCCAGCACGAAACCTTTTATCCACCATCCTGCAAGAAGATAGAGCCTGGAATTGATATAAACAAAATATCACACAAATGAAAATTTATTTAGACAGCACAACATTAAGACATCTATTTTTGTCACCATTTGAGGAAAATTAGTAGCAGGAGATTAAAAAAGTATATAAATTAGGGGTTTGCTACTTTCATACAGGGTTGGCATGTTATTTACTGTGTAAGTTTTTTACCGGTTTACATGGTATAACTTTTGGTTTTACCGCCATGGTTTTTAAAAAAAACGTAACATGGTTTTTACCGCCGTGGTAAAAACATGTTTTTTCCATGGTTTTTACCACCTTGGTAAAATCAAGTTTTCCCAACTTATAAAACAATTTAATCGACATTAAAATTATTACCAAAAATAAGAAAACACATTTACAAAATATATTAATATAGACCAATCATTATATTTAATAGGATCACATGGGGGAATTATGGGTCACTCTTTTTTCGGGGTAAATAATGGTCACTAACTTTTTAGAATTAAAAATGGTTTTTACAAAACAACTAAATTATGCCAAGTCATCCTTATACATTCTATTTTATTATATCAAGTTCAAAAACAATGTAACTCTGCAACTAATATAAAAAAAAAGAAATAGGGGGAACCAGTGACATATGCCCCAACTCGAAGTTTTTTGCTTGTAACTTTAAAAAAACACTATTTATGAATGTGTAAATGCAGATAATTTATACTTCATAAAGTAGTACACAATTTATATTATTATTTTTCTGTAGTATTAACTGCAATAGTAGTAAAATCTTATTTATTATTATTATTTTTTTATTATTATTATTTAAAACTTTACTTTTGGGTCATGTATCCCAATGCATAGGGATACGTGACCCAACCCAAAAATTTGATAGTAAGACTTAAAATTATCCAAAAAAATTACCTAATAACCGAACTAATATCATATTATAAAGTTTATATAGATTTTATAGTATTTTCAGACAAAATTATTACTTTTTATTTTTATCTCATTAATTATGCTTATACTAACGAAATAATCAAATGTAAAAGTAAATTCTGTTTGAAATACAAAACTGGGGCTTCTTTTATTTTGCAGAGAAAACACAGGTGGTTGAAGAATCGCTACTATTTGATCAATATCATTTTGGGATGTATTATCTATTTCAGGACTTTTAAAACATTTTCCATCGATTTTTTCTACATATTAAATTGTAAGCTCGTTAAAAAAAATTCCCTTGTACCTTCCCAACAAACCTTATACTTCGTTAAGAACCCAGTTATTTACTTTTGGGATTCCCGTGATTTTTAAAAAAAATTACTTTTCTACTTCTGTCTACTTTTGTGTTGTTTACTTGGGTAACATATCCCCAATTGGCTTAGGTCAATTATCCGTAGTTGCACTTTTTTTGTTTAACCACCAAAACAAAGTCATTTGCGAATAATTACATTAGCACTATTATGCATGTAACTGTAGCTAATAGTATGAACTAAACAAGTAACTAATTGAAAAAATCTTTCCTTTAAACCAAAAAATGTGGACCGAAAAACCTTACGGCCTCAAAAATTTACTTTCCGTGCATGAAAACGTATTTCTTCGCATAACTTAACACATACGCAATGATTCAGCTCGTTATTTTCACCAAGTGATCAGCTGGCTGAAAGGAAAAAAAGTGATGCCACTTTCAACCCACAAAACTTTTCCATTGCTGAGAAAAAGGCATTGGGTCATGTATCCTTATGGGTCAAATGTAACTAGTTCCCCCTACTTTTTACACTACCATAAAAACATCTTCAAAAAAGATTGTCTTTGAAAAACATGTTTTTTTTAAGATCCATACTAGAGAAACATTTGAACAAAGCATTTTGTTGGTGAGCACCAACACAAAAAACAAGGTTAGGTTAAAAAATAGCACTATTTTTCAAAGAAAATGGTCTAAGCTTTTCATTCCTATATATATTTCATTATTTTTAAAAATAATTTTAAAAGTATAGGGATTTACCCCCAGTTTACTGGGTTAATTCTACACAATATATTAATAAGAAAAATGAGACCTTGTATATCAATAAAACCAATGTTCACCAATCTAAATCCTTGTGACCCCCTCAAAATTCTGTAACAAAACACAACTTTTGGCAAACCTAGTCTAGGAAATAAATGACATTTTGAAGTTGGCAATTGTTAGAAGTCTATTTTGAGGGAGGGTTAAGAGGGGTAAAAAAAGCAAAAAAAAAGGGCTTTACTGTGGTTTAAGCCACTTCAAGAATTAGGGACAGACAGGTTTAAACCACCCTAACTCTGTTTTACAAGGATAAAATGGAATTTGCCTAAAAGTACAAGAAGAAACGGGGAATGTTTGAAGATTTACCTTTATAAACTCAAGTTGTTTTCAGACTTTAATAAAAAAAAAACATGCTCCCATTCCTTCACTCCATGCCTTAGCAAAAAATATTTTGGTAAAAATGTAGGAGACATTTTTTTATTTACTTAGTGTCATGTACAAGTCAGGGTTTGAAAAAACTCATGTTTTTTTAAAAAGCCCAGGCCGGGTTTTATTGGGCTTTTTCGGGATTTATGGGGTTCTATTGGGTTTTTTTAAATTTAACCATAAATTATGTCACTGTTTGGTTTACATTTTTAGTTTTATTTTAAGAAGAGAACAATTTCAGTCAAGAGGAAAACTCATTTTAAATTAATAATTAAAAAAAAAAACATGAACTTTACTGAGAAAAAATAAATTTTCAACCTTGATTTACGCATAATTTTTTTCAGCGATGACATTTAACTAGCTTTTTTGCCTTTTTAATTCCAAGTACATTTGTTACTATTTAGTTGATTTATTTTTATATTTACAAATTTAACTGAAGTGAACTAACTCCCTGTATGAACTGAACGAAGGAGATCATTTGTTCAATTTGAATTGTGTACTTCAGAAAAACAAACATTTTTAAAATAGTTTTCTTTTTTATTAAACTGGGCTTTTATTTTAGATAAAACCTTTAAAAGCCAAAATAAAACCCATCCGGTTTCTTTTTTAACCTTTTGCAGCAATTGCCATCCTCTTATTTTAGTAAAAGTAATGTATTAAGAGAAATATATGTTAACTTAAGACCCTTTTTTTTCTGTGTTTACCTTTAAAAGCATTAAAAATATTTTTTTTCTTTAAAAAAATCACAAAAAAAGTTGTAAATTATTAATAATTAAAAAAAAAAACCAAAAAACCCACTTGAGTCTGGGTTTTATAGGTTTTTTTTAATAAAACCCGACCGGTTTTTTTTTGGGGTGTGCGGGCGGGTCGCAAACCCTGGTACAAGTATACACATACATACTATGATGTGTCTATATAGGTGTGTGTGTGTATATATATAGATTATAGATACAGAAGTTATACTTGTTTTTAAGTGTATGCCAAATACAATGTTTTCTACCGGTAAATACCTAGTTTTTACCATGTCTTGGTCTTTTGAGCCTCATTTTCCCCCGGCTTTTTGCACTATGCAAGGGCTTCTTTCAACTTGGTTGTACCTGTTAAAAAGAGTTCTTCTATTCCGTCAGAGCTTAGGACTCTTGCTTTAACTACCATTTACGAGAACTATCCTATTGAACAGTGGACACATGTATATACTGATGGCTCTGCCGGTGTTGGCAGGTGCCGGTGTTTTTTCAAGCGCATTTCAACTGAGGGAGGCAATTGGTCATTATCGTGATAATTTTGATGCAGAGTCGTATGCAATCTGTATGGCAATTAGGGCAATTGAAAACATTGATAAAGAAAAAGTTGTTCTGTTTGTGGATTCTAGGGCCGCCATTCATACAAAAAATTATTCTAGAGTTCTTACTTCCCTTGAATTTGAGTGTAAAATACGAATTAGCTCCTTGATTGAATTAGGGAAGGATATCACTCTTCAATGGATCCCTAGCCAATGCGATGTGCCTGGCAATGAGCATGCAGACAAACTTGCTAAAGAAGGCTGTTCTCTTGACCAACCCATAACATGTGCCCCTCTACGAAACATTAAGCGGACCATTCGAGAACACGTTCATAAATCTAGACTTTGCAACTACAGGGATATTGCCTACGGGAGGAAATTGTCTTTCTTCCTGGATAGGGTCTAGGAAGGGAAATATGTACCTCCTTGCCCAGAGCTATAGGTGTAGCTCTTTTTCGACTTGAGACTGGACATGATTATCTTCAGGCCCACCTGTGCAGGGTTGGCCTTGCAGACTCCCCGGATTGTGTTTTTTGCGCTTCCGCTCCTATGCTTGGTGAACATCTCTCCTGTCCTGCCTTGCAGGATGTTGTTTCTTCGGATACTTTTGTGACTCTCCCACCTTCTGGGGCTATTTCTCATCTGTATTGGATTGCAAGGCGTTGTATGCTCGAGAGTTTTTAGACGGGCGAAATAATAATAAAAAATTTCTTGGTAAAAAACCAACCCTGCTTTTGTAACCTTTTAATGCTCAAAATAAAATTTACAGGGTACACTAGACTGTTCAAAATTTTTGCTATAGTGAAAAAAATTGAAATTGCATTTTACCTATCAAAAATTCAATTTGAAAAGTTTTAACAGACAATCGTTGAATAGCTAGAAAAAAAATGTTGTACAAACAGGTGTAGGAATTCAAAACGTGAGCCGATTTCTCTACATAGGAATTAGCATTGAGCATTGTTATAAACTTTTAATTTATACTTTTCGTTTTTTAATTTGAAATAAATTTCAGAGCAATCAGCGTGAGCGAATATGAAGTAAATAACATGAGCACATGAGTTTAATTTATAGGAATGTTATTTAAATATCATTATTTTATTTATTAAATTTAATTTTTTTTTTGTGCTGGATCAAATTTCCTGAACTCTATTCTTATTATATTTCTAAATTGAGATTTGATATTTTCAAACAGTAAGGAATAAAGATGGAGGAATTTTTTCAGTGTATAAGGAATTTTTAATTTATAAAGTTGCATGTCTGTTTCTTAATCTTACTTTTGTCATGTAATGTACAAAACAATTGGGCACCCACTTTTTTTTTTGTTAATACTGATATCATAACGGGAGGAGATTTGATTATAATATCGTGATGTGGTGCTTACCAGTGGACAGGGGAATGGGGATTAATTGGCATAAAATAAAAGTAACAGCTATGATATAATGGCAGGTCTGTTCATTGGTGAGCTTGAAATTTTAAGGTAAGGTTGCTATACCTATTGAGTTGTATGACGGAACAGCTATGATGATTTATGTTACATTGCCAAACAGCAAAAATCCCCAAATGTGATGAACATTCCACCTAATATTTCATGCAACTCCATAGGTACAATTAAATTAATTTTGATTAGATATTGATTAATTAAATTGTAAAATTTAACACTCGCCAATGAACATGCGGTCATTATATCATACCTGTACCAAAAACAAATCACTGTTATTAAGGGTATGCCGGGTTTATAAAGCAAGTAGTACAATAAATTATATGATGGACTTCGATTAGGTACCTCTGATGCACACTAAGGTACCTTTATCAACGCTTGGAAAGGGTAGTGCCAAGAACTTTTATTTGGGCATCGTGTTAGAACAGTTATCTCTCAAAGACACCCGCCAACAATTAAAAACTTTTTATTGTAACTACTACAGCGTTATATAGTAAAAAAAATCATTATAGTGTTGCTTATTTTCAAGCAAAATGTTTTCAAGTTTCAATAAATTGCAGTTTACATAGGACTTTAATTGAACTAATTTTTATTTTGGTTTTTTCTCAGAAATTTTGTACAGCGATTTCTGTTGACAGAAAGGTCGGCTAGGTTTCCGAAGCGGGTTCTGTTTGATGACATGAACAGAATGAAAAACATAAGGCTAGCGAGTCATCGCCTAAACTAACGTAGAGGAACCGGTTTATCCTCTGGTTCTTCTCTCGCTGTTTCGACGGTTTATTTATGATTTCCCGCGATAGTAAAAGAATCAAAGTTTGAGACTTCTGATTTTTTTTTCAATAGAATCTTTCTTTATTTAATAGATAAAAAAAGACGTGTTTGAAGAGAGGATCTTGAAACGTTCATCCTTGATGAGCAATGATGAATTTTGATTAAAAGCCTTTAAATAATTTTTCAAATAAGAAAAATCCGGTTACAAATGATATGATAGGTTTATACCTATGATAAAGATGGCTGATTAGCTCAGGCAGGTGTAAATAATAATTAAAAAAAAATTAGTGATCAACATAATAACAATTATTTTTATTAGGAGAAAAGTAAAAATTTCTCTAGCAAAAGTTTAAACAGTGTCACCTTAAAATTCTGAGCCTTGGACGTAGATTTTTCCTAACTTTTTGCCCCAGTGTCCAAGTCTTTAAAGCAATAAACATTAATTAATTTTATTTTAATAATTAAATTTATTGAACTTTTACTATTTTTCATTTGAAAATGATTTTGAGATAATTTCTTCAAAAATAAAACACCTAATATGATATTGAATCTTTAAAGGCAATATTTTCGTTAAATTTACGAGATTTTGCAACATTTCTGGTTTAATATCATTACAAGCAGCCAATATCGCCATTTCAAACTTATCTATGGTGAAATATACTGCTACCTGTTTTGTAACCACTACAGGTAAATATGCACAAATGGTAAAATCCTAGTTTCGGTATACGGCGACTTTTTAGGAACGTTGGCGACAATTTGAAAATAATTATAAATATGATAAATAATTCCAATCTGGCAACAGTTGTTTGACTTCGCGGTTTCTGAGTAGCATCGTCAAATCATGCGTCGCTACGCGATGTTTTCTCGCCAACAAGTTTGGCGAGAAATAAAAAGGTGCCGTATACCGAAACTAGGAATTAACCGCACAAATTTCATATAACTCTGGATCAGACTACCACCATGAAGTTTTGCCATGAATTTGGTATTGAGAAACATGTATTGATAGATTGTCTAATTCAGGGTTCGAAATTAGTGGGTGCACGGGTGCACTGTGCACCTAAAAAAATAATTGTGCACATAAGTTTTCAACTTGGGGTGCACGTCGTGCACCCAGGTTCCGGAAGTCGCAAAACTCCGACAATCCGAAAATTGCAAAACTTCGGCAATCTGGAAGTCGTGAAACTCTGGGGATCCGAAAGTCGCAACACTCTGGGGATCCAAAAGTCGCTAAACTCTGGGGGATCCCAATGTCGCGAAACTCTGCCGTTCCGAAAATCCCAAAACTCTAGCGATCCGAAAGTTGTGAAACTCTAGCGATTCGAATACATGGATTTCCATGACTTTTGATCGTTTTTTGCTCAAATTTATGACTTTTCCTGACAAAATTTACCCTATGTCCAAATTCCTGACTTTTCATATGCCCGGAAACCCTGCATTTAGCCAATTTTTATGAAGAATAGTTTGTTTTTTAACTTGTTATTTATATTATATGTGTGCACATAATATTTATATTTGTGCACCTAACTATTATTTAGTGCACCTAAGTCACAAGACTTGGGTGCACTCGTGCACCTGGTATAAAAAGTTAATTTCGACCCCTGGTCTAATTGAACTGTGCAGTCTTCCCCGCAGGCATTGGCTGCTTGCTGAATTGAAAAAAAGTGTAGCAAAACTAGTAAACTTATTGAAAACAGTGGTTCAAAGTTTTATTACCATAAAGTAAGGAAGCTAAATTAAGTCAGTAAATATGCAATATTGGTTGATTATTTTTATCACTACTCTTTTTAACAAAACCTTTTAAGAGAAACTATATAAATACAATTTTTTTATGTCTAGATGAGCTAGACATAAAAATTAGCTGCAGTAGTCAAATACTACGAGATTGATTGACAAAAATTGATAGGTTTTAATTTGTTCATTAAAAATGTAATCGGCGATATTTCCCCACTAAAGTTGTTTGTTTACAGACATTTCAGAATGAAACAAACCACACAAAGAGATAAACAGCACACATATAAACGCTAATCGTGAATGTCACTTACCTTTAATGACAAATGAATCTATTCAATAAAATATATAGAAATAAACAAATCTATTAAATATAATTAATAGAAAAAGATAAATCGAAATTGCTACGAAAAAAAGTTGGTTGGTTGTGTAAGCTGGTTTATTGCTTCGCTCGAGGCGTGCTTATTCCAGTCATGATCCATTGTAATAATTCTCTCACTAGAGGGCAGCACTACTGCAAGAAAAAGAGTTGTATTCATACATAGATATCATAATATTAAAGTATTAGATTCATAGACATAAATATAATGGATTGCTCATTGCTCTGTGAAGCAGCTTCTAAAAGCGTACCAATCATGAAAATCGCCAAGAGGAGAAAAGTTGCAACATATGGCAACTTATCGCTACTGCTTCGTTAGAACACTGCCATCTTTATAGAAGATCTTCTATAAAGATGGCAGTGGTTAGAACTATGCCAATTGTCGCCAGACCGGAAAATCAGGTAAATCTAGCCTGGCAAACCGCAATGGTGACTCACATCAATGTCCAAGTCACGTGAGTTTGCTGTTGTGTTCAATTAGAAATATTTGCTTCCATTCGTTTTATCTCTGTTAGATGCCTAATTTTTGTGCAGTTTATAACATGTAAACATAAATTAAAAAAAGATCTGTGATACTTTACAGGTAAGATTGTTTAGATAGGTAGAATTATAGTAATTTATTCCTAAAAGCCTATACTTTGATTGGAGTAAATTATTCTATAAGCTGTTTTTAAGGTCAGGGATTATTTTCTTGATAAAAATATTCTGTAAAAATTCGAATTAGCCTTCTGCGCCACATGCATTGATCAGATCCACGATAATATATACTATAAAAAAATAATGTTTAGCTTTTTTTTATTAAAACTGCTGCTATAAGTTGCCAAAAATAGCAATCTTTTTCACCGAAATAGCAATTCATCTTTGTTCCTTTCCCAACTTATTTTTCATAATACTAGATTGTCGGCCTCATATGTTCAAGTCGTTGCGAAAAAACTCGCCAACTGGTCATGATCACGTGCTGGGGTAAATCTTACCCCAGCACATGACTCATGAGGGGACCGCTTTAGGTTTGCCAATGCGCAGTCCATTCTATTATATGTCTCTGATTAGATTGGCTGATCACGTGACCTCCACTGCTAACAACGGGGCGCGCATGGAGGCTTTTTTGGTAGGCATAATGGCCAGTGTTGCTGCCACTTTAATGAGAAAAATACTACGAAAAAAATACTATTTAATTCTAAAATTACAAAAAAAAATACTAGAAAAGGATTTAAAGTCACTATAAATATTCCAAAATGCAGCTATTATTTTTACGATAAAGAGCATATTAGTATTTTAGAATAATTCTAAAATTACAAAAAAATATCGTAAAAATACTAGCTGCATTTTGGAATATTTATAGTGACTTTAAATCCTATTCTAGTATTTTTTTTGTAATTTTAGAATTAAATAGTATTTTTTTCGTTGTATTTTTCTCCTTAAAGTGGCAGCAACACTGGCCATTATGCCTACCAAAAAAGCCTCCATGCGCGTCCCGGAGTTAGCATTGGAAGTCACGTGATCAGCTAATCTAATACTTTAATTATGATATCTATGTATTCATAGCATAGATATCATAATTAAAGTGTTAGATTGGCTGATCACGTGACCTCCAATGCTAACGACAGGATGCGCATGGAGGCCAAATAAGAGGGCAAAACGGTCAGTGTGGCTGCCACTTTAAGGAGAAAAATACTACGAAAAAATACCATTTAATTCTAAAATTACAATAAAATATCGTAAAAATAATAGCTGCATTTTGGAATCTTTTTAGGGACTTTAAATCCTTTTCTAGTATTTTTTTTTTAATTTTAGAATTAAATGGAATTTTTTCGCAGTATTTTTCTCGTTAAAGTGGCAGCAACACTGGCCATTTTGCCCTCTTATTTTGGCTTCCATACGCGTCCTGTCGTTGGTCGTTAGCATTGGAGGTCACGTTATCTGCCAATCTAATACTTTATATATGATATCTATGGTTGTATTCAGCCGTGTCTCTCTCAATGTTAAGAAAACGCGGCCGTTGCCAAAACCTAGGAAGTAAACTATTTGGCTTCTTTTCTAATTTGGCGCTTAAACTTGGCTCCAATTCTTCCAGCGATTTCATCGATCTATAAATGTTACTAGATAGACCAAAATACTTAGGAAAATGAGGCCACTGCCAGTCTATGTTAGCGACTGTTATTTTTTCTATTTATTTTATTTGGAGGAGGGTGTGGTAAACGAATGTAAACAATATGAAATTTAACTATTAGTTTTAGGAGTAAAAATGCATTTGGTATACAATTTTATATTCTCCTTCGAAAATGCATTTATATTATATTAGTATTTATTCATTTTGTTATTGACGGTTTGGAGAAAGGGAAAAATTTGGTTTTAATTGAAAAATAAAATGAATAATCAAAAAAAAAAATATTTACAATATACGGTTTGGAGAAAGGGAAAAATTTGGTTTTAATTGAAAAATAAAATGAATAATTTTAAATAATATTTATTTACAATATCGTAAAAAAGAAAATGATTCTTCATAAATAATAATTTCTTAAATAACGGTTTTTTTTGTCCGTGAATATCACAAGAATGAAGACACACAGAACACAAGAATTGCCCATTTTTCTGTTACTATGATAAAAACACAAATTAGATTTACTAGAGAAATTAAAAATAATCCAATTAATTAAAATAATAACTTTCGAGCAGCCTATAAGAGATTTAAACATAAGACAATTCGAACGTTGTGCATCATCTATTGTTCTATGAAGAGAAATAAAATATTTTTACGAAAAAAAACTTTTGAAATTTGACCATTTCCAAGAAATTTTTTTCTGATAGAATGAAACTTTTAAAAAAGAACACAATTTTTCGAAAAGTTCATAAATAATTATTTAATCGTAAATGATATAGCAATAAAAAATGTTTAACTTCCCTTCCGTACATGATGAATGCTATTCCAAAGTCTTTCTTTTAGTGGAAGTGTAAAATTAAAATTCCTGATTTGATTTTTATTAGCAAAGGATAATAAATGTAGAAACGAAAATTAATATGTTCGACCATTGATTTCCCCACACGCTCACCAATCCTCATCATCAGTATTGATTACAGAAGTAGATGTGTGTTGACACTAGATCGCTACTTCCAGTTATTTTAGTTCGAAAATTAAATTTAAACTTAAAAAATTTGAATTTGGCGGTCAAGTTTATAAAAAACGCCAAATGACGTCATTTTTCTTTACTGCGCATGCCCTGGATCGCAAAAAAACGGCCGCGCTTTTTCAGATCCGTCGCCATTGGAGCGAGATACGGCTGGTTGTATTCATAGAGTTAGGAAGGAGAGGTAGAGGGGTCTATGAGTTCAAATGGTTTGAAGCAGGGCTGTCAGGTTTTTCGAGCTACTGCGCATCACATATTGGCACTGAGGTATCCCAAGATGCACCGCTCTAGCGGTGTTTTGAGCTACTGCGCATAACATAGTGACCGAAACTGGCACTGAGGTATCCCAAGATGCACCGCTCTAGCCTGCTTCATTTGTGCGCTACTGCGCATATACATGGACCTCTCTATTCTCTTTCATACCTCTATGGTTGTATTAGGTTTACGGTTTTTATTTTACGTTTAGGTAGGTTGGTTGGTTGGTAGACATATATTTTCAGGCTTGTGTGCTTGGTCCCTAGATATCATAGTTAAAGTATTAGATTGGCAGATCACGTGACCTCCAATGCTAACGACGCACAGTGTGGCAAGATACCAAATTAGCTGGCATTAATTCACTGGAATGATTTATAGAAATTTTGTTGGTTGTATTTAATGTAAAATAGTTAATTATGAATAAATAAGTACAATTTAAAGATATTTTTAGTAATTATCTTGTTTTAAATAAGAATTCTTACTTTTTAATCAGTTTTCTATGAGACGTGGCGTTGTAAAATGCGAAAGAGTTTTATTTAAATCGCTTGATTCACTATCCGGGCCATTTATACACTTTTTAAGATGTTCTGATGAAAAACCTAATTTTTCGTGTAGGGTTTTATACAAAGATTCTCTCTCATTAAATTATATAATTCCATTCTTTTTAAAACAAGTTCTTTTGAACGTAATTCTGTAATAAAAGATACAATACATCAATCTTCGAGACTCGCCTAAGAAACAAAAAATTAATAAAAAAAACCTCAAGAAGTTACATTATGCTTTCATTCCAACATTATGAAGACATATATAGACATACATATATATCGTATAAGTTGAAAGAAAGCCTGCTGAACTAATTTTACAATTATCAATTTAAAAAATTCACTACAGATTTCCCACTAGATCCAAGATTTTTTGAGAATGGTGAGACAGTTTCTGAGACATCGTCACAACTCCACTTTCTACACTAGTTACGGACAAAAATCAAGTTGCATGAGGTTTTCCTGATAATATATTTTATAATTAAAAATATTTTACCAGAATTTTCACAAAAGAAATTTCTAGTTTAATGTATTTCAAACAAAAAGCTATTTAAATGCGTTTTTTTTTAATTTTTGGAGCCATATAAAAAAGTGAATAAATCAAAATGACGCAAACATGCGCAACATACTCTTGTTGGAAATCAATATATGAAGTATGCACTACAAGTTCCTGAAAAAATCACCGCGGGGAAGTGCGCGGAAGTTTACTTTTACACTAAGAGAAAATAAATTGACAAGAAGAAAAAAAAATAAATTTTCTTAGCTACAATTAGAACTTTTTTAATATAATTTTAACTTACATAAACTTTAGAAAAACAGTTATATTAGCAATATCATACCTGAGGGTTCAGGATCCATCTTTTTTTTTTAAAAATTTAGAAAGACTATTTTTATCTCAAAACAAGCTGAAAAAGTAGAGACTAATTTGCGAAAGTACTTCACTTGATTAAAACTCTACACAAAGTGCTTTGTTCGTGGTGGTGGGGGGAGGGGGGAAGCGCTCAAACCGAGAATAAGTCATAACACCAGGTGCCTCGAACTATATTGTTTATATTTATAAAGGATTCGCAGCTGAATGCTTCATTTCATTTTTTGATTTTTTGCCAGCTAAATCGTGATTCTGCACACTGTGCGACGGGACGCGCATGGAGGCCAAATAAGAGGGCAAAATGGCTAGTGTTGCTGCCACTTTAAGGAGAAAAATACTACGAAAAAATACCATTTAATTCTAAAATTACAAAAAAAAAATATCGTAAAAATACTAGCTGCATTTTGGAATCTTTTTAGTGACTTTAAATCCTTTTCTAGTAATTTTTTTTTTTGTAATTTTAGAATTAAATGGTATTTTTTCGTAGTATTTTTCTCCTTAAAGTGGCAGCAACACTGGCCATTTTGCCCTCTTATTTGGCCTCCATGCACGTAACGTCGTTAGCATTGGAGGTCACGTGATCTGCCAATCTAATACTTAAACTATGATATCTATGTCTTGGTCACAAAGACCCGCTTATAAACCTTCGTCAAGAAGGACGGACACGATATACACACACATTCAAGACAGATGCTGCCATCTATCACCACCTCCACAATTTAGACATGTCCCTGAAAGGAAGGGAAATAGTCTCCAGGAACCTGTACCCGTGGTAAACTACGCAATGACCGACCACAGGACTTTCGGACCCAACAGATTTAACGAGCACGTACTCCGCATATACTCGGTGGGTCTTCAGAGGTGTCGAGATTCGATCGCGGGCATTGAGCTAGAAGGGAAACTGGAGTAAGGTGTCAGCTAGCCGAAAACCCACTCACACCCTTTTGAGCGAATAGGGCAGAAAAGGACTATTTTCCCTACACTTGTATGCAATGCTTGTTTGAGAACCCTCTATCATATTGACTTGGGCTGCTAAATGTATTTTAACATTTTTAGTTCGAAAGAAATTAACTTTTTTTATCTTTAAATTCGAACTTTTTTAAGAAATAACCATGTGGATCACTAACTAAGAAGCAGCGAAGACGAACACAATAGCGAAATAGGCAAGTTTCTAGGTTTTCTGCCCGGTTCGTTTCTGCTGCAGTGCCATGTATTCCTCCGCGTTTCGTCATTGAACCGACTCGTTTGCTAGCCCTGTTCAGTGAATCACACACCTCACTCCATGTTTCTTCTAGCTCAATGATCGCGGAAGATTCCGATCCTGAGATCTTATCCACTAGGCTCCCCACAGCCCCCGAATAGGTAGGCTTAATGCTTTTGTCGGGGTGGGTTGGTTGGTTCACATATATATTCCGGTTTGTGTGCTTGATCAGAGTCCAGAGACCCGCTTATAAACCTTTTTCAAGTAAGACAAACACAGATAGAATTTTTACTGACACAGAGAGAGAAGGTAAACTCAGGGCGAAAATCGAACCCGCACCCGCTACAACGCGCAGAATGCTAGCGTAATGGTCTGCGATCCAAACCATTAGGCCATCCGGGCTCCATGCTTTTGTCAGGTAAGGTAAGGTAATCGTTTCCGGCTGCCTATTTCTAGCCTCCTTCAGGAGCTTTAACACAGCCAATAACGCCTCGTATTTTAGAACCCTGGTCAAGTGACGAAGTCGACACCTGAGCGGGCACCCAACGGAACTTCGAGCGACATCGTACGCTAACGCCGTCGGGACTTTGGACTCCACAGATTTAACGAGCACGTCTGTCCCTGTGTACTCGGGCCCATCCGTGATGAGGATTTTTCTACTATTTCCAGCACAGATCCGATTTATAGGACGACTCCCATTTGTCTTTTGACACTTTGACAGAAGCTTTTGAATGTCTACTTCTAGCCTCTAAAGGCGTTTTAACACAGCTATATTTTACCTCCTAACTTTAAACCGCGGTCAAAAAAAGAAGTAGATATGCACCCAAGCGGACTTCAAGAGACATCGTACGCTAATGCCATCGAGACTTTGATCTCTGCAGATTCAACGAGTACATCTGTCCCTGTGTACTCAGGGAACCTCGTAATTAAATCGATATTTTTGAAAACAAATATAGTCTATAGGACCTCTGTATGAGAGGTCGATGTTCTGACAAATAGGCTATGGAGCGATGGCCCCGTATGGAGCATTCAAGTTGTATTTATTTGAAAAGAAAACTTTTTTTACAGCGAAAATAAATGCCTGTACATGATAAAAAGTAATTACAATGCCATTGTACAAACTCTATAGGCTAATAAAAGGTATAGTGTGTCGCGCGAGCGATAACCTGTCTTCATAAAAAAAAATACTTCATATGATGGCGCTCGTTTCAGCAGTGATGCTCACAGAGATCATGTCTGTACTAGGGTCGTCTTACTTGACGAGGCTCTTGCCAAACAGCCGAACATCGGTTATTTAGGATACAGGCTAAACAGCCGAACAGCGACAACAGAGCCACTTATGATGAACTATTGTTCGGCAAAATAACTTTCAAGCTAAATGGCCGAGCAGCGACAAAAGCTGGATTTGAAGTAAACATTTTTATGTTTTTACTTTGTCGCAAAATACATTTTCTCCGAATCTATAGCTTCAAAATGTTTTTTTTTTTACAGAAACAGGAAGGTAAATGAAGGTGATTTTGGACCTGGATCAAAGTCATGCCTTGTAATCATTTGATTTTATCTGTATTTGAAATTGAAATACAGCTATTTTTATCAGGTGAACTCGATATTTTGCCTTTAAATGCAATTGGAGCATTTAAATTTTAAGACACATATCTAATAGTGGTTCATGGCGTAACACATCTATTTGTTCCTGGTATCCAATTTACAGAAATTAAATATCTCAGCACATTTCTTAGTTATCGTATTTTTATCACACGCAAAATTTTTCACTGCTTTTGGGTGAAAAAAAGTAATTTTTTATCACTGTTTCTAAAAAGTATAACTTTTCGCACGCGTCTGATATTAAAATTATAGTGTAAAAATCAGATTTTTTTCACGCAATTATAAAAAAGTCATTTGTGGTACTCCAAACGTTCGTTGTTTGCAATTTTTATACTATTACAAAAAATTCTAAACTTTAAAAAAAAACTGTAGTTTTCAAACAAATTTTATCAAAGTGTTTAAATTTAAATACTTAACTGTGAACTGCAAAATGTCATATATAAACACCTATCGTATTTAAAATATACCCTTCGTTCACAATGTTTAAGATTTAATAGTGAAATTGTTTAAATAAAAATAATGACAAAATTAGAAAACGTAAAGTAAAAACACACACATTAACTTTAAGGTGTAAGTTTGCTTTCATTTTCTATAATAATTAATTTCCTTTAAACAAGACAGTTCTTCTTAAAGCAATTTACATAGATAGTGTCACCGTAATAACATTAAGTACTTCTTGCCTTAAGGGTATGTTTATTCTGGTTAATGTTACATCATGGCCCTAACACTGAAGAAGAATAATATTAAGTCTTTTAGAGATGACAGAATTACGCTAGAGTTTTCATTTCGTTTATATTACGTACTTGACATTTTGATTAACTTAATGCTTTCAAGCCAAGGAATTCAATTTATTGCATCGTTGGAATGAACTAAGCAGACTACCATTTATTTCTTTAAATTAAAGTTGGAAATGTTATTACGGCCACCCTTTCAAAATGACACATCATGGATGCTATTTAAAACTGGATGCACTAATGAAATATTTACTTTTATTAATAGAAATGAATTAAAGAGGTAATATGTTATTAAAAGATTAAAGTTGCTTTCGTTACTTCATACTTAACTAATCATGATATCCGAATTTATCTGGTTGCTTATGACATATACACTTTTTGTCTTTATTACATCGACATTAGTATGTCGTCTATAGTATATCATCTACTGAGTATTGCTGCATATATGAATATCAAAAGGTTTCTTAAGCATGTACTGCATTAGATACTAATTTTTTGTAAGAAATATAAGCTAATGCAATGCTTTATATTAGTAGCATAAAAAAGCAATTTGCAAAAATGAATGATTTGCAATGCGTTACGTTTTAAGCTTTCACTCTACGTTTATAACGTAAAATGTGTAAGCTTTATAAAGGCTATGTGCGTACGATGTCGCCCTTAACGGTTGCGTTGGGTGCCTACTCAGGTGTCGGCTCGTCACTTGACCGTGGTTCTAAAATACGACGCCCGTCGCCATTGCCCTTAGTGCGACGATAATTCAAACTAAACTAAATAAAGGCTATGTCCGTCACCCACTTTCATAGTCCAAGCTTTAAATCCTACGTACAAGTGTGATTTGTGAAAAAAATTCAGTGAATCGAAACTAGAAGTCATTGAAAATTAAAAAAAATACATTCAATTCATATCATCATACTTCAATTATTAAATAGCTGACAAATGTAAAACTCATTTAAAAAGCATAAGAATGCTATTTCCTAATTCTTTTTAAATTCACCATTACACTCAATTATCTTACGAGAAACTTTACTTATTTAACATATTTTTTTTTGTGATATATGTCGGTTGTGAATGACGTAAAAATATGTATAAATATAGTATCCTTTGATAGTTGTCGTTTTTTGTTTCAAAAAACCAAAATGCGTTTTTTTTATTTTAAAAGCAAACATAATTTTTCATTTACATTTAGTTAATGAACAATGATGTTTTAATGATGTTTATCTTTTTAATGATGTTTATCTTTTTGATGAGTAATTTTTTTTGCTTGTTTCACCAAAGTAATACAGACCTATGAAGCATTTGGAAACTCAGGAAATTGATGTGATGCTCCCAAACAAGTTGTTCTGAGTCCTTTCATAAAAACGATTTGAAACGTCAAATTTCTATTCTACAAGTGATTAATATTAAAAAGTTCATTGTTACAAGGTTTGTATAACTCCATTAATATGAAACATCTTCATTTCTGTGCATTTATTTTTTGAATGTACCGTATAGAACCAAACATTCCCACAAGCATTGTTTGTTCTTAAAGTATTCTTTATTTAAAGTATTTTTTTGATCAATTGTTTTATTTTTTTTGAAGAAATCCAGTCTTTATTTGGCGAATAAATTATTGCATTTTTATTTAAAAACCAGCAGCATCTTATTCTGTATCTTATTCTTTTCTCTATACTGATAGATCGGGTTTGACCTTAACAATACTTTTAGCTTTCACACTACGTTTATAACGTAAAAAGTGGAAGGTATTATAATCGTTCAGTCTGTCTGTCTGTCCGTCACCCACTTTCATAGCCCAAACTACAAATGCTACGGACAAGTGTGATACGTCAAAAAAATTCAGCGCTTCGAAATTAGAATACATTGAAAATTTCAGAAAAGAAATCAACTTCGAAGTACTTCAAATATTTAAAAAACTGCAAAATTTAATGCTCATTTAAAAAGCATAGGAAGCCATTTTTATTAGAATTAAATCACCATTGCCATTTGCAACAATCGCTCGAGAAACTTTAATTCTTTTAGACAAAAAATTAAAATAAATTTATTTTTGCGACATCGATCAGTTTGAAATGACGTCAAATATATTTCACTACGAGATTCTTTGTATGTTGATATGAAATGTTTTCATTCTATTTAAAAGTGAGAAATATTACATATTTATTCTTTGAAATATAAATTAATTTTTGCAAACGATAAGTAATAATTATTGAATTTTCGAAATAAAATAAATGGAACTAGCCAAATTTAGCCTGAAAATGTCTAATATAGAATTAATGCTGTGTTTGGCGCCTTTTTACCTGTTAACCACAACTGTTGTGTGGAAGCTGGTTAAGTGACAGATTCTGTTACAAACCTACTTGTTTAAAACTTAAACTTGGTTTATAGGTATATTTTCACGTCAAAAAAATGTTTAGTTAGGGTAAAATATTATTAATGGATGCGCCGCTTTTATAAGCAATATCTACATTTAAAAAAAATCTATATTCTTATATAAAATATATGTTGTTTGCCATTACAAGTACATTCAAAAACAAATATAGGTATTTGAAAAATCCTAAAATCTTGAAAATCAATTATCTTGAAACGAAAGTAGTTTGCGATTTTACATTACTACGAATGCAATTGAATGGATTCAGGAATTCCTTCACGCTAAAGTCAAAAAAGATATTTGAGATTTAAATTCAGAAGGTTGTGTTTCGATTGTAAAATAAATTGGAACTACAATGCATTTTATCAAATATACATAATGTAAATAGCTTCATATTGCCTTTGCATAAAATGCATCATTCAACCCTATTTTAGAAGAACAATATGCAAAAAGTTTGGAAAAGAAAAGTTTTGGTTTTTTAAAAGTTACACACTTTCCAAACACAATAGTTATTTATGCAACAAGTGTGAAAAGTAACACTTTTTAAAACTAGTGGATTTTATTTCACGAGCGAGTGAAATAATTACACGTGTTTTAAAAAGTTTACTTTTCACACGTGTTTCATACACTATTTTTTATAATTACGTGAAAAAAATAAAATCTCATTGGTTTAAAAATAATTCACGTGTAATTTTTTTTACGTAAAGAAGATCGGCATCGATAAATCTCTCGAACTACAAAAGGCAAACTTATATTTTATTTTAAAGTCAAACATTTGAACATAGATACTGATTCAAAAATAAAAAAAATAATAATATTCACGTGCATAATATTTATAAATAAAGCAGATCAATAAATTTCTGGATTTTATGAACATTATGAAAGTGAAATTTTACTTCATCGGCATCTTATGAAAAGAGTGAAAAAAAGTACTTTTTTTCACTGCTTTTGGGTGAAAAAAAGTAATTTTTTTATCTCTGTTTTTAAAAAGTATAAATTTTCGCACGCGTCTGATATTGAAATTATTGTGTAAAAATCAGATTTTTTTCACGCAATTATAAAAAGAATATTTCACGCCTTTTACATTGTGATCCATAGAATCCTTTATTCAGATCCTTTAGAAATGAGACGTTGCACTTTTACAGTCTGCCTGGTATTCTGACAAAAGAAAATTCTATTGAAATTTGCAACGTGTCATGAAAACTAAATGTCCATATCTGTAACTACTTTTGAAAACGAGAATACTTTAACATTTATTTTTCACGATTATTAGTTTTTAACAAAGGAAATACCAATTAATGTATAAGACAATTCAAAGTTAAAAATGAGAAATGTAAATGTTTGAATTCACATCAAAAACAATGTTCACACTTTTTTTCTTATAATTCTTCGAATAAATGAGACAACTACCACATTTCTCTCATGTAAGATATTGGCAGTTTTGAAATTCAGGATTTTTTATCATGTATTCTTATTAAGCAGACTAACTAATAGGTTGAAAATTATATAAATAGAAAAATAATTTTAAAAAATTGAATACTGATTTTGAAGGATTACAAAAAATAAATAATTAAATTTTAAAAGTTCTGTTTCATTTTTTTTAAATGCAAATTTTCATATGTTTTTGTATATAAATGAATTGAGAAAATGCACCCCCCCCCTCCCCTTCGAGTTTAATGATATAACTTTGGAAAAAAGTTTCTACAAACAGTGCTCCTAATACGTTAACATTTGTGATCTTTTTCTAGAATGCCATTATCTTTTCAAACCTTCGAGTTTTTAGTCATCCAATATAAAATAATAACCATTTAACAATTTACGTAAGAAAATACATTGAATTGCGAAGAATTTTTTCCCCCGATCCTTACTTGGTGGAAAAAAAAATATTCTATCGCCAACAAAAACAACGCATTTCAAGTCATATCTGTAAATTTTTTATCTAGCGCATACATTCCAGGTCAAAGATAACTGAATAAAAGGCTAAATAGTGGTTTGAAAGTTCAAATCTAGTTTCGCATTTACAAAAGTTTAGTTCAAAAGAAAGAATTTTCTAAAGATCTAAATCTTTTTGTTAAAAGCTTAAAAAGCGGAATATCTCTGAGAAAGGTTGTTCAGGCCTTTAGATGTGCTCCAAGTACCGTTTGCGAAATTCAGAAAAAATATCGCTTTACTAATGATGTTGAAAATCTTTCTCGAATTGGTCGCCCACGTAAAACATCAAGTAGACAGAAAATGAGTTAATATTGCAAAGTTGCACGTTCTAACAACTTAAAACCGAGTGGTCAAACCATTGTGTAAAGGTATTTCCACATGCAGTTCAAAATCGTTTAATTGTTTCGGAATTTTTTGCAGTGTTCATGGGTTCGAGAATCATTCATTGGTAAATTGCACGATTGAGGAGGAAACAGCAGTTTTTCCGGTTTCGGCATTCTTCCTCCTAAACTCTACCGCGGTATCGTATATTTCTATGCATGTAAACGCAGCAATAGAAGAACTTCCCCTAGTCACCAAAGAAAGCTTTGGTGAAATTCTATCATAATATTATGTAACAAGTTGATTGAATCCATGCATCGACGCTTAAATCAAAAGGACAAACAAAATATTAAACTCAGTTGATCGAATACTTTTTCTTTCGAATAGTCAATTTGATTTTTTGTTTTTATTTTTAAAGTTTGCAGCAATTAATTGTATTTCTATTGATTCTGTCACATTATAAGCTAAATTTTGTACTAAAATACTTTAATTTGAAAAATATAATGAATTTGCAAAAAATAACCTTTTGTATTAACGTATCGTGGGCACTGCTTTCAGTGATTGGATACTTTTTACCAGGGGCTGTAAATTTAATGCGTCTCAAGTGTTTATTTAAAATTTCTCTATTTTTGGTTACAAGATTTTGATTTTTGTGATAATTTTCATTTTTATAGTTCGTTTTAACCTTTCAGACGGCCTGAAAATAGGCAAAAATGTATAGTTGTTTTCTCTTCATAAATATAAAAACCAAGGTTTTTTAATGACATATATATTTGTTTAGAAAATAGGAATTAGTTTATTTTTGAAGAGATAACCTTTAAGTCTTTTCCAAAAGAAAAAGTAGAATACAATATTAACAAAACAAAAAATTTCATATATGATCATAAAATCAATATACAAGTATTGGGCAATTTAAAAGCGATTTTCTGCAACTGCTTTTAAAATATAGTTTCAGAAATATTGATTTAAGAACAAAAATAGATGTTTTTCAGGTGTTTTTTTTTAAAATTTTATGTATTCGGAAAAACGTTCAATGGTAAAATTATCCGAATTTCTTTTATGGAAAAATAAAAAAAGACTCTAAGGCATTTGCGAGTAACTAAATACGCAGAAACAATTGGTAAAACGAAACATATCGTTTAAAAAAGTTTGTAAACTATATGTTTGAAAACAATTTATTTTCTTCATAAATAAATTTTCAAAATATATTTTTTCAGTATAAGTGTTTTTATCTAGACTTTTAATTCTAAATTTTAAGTTTTGAACTTCTGAAGATGTATACACTGCAAAAAGTAGTGTCTCAATTTCAGCACAAATGATGTCTGAATTGAGTTTTCAGACACTTTGGTGTCTTAATTGAACACTCTCTGAAATATTCTCTCATGTATTTTAGACACTATAGTGTCTTAAATATGCTTCAGACACTGTAGAGTCTGACTTTTGATGTAAATGTCTGAAAATTTGACACTTTCAAATTAAGACACTTTAAATCAGACACTTCATGCCATGCAATTCAGACACCTGAACTTAGAATTTTTTTTAGATGAAGCGCAATTTAATTTATAAGTAAAACAATCTTTTTCACTTGAAATTTGTTAATTATAATGATATTATTCATTAAAAATTCAAAATTTAATTTACTTGATAAATAATTTGATATGCCACCAAAAAAATTATCATTTATTTATATATTTTTTAAATTGAAGACCACTTTAAAAAAAGTTTAAAATTTTCTTTTAGGATAATATTTATTTTAACATCTATCTCAAAAGTCAATATTGAACCATGATCTAATAGGATTTGGGAAAAAATTTTAGTAATATAATGGGTTATTAATAATTTAAGTTGTAATAGTATTAATATTAGTCAATATATATTAAAAATCAATAAATTAAGTTTAAAAAGATCGGCACCACGCCGTAAATTTACATCCCGGCAGGGAAAACCCCCTTCATTTTCGGTTTTCAGACTAATTCTGCAACTGTAACGTTTAGAAAGAATAGAATAGAAGAAGAAGAAGAGAAGAATCGAATCAAAGACAAACAAACAAGGAAGCCGACGCGGCGGCGCAACGGTTAGGGAGCTAGCCTCTGGGTTCGGGTTCGAATCCCGATAAGGCATGGATGTTTGTGTTTGTCGAGTATATGCGGAGTACGTGCTCGTTAAATCTGTTGGGTCCGAACGTGATGTGGGCCGTCATTGCGCAGTCTTTTTGTTATGTATTTTATTTTCTAATAAACATTAAAATGCATTGCTTGAATTGCTTAATTTTTAATACATATCCATAAATTATTTTTACCAAGCTTTTTAAAGTATTTAAAAAATTGTATTTGTAATGTACTATAATCTTTAATATCTGCCAACTATTCAAATTGAAATGTTTTAATTTGAATTGTTTGTAGATATAAAAACAGATCGGGTGTGGGTCCACAATAATTTCAGATGCATGAAGTGTCTGAAGTTCTGTTGCATATGTGTCTGAATTTTAGACACATTATATGTCTGAAAAAATTAAGACACCATTTAGTGTCTGAATAATGTGCACCCTGTTTCAGACGCTTTTTTGTCTGAAATCAAGACATTTCTGTTTGCAGTGTATTTTAAGAAATCGTATAGGGACTTTTTAACACCAAATCATGTAAGGAGACCATTAAAAAGGCATTTTCAAAAAAAATTTAAACAATAAGTATTAGAATTTTTTTATGATGGGTATAGTTTAATGTAAAAAGTATTTGAAAACTCTCTTACCTGAAGTGTTCCCAATGGTTATATGTATTTTTAAAAGTCTTTGTTTTAGAACTAGTTTTAATTATTATCGATAATATCTAAAACACATTTTCAAAAATGTATTGAAATTTTTTTTACGAACTCCCCTGTGAAAAGATATACAAGAAATGGTGTTTGAATTTGGAAAAATAGTACTATAAAATACTGAATTTTAGGCTATTGAGGAAACAAGCTATTTTCGAGAATTTGTGTGAAACTTTTTATTTACTGTGGCGAACGTTGATGTGCATACAAATTTTTAAGGGTTTCTTTTACTTTTTAACATTTATTTTAAAATACAAAAAAGAACCTTTTGCAGTACATTTATAAAAATGAAATATTTATTTTGGTCCTTCAAAAGTATTGACATATTTATTCTGTGTTACCTTAGCCCAAATTAGTCGAGGAAAAAGTTTACAAACCAGAAAAAATATTTACCTTTAGAGAATTTTATTCTTGTACCTTTCAAATTACAAATTTTATTTCGGTGAAAGTCAGATGTCAAAAAAAGTTTCCTATTTGAAGAAAAGTACATGAAAATAAATGTATCATTTCGATGAAAATATGAATTTTTATTGCTTTGTTTAGGTATTTAATATAATGCATGGTTGTGTCTTTAAAATATAAATTGTTTTTATATTTTATAATATATTTTCCGGGTTAAAAACATACGTGAAAAAGGCATAGGGTCAAGTGGGGTAAGTGTGATAGGGTTTCTGCACTTTTCCTTTAAAAAATTAATTCTCTGCTTCAAGTAAATTCCAAATCCTAAAATTGGTAGTGAATTATCATAAGAAACATACCTATGTAGGAAAAAATTTATATGTTTGAATTCCAAATTTAAGTGAATAAAATTTGCATTTCAAAATCCATTGCTGTTTTATCACACTTACCCCACATAGGGGTAAGTGTGATTTTGATGTGGGTAAGTGTGATTTCAGTTGCAATAAGTGTTTTCAAGCCATATAAATTACCTATCATACATTTTTCTTAACAATTTAATATAAACATAAATTTATTAGTATTTTACATCTTATTAGAAATATACGGATAAGAAAAATAAAAAATATTGAGAATTTTCGTTTTTGGTTCATGTTGTGATATAATAAACTTAAGTCAGGATGTAAAACAAACAAACAATTTTAAAGTCAAAATACCTATGGTGCTATTCAATTTTTATTATTAGTTAGACTGCTTTTTTTTACAGATTGTAATTTTCAAAATCTTGCGAAAATACAGACGTTCTCTTCGGTCCACATTTGGAATGGGAGGTTCAAAACAATATCGTCCTCATCAATTATACACACGTCATCTATATTTGGCCATGAAAATGTCTTTGTTATGCTATCATATTTAAGAAATTTTACAGTAATCCCTTCTCGATTCTCCTCATTTTCAGACTGAACTTGTCCCAAAAAAGTGCATTACCGTGCGTTTTTTTAAAGACAACAAGAATGTAGCATCCAGCAGAAAGGTTAGTTTTTAGTATTTCTAATTCAAAATCCTCTGGCATATTATGAAATGAAATGCCATTTCCTTTTATTCATTTTTTAATAATAATTTATAATTTAATAATAATATAATATATTTTTTTATATTTATGTATGTTTTGCACAAGGTAAATGGGGTGTTTTGATTATCACACTTACCCCATGTCACTTATCACAGTTACCCACAACTGATATTTTGAGGGGAACTGTGATTGTACTTCCATACTTCACAACATGTGAAATAATAAACCAAAATAGTTTTATATCTTTACCTTTATTCTTTTTACTAACAGAGAAAGAAAAAAAACATGGTTTTTATAAAGATATGACACTTATGGAATTTGGAAGAAAACCTTTCGAATTTGAAAAAAAACCCAGACAGTTGCACTTAAATTCAAAAGCTCAAAACTATCTTTAAACTATTATTTAAAGTCAATATTTCTTTTTAGTTTAAGTATAAGTGGTCTAATGTTATATATTCCAAACTTTCAGATTTTTAGAATGATTCCCAAAGTTACAAAAGCTGTTTATCACACTTACCCCCTATCACACTTACCCCACTTGACCCTACATGGTAAAACATATTAATAGCAAGTTTGCTCCAACATATAAAGTCTTTTGAGCATAACTGTAAATTACTATATAAGTGTTTTTTAATACTTAGATCATAGATGCAATCGCTAATTTTGAGTTAGGTTGAACTAAATAAACCTCGAGTATGTATTTTGAAAAATATTAAATAATTATGAAAAAATGAAGAATTTTTTCATGCACTTCTGGTAGATAAATAAAAATAAAATGTTACACGTTGCATATGAATACGGCTGAGAAAAATAACTTTTATTTTCGATACAAATACATCAAACAAAATCACTCAAATTTAGATATTATATATGGTTTCACATACATAATTCGTAAAATGTTAATTAAAGATTATTAAGAGAATTTGTTATTCATATTTTGAAGATTTTTAATGTCTTTTAGCTTCCACACTACGTTTATAACGTAAAAACTGGAAGGTATTATAATCGTTCAGTCCGTCCGTCTGTCCGTCTGTCCGTCCGTCACCCACTTTCCTAGCCCAAACTACAAATGCTACGGACAAGTGTGACACGTCAAAAAGTCAGCGCATCGAAATTATAATACATTAAAAATTTCAGAAAATTAGTTAAATTTTAGGTAGGTTGAACTAAATAAACCTCGAATATGTATTTTGAAAAATATTAAATAATTATGATAAGATGAAGATTTTTTTTCATGCACTTCTGGTACATAAATAAGATTAAAATGTTACACGTTGCATATGAATACGGCTGAGAAAAATAACTTTTATTTTCGATGAAAAGTCATCAAACAAAATCACTCAAATTTAGATATTATATCAGGTTTCACATACACAATTCGTAAAATGATGATTAAAGATTATTAAGAGAATTTGTAATTCATATTTTGAAGATTTTAAGGTTTTTTTAATTTAGGTTTTAACTATAAGAAAATTGGAAATGATCAGATTATGGTTAAAAATAAAGTAACAAATTTTAGTTTTTTTTGACAAATGTATATATGTATATATTTGATAAATGTTTATTTCTTACTTATTAATAATATATACATTTTTCATTACATATGTAAGATAGGTCTATAAGTATTTTTATGTTTACTAACTTGAAATAAAATTAATAAGCCGTCATATTATGGTCATTAAAGAAAAGGTTTCTTTTCTGGAAAGAACTCATACAGTATGCGTCATACATATTGAATGATTGATTGTTTAAAAATTAATACTCATTAGTTTATTTCTAAGTAATAAAAAATAAGGGTTGTGGTGTTTAAAATTAAATGACAAAAATCAATAATAAAACGCACTAATACTAGGAAACACACACAAAAAATATTTAATAAAATAAAAATTAAAAACTATTATTTAAAAATCCAGCATTTAATTTGACAGTTTTTAGTATTTATTTAAAAACAAGAAAGGCAAAGAGAACGTATCGGAAAGTGTTCTTCTTTTTAAAATAAAAATATAATTTTTAATTACATTTTCTTAAATCTCAAAATACTCACAATTTTTTACCAAATAAAATTATTACTAATATTTTCACCCTAATTAATTATATAAAAAACAAATTACGTTAGCTTAAGGGTAAAAGATAATTAAAGTTTATTTTCAATAAAGAACGCACTTAAAAACCGGCGAAAAAACTCTTCATTTTCAGAATATATGTTTTAAAAACGCATAAAAAATTAACCTAAACGTAATGAAATTTGATACATTAATAACTGTTTTCTAAGATTTTGTGATGATAAAATTGAAAATATTTATATATAATTGATTTTTTTCTCTACTCTATTGATTTTTTCTGTACTCTACTATCTTCAAACTATCTTTATATTAGTTTTCTTGGTTTAAAATATTTTTTAATACTTTTTCTCCGCTGCAAATATTATTCCAAGTGTGCGTTTTCCGAAACTTTTCCCTTATTTCTTGGGGTTTTTAAATGACTAATTCTAAGAGGTTCGAGTAGAGATAATCTATCAGTCGGATACAAATTCCTGGGATGAGAATATTGGATTTAAAGAAACATTGAATTTATAGAATATTTAAACTTTATTTTCCAACATGTAATACTTCTACTGTTTTATGTACGCTGCAAAAAAAAATTACTAGTAGACCAGAAAAATAGCGTTTATTTTGCACAGAAAATCTTTTTTATAATTTAATTCTTCAGAATATTTAAAATTTTAAAGCAAATCAGTTTTTTTTTACAGCAAAATTGTAGACAAGTTCGGACAATTGTGACAGGCGGAGATACTAACTACAGTAGTAGAAATAATAGATTGGCAAAATTCGGGATTGAACCACGAACCTCAGATATTCAATGCTCTTCCAAATTAGCAATTTTGTCACAGAGTTTCAAAAGACTGTTCAAATGGCTGTGAGGTTTCAGTCTAGTTGGTTGGTAGACATATATATTCAGGTTTGTGTGCTTGGTCAGCGACCCGCTTATAAACCTTCGTCAAGTAAGACAGACACAACAGACAACACACACACACATAAGTGGATCCATCTAATTTTTAGAGACAGAGGCCAACTAGAGGACCCCCAGAATTGGCTTGTCACCCCCACAGGTATTGATTTGGTATGGGAACTTAGAGGACTTTCGGACCCAACAGATTTAACGAGCACGTACTCCGCATATACTCGGTAGGTCTTCAGTGGTACCGGGACTCGATCGCAGGACCTTCCGATCCCGAGACCGAGACGCTGAACACTAGGCTCACTACGGCCCCTTCAGTCTAGTAAGCTTTACGTATTTTAAAACAGAAAAATAGTTTTTAGTTAAATTTTTTTTACAGAAAAAAAACAATAATAATAATATTTTTCTGCAAGTATATTTTTTTCTGCGAAATAAAAAGATTTTTTTTATGTTATAGTTAAATTATTAACACCGCAGCCTTCAGAGAAAAAAATCTTAATAATACAATAAAAAAATCGGTGCATTTGAAAAAGAAAAAAAAAATATGAAACGCGTATTCAGTATAAAAAAAAAGAAAAGCGTAGTGACAGATAAAAATATAAGAATTATTTTAAAATTTTCGAATTAGTTATTTAACTTAGATTCTCAAAACATTGAATTAAAAAAGTAATTAGTACAGAACGTAACATAAAATTATATCTAGATTTATACATTTTGTTTTTTTGCAGTTCTTTAAGTTACGTTACGTGATCACCTCAGGTATCGCGCGCGACCTCGTTACTTGACCAGTATTTTGAATTACGAGGACCGGGCTCTGGGTTTTAAATCTGAGTTTTCGTCAGTGGTGAATCATTTTCAGATTATTATTCAATCAAATTCCTTAGGGGAAATTCCTTCAATCAAATTAAATAATTAACAAGAATTGCGAATAATTTCTTAATGCATTCGTCTGAAAAAAGTTAGAATTTTGTGATCCCCACAGTGGCTTCTTTGTTTAGAAAATAATTATAAGTTAAAACTCGTTTTTCAAAGTTGGTAATTAAGGTATTGATATTTAAATGTTGCCTTAATTTAATTACTTATTTTGATTTCTAGAAATTCAAAAAAAATATTGATAGTTATTTTTCACAAACATAACCCTTTATTGAAATTTCTATTCAACACAAAACGAAACCAGAACCAAAAACTAAGTATCTGGCATCAATAGTGACTAATTTACAGGGCCTGGGGACTTTTAATTCTGATTCTTCATGCAAATCGAACCAACTTTTCCCCTAGGCAAGAACCTCATTTGCCTTTTTATTTCTTTAAAATGCACGACTCAGCGGTATAGGAAATTCATTCAACTCTCTCAGAAAGCGAATCCTTCCCCATTCAGCAAATTCTTTCCTTACTTCATTTCAGTTTTTTTTACAAATTCGGACCTTTATTCCCGTATAAATTATCTCCTTCTGTATGACGTCTAAGCCTTAATTCTATTCGATCTCCGGGATGAAATGAGCACTCGAACACGGACTCTTTTCGATCTCTTTGTTAGTTTGGCCTTCGCTTACATAAAATATCGTTAATAATAAAAAGTATTCATAATTTTTCCCTATACACAACTTTGCGCATAATTTATCATGATGCATGAAGAAAACAACTTCACGCAATTATTTTTATTATGTTAATATTGATATGTTTCGCTGGACGGAGATCCTGATGCATCAGATTAGTACAAATATCTTTCGTGTGTGTACTATTCTGATGAATTAGGATCTCTGTCGGTGCGAAACATATCAATATTTACACAATATATATTTACTTACGCCAAGAATCAAACAACTTTTGCGTTAAATTTGCAAATTGTTCATTGAAAATAAAAGATTATTTTTGTAAAATTTACGATTCTAAAATACCAGCTGACAAGTTTTTTTCAGTATAAACATTTGACTTTTTTTGCAGTGTACAAGCAGAAGAGTTACGACAACTTATAGTTTTGGTACACGATATAGTTATATACACAATTCACAAACGCGATTTCACTCTTAAAACAAAAGAGTGAAATCCACTCCTATAAGGGAAGTGCATTTTCGGCACCGGAAATGAGTGGAAATTAACTCAGACTGAGTTAAAACCGCTCGTTTTAAGAGTGTAGGACGTAGATTGTTCTTTTATTTCTTTTACCCACTCCGCAAAAAGAATAAAATCCACTCCTAGAGGGGAAGTGCATTTTCGGCACGGAAAGGAGTGGAAATTAACTGAGACTGAGTTAAAACAGGTCGTTTGTTTTAAGAGTGTACTTTGTTAGAACCAATATTTAGAGACTCTAACAACACTGAATAAATTTTGGAGTTTATCCCTCTGTTATTCTCTCTCTATACTTGAGTCTTTACACTTTTATAGACGACTGTTAACTGATTAAAAAATAACATTATACTCTTCAAATATTTAAACATACATCTCCACACAATTTAATTTTTTCTTGCTTATGTATCTTCAGCAATAATCCAAATATTGCATAAGGAATATGTTATTTGTTAATTTTTGAATAAGTTTTCGAATATATATGAGACTAATTACAAGCTCGAAATTTTAAACTAAAAGCAGTTTGTGTTAGTAAATTTTGTATGAGACGAAAAGGTTATTTTTCAAATTAACACTTAAAAATTTAAGTACGTATGCTTTAATTCTGTATCTAGAACGTAAAATATTCTGCATTTTAATATCCTTAAGTAATTACTTGAACCGTAAAGATAATATTTGAAAAAAAATTACAGCAGATTTTGGTTATCATGTTTTCGCAAAGTAGTTTTAATAAATTATTTTACTAATATATCTATGCATACTTCAGAAATAGTTTACTAATATAGTTTCAGAAATAGTTACCACATAAACTTACATTGGATTAGCTAATTATATTTATCATGACAAACTTTTTGATAAATAAATGTTATGAATTGGCTTAAATGGGAAATATATGCTTTTCAATGATTAAAGTGATTTCTAATTTTTCTACTTATGCTAAAAATAATTTTGATACGAAAAACATGTATGTTTTCTTCTTAAATTATTTAATCCAAAAAGCAATAAACTGTCATCATGGTATGTATGATTATGTATTATATATATATATATATATATATATATATATATATATATATTATATATATATATATATATATATATATATATATATATATATATATATATATATATATATATATATATATATATATATATATATATTATTATATATATATTTTATATATATATATATATATATATTATATATATATATATATATATATATATATATATTTTAATCTTATTTTTAAATTAGGTTATTAACGCTTTATATGTCAATGTTTGCGAATTTAAAAGAAATAATTGCTAAAATAAACTTAATAAACATTAAATTTATGTAACATTTATTGCGTTTTTAAATTATGCCATTAAAAACCATTTGTGAATTTTTATAATGCTTTTTTTACCGAATAAAAACGTTTATTAGTTTAAATTTTAAAAATTTCTACTTTCGTGTGACTCAACTGTTAATACATAAATTGTTCAATACTATGGTCTTTGTTTGTCAATACTAAGTTCAATTCTATAGTTTTTGTTATGTGGTAATTTTTCTATTAGCTATGTCGCCAAATGAAGAATCCAGCCAAATTTCTTACAACCATAAGGGAATGCCTGTTCGGGGCCATTAGCTCATTCTCAGTGTTCATGTAAAAATAATTTTTTTTTGTTCTCCTACCTTAATTTTAAAGAAATGTGATTAAAATTTGAGATAAAATTTGGACAGACCTGGCCTGTCCTAGGCTGTAGTGCCGAAGAAAAAGAAAATTTGGGATTTACTCAGAACTGAAGAATATATCGCACCGTACGCGGAAAAGAGACTTATCGACCAAAATTGACTTTTTAAGATAACACTACTATAGGATGCAAAATTTTGATATCTTTCGATTGGCGTAATCGGCATAGCGATCCGAGCCCTAGTTTGGCTGCAATTAATAGATAGGTCTTTCTTTTGCGTTCGTTTTTGGATGAAAATGAGCGCGAAAGAAAGACCTATCGCACCTGGCGTTTTTTCGTTATGCGTTTTGCAGCTGCGGCGGCGATGAAGTTAAGTTTGAAGTTTTTAAATAGAAAGGTTGAAGTCGTTTATTTTTCTTTTCTTTGTTTCTTTAATTGAAATACTCATTCAAAAGCTCTTTTTTGTGGTATTTAGTACAATATATATAAAAATATTCATGTAATATATGTAGATTGCAAAATGATATGTCAATATGTATAGATATATTTTTTTCAAATTAATATTTTAGCAAACGATAAATAGTTTTAAATCGTTTTCAACGTCGGTATTTTACTATAAATCTAAACTCAATTGCTACAACTTGACAGTTTGCGATATAAAGTCAGTGAATTCCACTGTTTACTTAAGGTATGAAGTATCGTTACAACTTAATTTTAAAATTTTAATTTTTTTTATTTCCATGAGTTTTAAAATAATTTTAAAATTTTAATAATGCTTAAAAATTTATTTTTGTTTTAATTTTAAACATGATACATAGTAAAAATTTAGATTGAAAGTTTTATTGTATAAAAATGTGGATATCATTTCTTATATCTTGTAAGTCCTGATTTTGTAAAAGTGATTCGTTTCATAACACCTATTTTTTTTATATAAACAAACTATTATGATTTCAATCATATTTCAATCATGAATATATTAAATTATAAAAATAAACATGACTTTAAAATAATATCGTAATTACATGTGATAAGAGATAAACCTTATTACATAAACTTCATTAAATTCGTTAAACAAGCTTTTTGTTAATATTATTTAAAAAAAATATATTCTTATTGTTGATCAATATATTATTAGATTATAAAAATGCATTAAGTAAATGAGTATTCTTCATATGTATGTTTCCTTAATATTTAGAATGAATTTAGCAGCAAACTTTTTAGGACCGGTCTTCATAAGAGCCGTTTAAAGTTTTGGTAAAAATTCGAATTATCACAAAATCGTTCCAAATTGACCTAGATCAAAAATATTTGGCATGGATATCAGTTTTATGAGTATCAAAAGGTATGCATAGTCATTTTTTACTTTAAATTTGCCTTTGCTGAGATATTTTCAGATAGGTCTTTCTTTCTCGAACAAAATCGTTCAAATTTGTACGTGAAAGAAAGACCTATCTGAAAATATCTCATCAAAGGCAAATTTAAAGTGAAAAATGACTATGCATACCTTTTGATACTCACGAAACGGATATCCATGCCAAATATTTTTGATCTAGGTTCATTTGGAACGATTTTGTGATAATTTGAAATTTTACTAAAATTTTAAACGGCTCTCCTGAAGAATGGTCTTTTTCGCGATAGGTCTCTTTTCCGCGTATGGTGCGATATAGTCTCTTTTTTTCTAGGGAAAGGTATAATATTTGTTTTTAGTTGAAATTTTGGACTTTAATTCCATAGAATGTATTGCTATTAGCTTCTCTTGGCGAATTGCTTCGCGTTTGGTTCACATTTGGCGACATTTGCTCCCGGATAATGGAAATATGCTCTTTTAGATAAACTAAAGTAGAAAGCTCGTTTTCGCATGACAGGAAAACTTTCCATTGTCTATAAGGAATAATTACTTAATTACAAAGTAAAATGACTATTTTGCAGTTTATCTAGATTCGGTTTGGTTTAATTAACTGCTCAATAGAGCAGCATCTAGGCATCTGACAAGAAACTTAAATGAATCTCTGCCTTTCTAGAACCGTTTGGGTTCAAAATTCTAAAACTGGATTTTCAAATGACGCCTTTGTTACAAAAGAAGTAAGCTTTTAAAGTTTGGAATCTGTACATCCAATAGTTTTTGGGTTTTGATTTGAGTCACTGAGTCAGTCCTGACTTCATCATTTATATCTATAGATAATAATAATAAAAAAAACGAGATCATTTTATTTAAAACATTATTGTAATTTATATTTTAAGAATTTATAAAAATGTAGAAATTTATACATTTTTAAAAGCTAAGTATATTGTTGTAATATCTAGAGTCAATGTCAATATACAAGTTTATGTTTTTATTACCAGATGTTAAAAATGTTTCTATAGCTAGGAACATCCAATTTTCCAAATACAAAGAATATTTCACGCCTTTATCCATTGTAAAATCCATAGCATTCCACTTTTTCCGTAAAATTCTTCATTCAGATCAGATCCTTTAGAAATGAGACGTGACTTTTTTACAATTTGTCTTTCATTTTGATAAAAGAACTTTCTCATGAAATTTGCAAAGCGTCATGAAAACTAAATGTCTATATTTGTAACTCCTTTTGAACGTGAGAAAACTTTTAAATTTATTTTTCAAAACTATTAGTTTTTTTTAACAAAAGAAATACCAATTTATGGAGCAAAATTGACAATCCAAAATTACAAATAAAAGATGTAAATGTTTGAATTCACTCAAAACAATGTTTATACTCTATTTTTATGATTCTTCGTATAAAAGAGACGATTATTATTATACTTTCACATACGATATTGATAAATTCGAAATGCAGGAATTTAAGTTATAATGTATTCTTATTAAGAAGACTAACTAACAGGTAAGAAGTTATAAAATAGACAAATAATTAAAAAAATGAATGCTGATTTTGAAGGATTTTAAAAAATAAATAATTAAATTTTATAAGTTTTATTTCATTTTGTTTTTGAAAAAAAAATGCAAATTTTTATATTTGTTTTGTTTATAAATGAATTGAGAAAAGACAATGCATTTCCCCCCGTTGAGTTTAACGGTATAACTGTGGCAAAAATTATCTGCAAGCTGTATCTACTCCTAATACGTTAACATGAGTGGTCTTTTTCCACAATTCCCTTATCTTTTCAAACCTTCGAGTTTTTGTAAAAAAATTAATAGTCCATTATAATAAATAGTCCATTATATAAAGAATAAATAAATTACATTTAAATTTAACAATTTACACGGGGAAATACATTGAACCACGAAGGAAAAATAAAACTTTTCTATTATCACTTGGTGGAAAAAAAAGTATTCGATTGCCAACAAAAGCAACGCATTTCGAGTGATATCTGCAAATTTTTTACCCTGAGCATATATTCAGGATCAAAGATAACTGTATAAAAGGCTAAATAGTGGTTTGAAAGTTTATATCTAGTTTCGCATCTGCAAAAGTTTAGTTCAAAAGACATTTCTAAAGGTCTAAATCGTTTTGTTAAAAGCTTAAAAAGCGGAATTTCTCTAAGGAAGGTTGTTCAGCCCTATGGATGTGCTCCAAGTACCGTTTTCGAAATTCGTAAAAAATATCGCTTCATTAATGTTGTTGAAATTCTTTCTCGAAGTGGCCGCCCACGTAAAACATCAAGTAGGTAAGACAGAGAATTGTTAAAATTGCAAAATCTTTGCCAAGTCGTAGGTACAACTTGGCAAAGATTTTACCGACTTAACACCGATTGGTCAAATCATCGTGTAAACCATGTGCAAAATCGTTTAATTGACAAAGGATATCACTTCTGCAAAGCTAAAACGAAATCGTATCTGAATAAAAACATGAGAAAAGTTGCTTTCAATGGTGCAAGAAACATAAAAGCTGGGCTTCTGATGATTGGAAGATTATTTTTAGTGACGAATTTCGTATTTGCTTATAGGAACTGGGGATGGCACTGGAATTTATGTGTGGAGGAGAGCTGATAAAAAGTTTAAAGAAAATTGCCTCAAAACAAAAAAATAAATATCAGCGTTTATTTATGGTGTGGATTTGCATGATATTTCCAAGGAGTGGGAAAATTGTGTATAGTGTTGTGAGTACTTAGTTCTGAAGTAAATATTGACATTTTCAAACATTATTCGATTTCATTTATTAAAATGTTTAAAATTTATTATTTCATTATTCAAAAACATTTAAGCAAAAAACATTATAAAAAATTCATGAAGGATATAGTTTAATGTGAAAAGTGTTAGAAAACGTACCTGAAATGTCCCCAATGGATACATGCATTTTTAAAAGTGTTTGCTTTGAAACTAGTTTTAACTTTTTCCAATAATATCTAAAAATATTTTTTCAAAAATATATTAATCTTTTCTTTTCTTTACGAACTTCCCTGTGAAAAGATTAACAAGAAATAATGTTTGAATTAAAAAATAATAATGCAAAATACCGAATTTTAATCTATGAAATAAACAAGCTATTGCATGAGAATTTGTGTGAAATATTTATTTGCAGTGGTGAACGTTGGTTTCTATAAAAATATTTAAGGGTTTCTTTTATTTTTAAAAATTTATTTTAAAACACAAAAAAGAACCTTTTGTAGTGCATTTATGTCAAATGCAATTATAAAAATAAAATATTTATATTTGTCTTTCAAAAGAATTGACTTATTTATTCTGAGCTACTTATAGCCCAAATTGGCAGTGGAAAAAGTTTACAAACCAGAAAGAATATTTACCTTTCGAGAATTTATTTCTTGAACTATTCATATTACAATTTTTTTTTCGGTGAACGTCAAATATCTACCTATTTAAAGAAAAGTACGTGAAAATAAATGTGTGATTTCGATGAAAATATGAATTTTTATAGCTTTGTTTAGGTATTTAATATAATGCATGGTTGTCTTTAAAATAGAAATTGTTTGTATATTTTATAATATATTTTCTGGGTAAAAAACATACGTGAAAAAGGCATACATGGTAAAACATATTATTAGCAATTTTGCTCCAATATATAAAGTCTTTTGAGTATAACTGTAAATTATTATATGAGTGTTTTTTAATACTTAGATCATAGATGCAATCGCTAATTTTGAATTAGGTTGAACTAAATAAACCTCGAGTATATGTATTTTGAAAAATATTAAATAATTATGAAAAAATGAAGAATTTTTTCATGCACTTCTGGTACATAAATAAAAATAAAATGTTACACGTTGCATATGAATACGGCTGAGAAAAATAACTCTTATTTTCGATACAAATACATCAAACAAAATCACTCAAATTTAGATATTATATATGGTTTCACATACATAATTCGTAAAATGTTAATTAAAGATTATTAAGAGAATTTGTTATTCATATTTTGAAGATTTTTAATGTCTTTTAGCTTCCACACTACGTTTATAACGTAAAAACTGGAAGGTATTATAATCGTTCAGTCCGTCTGTCTGCCCGTCTGTCCGTCCGTCACCCACTTTCCTAGCCCAAACTGCAAATGCTACGGACAAGTGTGACACGTCAAAAAGTCAGCGCATCGAAATTAGAATACATTGAAAATTTCAGAAAAGAATTCGAATTCGAAGTACTTCAATTATTTAAAAAAACTGCAAAAATTAATGTTCATTTAAAAAGCATAGGAAGCCATTTTTATTAGAATTAAATAACCATTGCCATCGTAACTATCGATCGAGAAACTTTAATTCTTTTAGACATTAAATTAAAATAAAATTATTTTTGCGACATCGATCAGTTTGAAATGACGTCAAATATATTTCACTACGAGATTATTTGTATGTTGATATGAAATGTTTTCCTGTCACAAATTTAGCAAACGATAAAGACTAATTGTTAAATCTGAGAAAGAAGATTAATGAAAATCATTAATTTTGGCGTTTAAAAATGTGAATCAAACTAGCTAAAAGCCCTGTTTGGCGAATTTCATTCTGAGGTGTAAAAATAGTTTGTTTCCTGCTGAGCACAATTGTTGTGTGGAAGCGGTTTAAGTGACAGATTCTGTAACAAACCTACATGTTTCATTTAGGTTTTTAACTAGGAAATTAGAAATTATCATATTTTGGTTAAAAATAAAGTTAAAAAATTAATTTTTTGTGTCAAATGTACATAGTTTATTTCTTACTTATTGATAACATATACATTCTTCGTTACATAAGTAAGATACAGTCCCTGGACAAATTATTAGACGCACTGCAAGATTTCATGTATCAATCAATAATGAACAAAATACCTTTAGAAGGACATTTGTGTTCCTAAACTTAAGCTATTGAATAGAAAATACTATCTGCTATACTTAATACATATATCGACATCTTTTTCAATGATATGGCATTCTTTGGTATGTTTTTATCATTACTAAAAAAATACAGTGCGTCTAATAATTTGTACAGGGACTGTAGATCGCTAAGTAGTTTTATGTTTACTAATCTGAAATAAAATATTTAGCCGACAAATTATGGTCATGAAAAAAAAGTTGCACTTTTTCGGAAAGAACTCCTTTAGTATGCGTCATATATATTAAATTATTAATTAAAAAATTAATACTCATTAGTTTACTTCTAAGTAATAAAAAATAAATGTTAGAATATTTAAAATTAAATGAAAAAAAATCAATAATAGAATGCACTAGTGATAGGAAACACAAAAAAAAAATTAATAAAATAAAATTAAAAAACTATTAGATTAAAAATCCAATATTTTATTTGACAGTTTTTAATCTGTATCTAAAGACATGAAAAGCAAAGATAACAACGTATTAAAAAGTATATTTCTTTTTAAAATAAAAATACTATTTTAAATTAAATTTTCTTAAATCTCGAAAAACTAACACTTTTTTACTAAATAAAATTATGACTAATATTTTCAACCTCAGTTATTATTATAAAAAAAATTACGTAAGCTTAAAAGATAATTAAAGTACATTTTCAGTAAAGAACGCACTTAAAAACCTACGAAAAAAACCCTTCATTTCTCAGAATATATGTTTTAAAAACGCATAAACAATTTAACAAAACATAATGAATTTTGATATAGGAATAACTGTTTTTTAAGATATTGTGATGATAAAATTAAAAAATACTTGTTTTTTGTCTACTCTACTATGAAGTATCTTTATATTAGTTTTCTTGGCTCTTAGATTAAAATAATTTTTTAATACTTTTTTACTGCAAATTTTGTTCCAGATGTACTTTTTTTAAACTGTTCCTTTTTTTCTTTGATTTTTTTTAAATTGATAATTCTAATAGGTTCGAGTAGAGATAAGACTATCAGTCGGATACAAATTCCTAGGATGAGTATCCTGGATTTAAACAAACATTGAATTTATAGAAAGATTTAAAGTTTATTTTCCAGCATTTAATACTCCTTCTCTTTTATGTACGCTGTAAAAAATAGATTGTTTTTTATGGAAAAAATATCAACTGGTATGCCAGAAAAATAACGTGTTTTTCGGAGAAAATCTTTTGAATTTTTACTTGAAGTTTCAAATAAGTTTTTTTACAGAAAAATTGCAGAGAAAAACAAAATTCCACTATACTAGTTAGAAATTGAGACCCGGTATGCCGGGTGATAGGCAGAAATACTAACTACAATAATAGAAATAACAGATTGAAAAAATCCATAACCAAACCACGGTCCTTTAGATATTCTTGTAGATTGAGTGATTCTATTATTTTTATTAAATTGTAACGTTCTTCCAAATGAGCAATTTTGTCACAGAGTTTCAACAGCCTGTTCAAATGGTTGTGCGGTTTCTGTCTATAAAGCTTTCCGTGGGTAAAAAACCGATAAAAATCTTTTTACTTAAGAACAGCATATTTTTAAAGAACAACTTAAAAAAATTACAGTAAATTTCTGTAAATCTGTTTTTTGTGTGAAATAAAAATATTTTATGTTGTAGTCAAATTATTATCACCGCATCCTTCAGGGAAAGAAAAAAAATCTTGATAATTCAATAAAAAAAATCTGTCTTTTTGAAAAAGAAAAAAATACGAAAGACGTATTCAAATATATATTATTTTTATACGTGTATCGTATAATTTATTATACGATACACGTAGTAACGTAGAAGTAACGTAGTAACGTAGAAGTACGTAGTAACGTAAAGTAACGTAGTAACGTAGAAGTAACGTATAACGTAGAAGTAACGTAGTAACGTAAGAACGTAGTAACGTAGAAGTAACGTAGTAACGTAGAAGTAATGTAGTAACGTAGAAGTAACGTGGTAACGTAGATTTAAGAAAAACGTAGTAACAGATAAAAATATCCCAATTATTAAATTTTTTTTTAATAAGTTATTTAACTTAGATTCTCGAAACATTGAATTAAAACAGTAATTAGTACAGAACGTAATATATTAACATATCTAAACTTATGAATTTTTAAACAGTGCTTAAAGTTACGTCGAGTGATGGCCTCAGGTATCGCGCGCGCGCGACCTCGTTACTTGACCAGTATTTTGAATTATAAGGACCGCCGCTAATAACCTCCCTCGTCTATCTTCAACAAAAGTAAACCAAACTCACATAGGAGTTGCTTAGTCTTGTTCTAAGAAAGTAAATAACTTAACATTTCGCAGAGAATGCTGTCCCATTGATTTAGTGCACGGGCTTTTCACTTATATACTCGAAATCAGATAAATTGCGAACGGTTTCGTTTCTGTCAACATGCGAGATCTTCTCGGATATTTTGATTTATCAAATAGAAAGTATTTACTGTCTAGAATAAAATGTGTTGAAAACGCTATTATTGAAACAGAAGTTTATTCACCTCAAATGTAGAAATATAAATCTACTTTAGGGAATGAATTTATTCAGAATTTGAAATAATTTATTTAAATTTGATTTTGAAGGGGGAATGCAAAAGAAATGATTTATAAGCTAGACTAAGAATTGAGAAAAATCAAAATGAGTGCAAAGAGGTTAAATACATATACTTTGTCACTAATACAGATTTTCCGATATAATATTGATACTTCATCACATTTAATCGATTTTGTGCGTGGTTTTAACTTTCGTTAAATATTTGGACACTGAAAGTTCAACGAATGCATTATCAAATATTTACCCAAAATAATATCCATTTTCAATTTCCCCCCTTAAGCTGTTTATTTTATATTGCAACAAAAATTTATCGAGAAAGTCTAAAAAATGGAGGGTTTTGGTAGATATGTTTTTGTGCCATGAAAGCGATAGAATTTTTGTTTGCTCAGTGTCAATGACTATTTTCCTTTTTTTTTGGATAGAATCGAAATTCCATCCAAAAAATGTTGAAGTCGAAACTTTTGTAAACAAACTTTTAGCCGCACACTAGAAAAACATCGTGTTTAAGTGCTTATGTGAAATACAATCCACAATTATATTAACGCAGATGCTGAATTTCTTTTATAAACAAATGAAATGGAAATAATGTATCACAGATGTTTTTTAAACTCTTAGATGTTTTTATTTTTAAGAACTTATACACAAACAATATCATTTATGTATCTCTTAAGATATAGGAGTTAAACAAACGTTGTCATGTAAATTAAATTGTTACATTTTTAATAGATAAACATTAAATCAGCTAATAATAGATATAGTTTTCCTATGACTATTTCCATAGCTGACTCCAAACACCTGAAAAAAAATAATATCATCAAAAGTTTTTCAAATCATTAGTAATAAGGTGAGACTATAACTCCCTTCATTGAAAAACTATTCAGTTTACAAGTAGTTAACACTAATACTCATCTCTTATAATGGTTTAAGTTTCATTACTTTCAAGGTTTGATTTTAATAGTTAGATGAATTACAGTTGAAGTTTGTTCAGTAAGTAATAGTCAAATTTGAATTAAATAAATTATTTTCGGAAAAATAATGGTCTGAAGGAGAAAAAAAGTTTTCCGATTATGTAAAAAAAGTTTGAATGTTTAGTAGATTTCGAACTAAAAAAGTTTTGGGTTCCTATTTTGATAATACGATTGTTTATATATTTGAAGGCACTTGTCAAAAAATCTTGAAATATAATAATATTACGAATAAAAACCTGAACTTTAAGTTTTTATTATACACGTTTTTCGCGTAAATTAATTTGTTCTACATAAATTGTTCAGGGTTATAGTCTTCATTTATCATACATATTGCTTAATTATGAAAGCTAATTTTCATCAAAAGTTTTCTTGTAAGTCGCCTTTAATGGGTTTATTCCATTCCATTATAAGAATTCCTTTGTGAAAGAGGAACTTTTTTTAAAGTCTGATAGAATATGTTTTTAAGGTTGAAATGTTGAAAATGAATTTCTTCAACAATAATTAGGAAAAGCTTTTTACACTGATTATGTAATTGAGTTAATCATCTCCGTAATATCTTTTTTTTTTTGTAAACATAATTTTTTGAAATTTATTTTCGATATTAGTTAAGCATTCTCTCACAGCAGTATTTTTTGCGGTGTTTATTTGCTTTTGTTTATTTGTCTCAAATCATTCTTAATTATTTATAATCCTAGCTATTCAGCCAAATTTTTGGTTTTTATCAGTTGACCAATGTGTATTCTTTGAACCAAAATGACCACCGACTTTGGCATTTTCAAACACAACGCCTACAAAAATAACTAAATCTAAGTTTTCATAATCGGTGTATCATTATTTAGAGGGGGCAATTAATCATATTCCTTAGGTGTTCGCAAGAATTGCGATTAATTTCTCAATGCGTTCTACAGAAAAACGTACATTTTCTTTTTGACAACTCCTTTTCATCAGTGGTTCTTTGTTTCGAAAATAATTATAAATTGTAATTTGGTTTTGAGTGTTGGTAATTAAGTTGTTGAAGTTTGAGTTTTTCTTTAATTTATTTCTAAATACAAGAAAATATTGATAACTTTTTTTTAAATAAAAAAACCCTTTATTGACATTTCTTTCGAACCAACCAACACAGACCGAACCGAGAACCATAAACAAGGTATCTGACATCAATAGCGACTAATTTACAGGGCCTGGGGACTTTTTTTTCCTATTCTTCATGCAAATCGAACCAACTTTTCCCCTAGGCAGAACCTCATTTGCCTCTTTATTTCTTTAAAATGCACGACTCAGCGGTATAAAAAAATTCATTCAACTATCAGAAAGCGCCTCCTTCCCAATTCAGCAAACTCTTTTCTTACTTCACTTCAGTTTTTCACAAATTCAGACCTTTATTCAAGAATAAATTATCTCCTTTTGTATGGCAGCGAAGCCTTTACTCTCTTAACTCTATTCGATCTCCGGGACGAAATAAATACTCGAACACGAACTCTTTGGGTTTCTTTGTTAGTTTGGCCTTCCCTTACATAAAATATCGTTACTAATAAAAAGTATTCAGAGAATATCCACAACTTTGCGCATAATTTATGAAGATACATGAAGAAAATAACTTGACGCAATTAGTTTTATTGCGTAAATATTGACGTGTTTCTGAGGACGGATCTGATGAAGCAGGTTCTTGCTTTATTAGAACAGTACACACAATTCGTCATGTGTGTACTACACTGCGATGCAGAAGTTTAGACAATGACGTCATTTAGCTTTAAAATTTAGAATTGTGATAGTATAATTACAAAAGCCCCCTAAACATATTAAAAACATATTTTGAAAAGCTATAATTGAAACATAATTGTTTGATTTTCTATAACAATATTTTTTGCATAAAATAAAAATTTGCATGTTGCAAAAGTTTAGACACAAATACGAGATTATGCTAGTTTAAAGTAGATAATGGCCCAATTTTGCATTTGTATTGATGAATTGTATTTTTTTATATGATAAATTATAAAAAACGCGATATTCGGTGAACTAAATAGATTTAATAACAATATTGGTTCAATTTTACACCAAACAGACAATATAGCCACTTTAAATCTTTATCAAATCATATTTGCATCAAATGTACAATTTAGCATCTCTAAATAAGAACCGAATGCCTACCAGTCCATCACCTTAAAGTTTTGCCACGAATTCGTGGATTTGGAGGCATTCATTGGCCGATTTTCTTGATGAAACGTGCAGTCTTTCCCATATAAAATCACAAAATAGCGACATATTGTTCTTTTTTGCACTTTAGTACCAAAGCGTCCTTGATATGAATAATGTTTACTAAGAAGCGTGTCACAGAGCAGTTAGTTTCGGAATCTACGGCTACCACCAGATGGCGCGTTTCCCGACCCCTGTTCCAGTGGAGTTTTACATTGTACGAAAGCAGAATCATACTAAGTTATTTGATTAAATATATTTTAAAAATTGATATGTTCGGCTATAACATCTTAAAAAATTTGAGATTATTTATTTATTTCTGGTCATCCATATACCTATACAGTAAATCATTTCCATAAAAGGGTTTTTTTATTTGCTTTCTTAACTTATTTAATGTCTGAATCACTTTTGAATAAAAAAGGAATAATTGTGTAAGCAAAATAAGTATTTATAAAGTAAGCGATTTTAAATACAGCATTAGTATTTTGATTTATATCGTTAAGTTTTAAATTGAGTGGATTTCGTTACCTTTTATTTATTATTTATTGAATAATTTCTATATATGCACAATCAAATATTACGCTCAACTATTTTTAAAGTTATTTATAAATTTTGTGAATTGTTGGGAAAACTGGGGATCAAATGGCGAAAAATTCCGTAACAGCTGACCAGAGGGTTAAAACACATGAAAAAATTAAATGTTTTGAAAATGGAGATAAAAACAATTAAAATATAAAAACATTTCTTAATTTGATTATACTTCTTGAAGGTATGTAAAAATGTATAAATTATTCTTAAACAAACAAATAATATCAAGTTAAAATATATAATTGGTTATAAATAATTTGTTTCATTTGTTAAGTGAATCAAGATTGTGTTTCTCAAGCATTTTTACAAAGCAGGTTAAGTTAAGAGTAAACAGCAAATTCACAAAATCAGAATTTTATTTCAGTTTATTTACAAATGAGCAAAATCAACATGTGTATTTCAAACATGAAACAAACAACAAAAAATAGAAACAGTCTTAAGGACATTACAACTTTTACATTTTATAAATTGAGAATGTGATTACCATATCCTAATTGCATAAAAATAATTACTTTCAATTACCCAATATAACATACTAGCTTTATATACTCGACCTTGCATGGGTGTAATTTTAATATTGATGACTTGTATATTATGCAAACAATTAAATATCAGTATATTAAAAATATTCAACTTAAATTTTGCATTTTAACATTACATGCCTTTTACAATTTTGGAAAATTAACTGAATTACGATTAGTAGGTTTTACATTTAATTTACGGATATTTTCGAACTTATCGCTGTGTTTCCTGGCAATATTTTCAATTACAGCTTTAATAAATTGTTCACAAACTAGTTTAGCTAGCATCTTGCTATGGTCAGGTTTAGAACACAGTTTTACAAAAACTTTATCTAAGTTTTCAATGGCTTTTCCCATTATAACTTTATATACACCTTTGTTTGGAGCATACTTAAAACAGTACTCTGAAAATTCTTGAATAACAGAAAGGATATAATAGGGCACGCAGCAATGAACCATATTTATAAAGAATGAATAAAAAAATTAGTTAATACGAAGGATAATTTCTAAAACATGTCGAAATGTACTTGTCATTTACATCGAAAACGATTGTAAACAAAGCCAACAAGGGTCGGGAAACGCGCCCTCTACCGGATCACGCAGATTCCCGTGTATCAATGCTAATTTTCTACATCTGACACGCTTTTAGCAGTCTGTTGATCGAGGACGCTTTGTTAGTACAATGCAGAGATAGTCACCTCTTCAAAAACGCCAAAAAAGGCGGTCATTTCAACGCAAATTCACTCCACACCATTACGAAAGTTCCTTCTTTATACGTAAGTTGGAAATTTCTTGAGAAAAAAACGGTTTCTTTGAACCGGTTACAATTTATCTGGTCTCTTTAGTGCTATTTAAACACGTTCGGTTTAACCGAATATTGAAAAATATGCTTTTGAAAACACCGGTTTTCTCCCCTCAAAAACTCTGCATCAAGGTGGAACGTTTATAACGGCCAATGTATGCCTCCAAATCCACGATTTCGTTGCAAAACTTTAAGGTGATGGACAGGTAGGCATTCTGTTTGTATTTAGAGATGTTAAATTGTACATTTGATACGAATATGATTTGAATAAAGATTTAAAATTGCTATATTGTTTGTTTGGTGTAAAATTGAACCAATATTGTTATTAAATCCGTTTAGTTTACCGGATATCGTGTTTTTTTATTTATCATATAAAAAAAAACAATTCATTAATAAAAATGCAAAATTAGGTCATTATCTAATTTAAATTAGCATAATTAGCATACAATATAACTGTTTACGTAAAGAATCAACGTTATTTTTCCCATATGTCTTTATGCATTTAAAAATAGTTTGAATAAATATAATAATATATTTTATTAATAGATTTTTTTTTAAATGGGGAAAACAAACAGTAACTCTATTCGGTCTTCGGGACTAAACAAGCGCTCGAACACGGACTCTTCGATATCTTAGTTAGTTTGGCTTTCGTTTACATAAAAAATCGTAAGGAATAAAATGTTTTCTTAATTTTTCCTCATCCAACAACTTTGCACATTATTTATGAAGATAACAACTTGACGCAATTAGTTTTTTTTTGTATAAATATAGATATGTTTCGCAGGACGGAGATCATGCTTTATCAGAATAGAAAACACATCTGTAATGTGTGTACCATTCTGATAAATTAGAGTTTTCGTCTGCGAAACAGATTAATATTTACACAATACTATAACAATTTACGATAAGAATTAACGTTGTTTTCCCCATGTATCTTTATGCATTGAAAAGTAGTTTGAATAAATGTAGTAAGATCTTTTATTAATAGTTTTTCACAAAAAAATATTTGAAAAACAAATAATAAGGGAGGTGAAAATAAGAAATCCTTCCTAATTAACTAATATTCGAGAAATCAAAAATATAAATAATTTTATCATTAATTATGATACGTCTTAAAATTAGGTAATCGTTTTTTCTATTATTATATAACAGAACAATCTAACCTCTATTAATTTATATTGCACGAATTAGTAAACATCGTTAATTACAATATATTAATATTATAATTTCTTTATTACATATAATTAATCAAATAAGTAATTATTTTTTTCATAACTCGTTAGCCAGTTTTACCAGAAGCAAAGCATCAGAATAAAAGCAAATGTTATTTGAGAAAAAAATAACATATATCCCTTTCAACTTAATTACCTCTAGTATTTATAATGTCCTGATTCTCCTCTACATCACTATCCAAATAACTTCTAATTCTAGACATGTCTTAAGGGCAGCAATCATCCAACCGACACAGGTATTTTTTTTCTCGTAAAAGCAGCAATTAAGAACCCGATTGAGTTAGAACATTTCCGAAAAGAAGTAATTGATCCTTGCTTCAACAATTTTTGTTAGTCTTTCAAGAAATCAGTACTGCTTCAATGCCGATTGCTTAGGTTAAAAAGACTGAGAAATTAAGAAGCTGGCGAGAGAAAACATTCAAATTTAATATTGAAAGAATTTGCCCAGAGTCTAATTGTGTTATTAAATGATTATGAGTTTGAGGGGATAAAAAAATGGTGGTTTAAATTAGACTGCAATAATTTTTGGTGATTTTTCACGATTATTTCAATACATCGGGGAGATGATTAGTTCTGACAGACTAAATGTTATAAAATAAAATAAATTAAATTAAAAAACTATTTAAAAATTTAAGTAATAGCTAGAAAAAATATCTGGTCCAATTGTAAACGTACAATCGTTTTTTTGAACTAAAATATTAATGTTAGAGTTGGAAAATTATAATCTAGAAAACATATAAAACCAAAAAACATAATAAAAGTTGTGGGCCAAAAAGTACTGCTTAGCCTTAAGAATTTTGCAGAAAATATTCAATTTCCGTTAGAAGAACTGCCATTATTAAACATTTAATTCAAGCTTTTATGATGGTTGATATTTATATAATCATGAGCATGAGCAAACATAAATTAACTGATGTGTTAATGCAGAGTTATGTACAGGGTGAAGCAAATAAAAGTGGCCCCAACGTGGAGATAAGAATACGAAAGAAATGTTGCCAAGTCAAAAACCAATACAAAAACAGGTTTGCTAACATGAAGCCATTGATCGCTTCAATGTTAAGCCTAAACAAACGCTTGGCGACTTATTTGCCGGTAACTACGCTACGGTTTGAAAAGCTAGTTGAAATGAAATATAAACAAGGTTTGTAAAGGTGATCAAAAAAGTTCCCACTAGTGATTATTTCGATTGTTATTTATCGTAAAGAATCGAACCTTGTTTTTTTTTGTTAATGCAAAACATTTTAACATTTTAAATTGATTGCAAGACCCAGAATCTGGTGTTCAGATCCGTTTCGGAATGTTTTTGAACTTGTTGACAGCAGATCCTGTCTGACGCCATTTCGTAACTATTTGTTGCATAGTACTCTCTTTAGGCCCTTATACACATTTAATTTCTTGAACAAACAACTTGTCACATTTTTTCCATGAATTCGTTTTAATATAATTTTCTACAATGAAAACTCTCTGCTGTACTGTGAGTTTCATCTTCACCTGTGAATTGATCAACTTACACTCACACAGTCGCAACTCACACTGACGCACTACGAGCTGAACTGGCCAATTGTCCATGAGTAGCTTGTGATGTTATTCCAATCCAACCAATGCAAAAACAGGTTTGTCAAGTGAAACCATTGCGCGCTTGAATAATCTTTTATTTCCATTTGAAAGCTTTCAGGCGGCTTCAAGAGTTTTTCTCGCCAAGCATTTCAACGTATTCCTATCTCTAGACCGCTTTTATTTGCCTCACCCTGTATTATATCTTCCACTTATCTGCAATTTTTTCTTTGAATTTTAACTGAGCTTTCTAAAGAACACAGACTTATTCACGCAGTCAATATCCGTTGAGTGAATTTTTTCTTTTGTATAATTTTTATTAACATATTGAAAAACTGTTATTAAAGCTATTTAAAAGATAAGCAAAGAACCATCTAACAGCTACAAATGAAACTGATTCTAGCGAGAATCGTGTTATTTCAAACAAAACTTTTACCTGACGAGCTTACAAGAAATACGCTACAATCTCATCCAACGACAAAGTACATTTACCAATAGATAACGTTCAACATCATATTTAAGTTTTAAGGGTTAAAAGTTTATATTATTTAAAAAGTTAAAAGTTTTAAGCATTAAAAGTTTTAGGGTGGTTATTATTAATAATATAATACATAGTGGTTCTATAATTTACAAAGGTTAAATATAAGTTATATTAAATACATACCTATCCTTTGACATTCCTTAACGTATTCAATTGAATGGAACAATTTACTAGAATAAAATACGCCCAAAAACAACTCCAGATTCCTAGTCGACAGTCATCGAAAATCCTCAGACCAATCTGCGCATGCTTGAACTATAAAATCCTGAAGCAGTCCGGACTGTTCTCTCGTTTCCCGTTTCTGTCGTGGTCGTGATCCCGAAACGTTCACATCTCCCGGAATTTACCGGGAAAATGTTATTTTACGATACGTTTGATAGTTTCACGCTTGGGTCTAGAGAATGCGATTAAGGAATAACTCTCTAGAGGATGGATGAATATTTGAAAAGTTGTGATAGAAGTTTTAGAGTTTTTGTTTATGGTGTTGCCAAACTTGTGTGTGTAGTTTGAAACTTTTTGGAATGGTAAAAAGTTTTCGACTTTTAAAAAAAGTTTTAGGGTGAGTGCGATATAATATTTTATGTGAGCTTGAAAATATGAAGTTCTGATTTAAAAAATGTGAAGTATTTTTATAATAATTGAAATGTTATTATTACAAACAAAAATCATAAAAATAACCATTTACATAGTTTTATTGAAATAGATATTTATTAATTTCAGAATGCTGGTAATACTTTAAATTTTTAAATTACTTTAGGTTTTAAATAAAGTTCGAAATATGATCTTACAAATCGATGAGGGCAAGGACAATTTCTAAAGAAAAAATCAGGGAAAAAACTACAATATCGATTCCAAATGTAAAGCAAAAATGGAATAGGATTCATTAAAGTGGTATAATATGGTTTCATTAATATAAAATGTTCCTCATGAGCAAACATTCAAAAAATTAACTGATGTGTTAATGCAGAGTTATGTATTATATCTTCCACTTATCAGCAATTTTTTCTTTGAATTTTAACTGAGCTTTCTAAAGAACACAGACTTATTCACGCAGTCAATATCCGTTGAATGAACTTTTTCTTTTGTATAATTTTCATTAACATATTGAAAAACTGTTATTAAAGCTATTTAATAGGTAAGCAAAGAACCATATAATAGCTACAAATGAAACTGATTCTGGCGAGAATCGTGTTATTTCAAACAAAACTTTTATCTGACGAGCTTACAAGAAATAAGCTACAATGTCATCCAACGACAAAGTACATTTACCAATAGATAACGTTTAACATCATATTAAAAAATAAATAAAACCGTTATTTGTAAAACCCGGCTTGCATTTCAACTTGCCGTATAAAAAAACTACCAAACATTCCAAACGCATATCTATTTGCAATGTGTCATCTGGACACCAACTGAGTTTAAGTTTGTAGGAATCAACTAAAGACTACAAACAATTTTAAAATGCATAAGTGAGTTAAGTAAATACAGTAATTAGTGACATATTTTAACTTTGGCCATACAGGAAGACCATTCCATTTCTGCAAAGTGTGATCTTTCTTCCAGATGTCTAGTGACTTCTTCCGAAACAATCACGACTACAACAACAAAGATTAAACAAACAGTCTAACGTTGCATATAAATATAATAAGCACTTTTAAAGGAATAAGTAATTATCTATAACAACTTCATCATAATTTCATAAATAGCTTAAAGCCATGTCTATCTGCGACAAGTCCGCAAATCTGCTGGAGAGTTACAATGTATTACGGAACTCCTCGAACTCATTTCTGAACTCCAGCACCATACAGGATCCAGTGTTCCAGCACTGGTGCACATACGGCCCACCTTCGTACGGGGCGCACATGGCTGTCGGGTTACTGCTGGGTGCCATCTGTGCTGCCAGCGTTGCTGGAAACTTGCTAGTTGTAGTGGTATTTACAAGGTAAGTGCCCTTTCTGATACTTCACATTGTAAAACAAAAAGTCCTAAAAGAACTAAAATAGCTTACTTTCCTATTACTTAAATACTTACTGAAATTCTTATCGGGAAACAACTAGGTTCGTAACAGTAAATGTCATCTACAACCGTTTCTACACAAAATGTGTACAAATTATAAAAAATATCGCTAATCACAGTATCCAGCTAGAATTTAAACTTCTAAAGGCCAAATTAAACTATTTTCATTAATTTTTTTCACAAGTAAAATTAATGATATTTATCGTCTCCATAACAGAAATTGTTATTTAAAAGTGCTTGTGATATTTAGGAGGTAAGAGCCCTTTCTGATACCTAACTCCTTGGAACTATAGTCCATGCTAAACCATGGCCTCCATAACAGTACGATTCCAAAGTTGTCTGTCGCTCACCTTCGCCTTCCATTTTTGGATTTTTATTGCCTTTAGATCTTTCTCCACCTCTTACATCCATCTTTTTCTGTGTCTTCCTCTTTTTCTTTCTACTTGACATTGTACCTTGCAAATGCTCTTGTGCCTCAGCTATCGTTCAAATTTTCTCGTGCCACTGCCTTTTTAATGATGTTAAAGATGTATTTCTCTCCAAATAGTCTAGCCACTTCAAAATTGTATCGCCTTCTCCGAACATCACTTTCTCTGATAGGTCCAAATATGGCTCGTAAAATGTTTCTCTCCGAAGTTATTACCCTTCTGATACCGCGCACTGTAAAAAAAAACAAAAAAAACAAGAAGGTTTGTAACAGGAACTGTTATTTAGAACGGCTTCAATCTAAAATTCATGCGTCCAAGAAAATCGACAAACAGAGAATTTTGTTCTATTTTGAACTGTTAAGACTCAAAATTAAACTATTTTTGATAAAAAATTCAATAGTAATTACTAATTTATTGTGAAATTTATTTGTATTTGGAAATTTATATGTATATTTGTATTTATTTGTAGTAATATTAAATATGTAATATTGCCCAAAGTTAAAAAGAATTTAATTATTTCATATCAACATACAACATTGAAACTACCTATCACCTTCAAAGACACTGAAATACACCACCAAAAGGAACACTTAGTATTAAGACATTATTATTTAGAAATAAATTCTGAAATGTAAAAAAATATATAAGTCTGCTTTTTAAAATAAAATGCCCATTTTAAACAAATAATTCGAAGGATAAAAGATACGCATTGTGACAGATTATTACTTCCTTACAATCTGATTTATATCACAAAAATAAATGTCCTTAAATTTTTTATTTAATATAAATAAATTTTCTTTTGCTATTGCTGTGGCCTTCTAATGCTTTTGAAAATAGTATTAAAAATTTAGTGACGAGCATATCTTTTACAAAAGTTTCCACTTTTTACATTATGAACTTAGTGTATGGGAGCTAAAAAATTTAACATTTGTCTACTTTGCTGTTATTTTTTTACATGACGGTGTTTTTAGGTTTTTTTTCAAAGTAACTTAATGTTGTCAAGGCGTAGAGAAAAATATGAACATCATAATCTAACGCTTACAATCACTGCTAGAAAATGGAAAATTTTCGGCAAAATGTGATGAATGTAGCACAAGGAATTTTATATCATAATGTAAATTCATATCACATGGGAAATACATCACTTTAAACATATCCCTGTGCTGGGAAGTTTTACTATCTTTTGACTACTGTTTTTTTACAGGACGACTGTTACGATGTGAGCCCAGTGGCTTAGTGGTAATGCTTCGCATTGCCATGCCACATGTCCGGGGAAAGAGACCCGGATTTTGCTCGTCCTTTCATCCCTTAAGTTGGTCGATAAAATGAGGACCAAGCATGTTGTTAACTAAACACTATGGGTTTCCGCGTAAGGTAGACCACCTTACCGGGACATATGCCCAGCACAACAGAGCCCTTGGTCACGTAAGCCGTAATGGGCATGGCAGTGATTGGCCTACTAACGGGCTGCTGCAACGCGGAGTTTTGTTTAGTTTTTTAGTTTCTATATTTCAATGTATTTCAACGGTTAAAACTTTCCACTTCGACATAACCCCATAAAATTTAGCAAACGTCGTCATCAATGAAAACCTCTAACCAGCGCCCCCAATGACCCTGAAGAACCCTTTCCTCACTCTGCTTCTACAAATAAGCCACCTGTTGAACCGCATATTTGACCATTCTTCCTATTCATAGTATGGCTTGAAAGGAATTTCTCCTAACAAAGGGGGTGAGGACAACTTTTCCAGAAAAGAGTTAACTTCTAAATTGACTGCATAGTGAAAAAAATTTACAAGATAGAAAAAATATTCCTGGTTAAATACGAGGCTTTCTCGTAGCAAGCGATTTCCCTTCCATAGACTTAGCATTGGACCAACCTAATATTCTTGCTTTCCTCGGTAAATCCGGGTCCTCGTAAAATCAGGACTCACCATAAACGAGTTCGACTGTAGTTGATTAATCAACTTATTTTGTGTTCTGTAAGTGTTCACTAAAATAAGTAAATTGTTCAGTTGCTACATAAGTTTATATGAATGCAAGTAAACTATTAATATATTATTTTAGTAATAATGTATGTTTATTTCAACTTCCTCCAACTCCCAAGATCACCTTGAAAAATCCCTAAACTAATCCTCCTATTTTAAAAAATTCTGTTTTAAAGAACTGTACAGAAAGGTAACGCATCAAACAATGTTTACATTTTCGTTAAATAATTATTAATTTATAAAATTCAGACACTTTTTAGACTACAATTACCCCAACTGAATTCTTAAAAAAAATTAATGGGATTCATAAAATTCAAGTTCAAATATAAAACCTTTATCCATTAAACCTACCTCTTGACTAAAAGGTCATAACAAAACAAATGCATAAAAAATTCATGACTTTAAATACATTTTTATAAAAATACAGGCTCTAATAGGTAAAACCGAACTTCATCACAAATTACTAGATAAGTAAGTAGTTCAATACTATTTTACCATCGAACTCCCCCCACTGCCAAACACCTTAAAATCCATTAAATCCACTTACTTTTTCTTTACGCGATATTTTGTCCCCGCGATATTTTGGGCACGCGATATTATGGGCACGCGATATTTTGGCCCGCGATATTTTGGGCATGCGATATTTGGACGCGCGATATTTTGGC